>JACBWW010000001.1:44191729-44735632 GCA_020086605.1 Lanius collurio
TTTTTTTGGGTTTTTTTTCTAAGTGTGTATCTAAGTATATATTGGAAAATACAAAATTTGATACAATAAGGTAGCACATTTGTTCTTATGAGCTTTGGACAGCTGTTTTTGTTTGTTTTTTTCCCTTTTGAACTGGTGAAGCAATGAGTGAATTATGTAACTCATAAAAAAAGCTAATAAACCTTTTATACTACCACTATGTGTATTCTGCTTAAGCAACATACTGAACAGAAGTGTATTTTTGAAATGGTTTGGGATTTCACTATAACTACTTTTTATATTCCTCTAGCTGTGTTCATTTCTCTAAGAAACACTTAAGGAATAGTAGGAGAAAAATAATACATTAGAAAAAAAAAATATCTGAAAATTACTAACATCATTTTTTCTATTGCAGTCCCTTCTCTCAAAAAAAAAAAACCAAAAAACCTCACAGCTTTTTAGGTGGTATTTATGGATATTTAAACTATAGGAAAAGATGTTATTTTCTATAAAAAATAGGCTTTGATGTTCTTTGAATTTCATGTGGGGGACTGCAACAGTGAAATTTACTGAGCCACTGCTTCTGGAGCAAATATACTCAGCTTCCATAACAGCCTACCGGAACTCTGGAAAGACTTTGAAGAAAGAAATATTTCTTTGGAGTACTTTTTATCAGTTTGTTTGGAATTTTTTTTTTTTTTTCTCACTCCTTGTCTCCCTGTTCTGGAGATGATTTGGTGTTTAGAATGACAGTAAGAATTTAGGATAGTGTGTGTAATGCATGAATCTGGTCAACTTTACTGTTGTAAACATGATTAGGTTTACTGTAAGCAATTATCACCATGTTTATTTTTGGAATATTTTTAATTGATAACTTTATCATCAATGTTATTTCAGAAGTGAAGTATTTGGGAATGGGAAAAATCTGACAAGAGACCACAATGTGACATATGCAAGGGAGGATATGAAACCAATAACAAAATTCCATTCTACAGGAATCACTCCAGGGTGGGACTTTTTTTTTTTTTTTTTTTTTTGATAAGTCTGGATGCACAAAAGGAAGGAAAAAAAAAATCTATGGACAGAGAGGATAGGAAGTTAGGATTTTATCTGTGTTTTAGAATACAAGTTTGCAGAAGTAGGCCTGGAGAAGCCAATGAATGATCATCTATCTAGATTTCACAGCAGTGCAATTGGTTAATATAGTCGTGGTATATGCAGCAAGGAAAAAAGTTGAAGTAGAGCTTTCAAAACATTTCTGTGAGCTCAGCAACAACAGTGTACTCAAAGGTAATAGAATTTTAAATAGAGAGTAAATACTAATATACTTGCTTAGCATGAAAGAGAGTGACAAAGCACAGCTTCCAAGTTATTCATGTTTATAAAAATAAGGCCAAAGATTAAAGAGAAATGGTGTTTTCTCAAATATGCTCTCAAGCATACTCAAAATCTGTTCCGTGTTTGAAGCAGAACATGGAGAAATATCTTCTTCTTTAGAGGAAGATAAGCAAATTTAGAATCTTCATATAACAATAGCACAGTGCAGTCTGAAAGGATGATGATCATCTTTCTCTGGAGGAAGGAGACTCTTAGCAGTTCTCTCCAGGTAGGAGAAGTTAAAGAAATCACAAGCTGTGTTTTGCATACCTCATTCCTTTCAGATGTTAAAATTGAACTCTAAAAAGCAGCAGAATTTGGATACAAGGTCAAAATAGTATCAAAACAATACTACTCTACTGCATACAATGGAGTAGCTATAAAATGTTTCCAAGAATCTCTTAATAAAAGTCAGGCCCTTAGAAAAAGACGAAAAGCTACAAAGAAACAGCAAAAGACATGAAAGGCTAACACTGGACTTCTTAATGTGTATAGGCAATGTTAGACAGACTGCCCTAATCTGTTTCTGTATTTAAATTCACTTAATAACTTGGTCTTCTTCTTGTTACTTCCACTACAAAGGCCTATATGCAAATGGGTGATTCATTAGTGTTTGTAAGTCTCTGCATATCTCAGCACCCTGATCCTATATCAGGCTCATGCCTATCTACAAATCAGTTGCATTCACCTCTGTTATGTTCTGTAGGAACATATGTGGGAACATATGAGAAGGGAGAACATTTAGACATTTGCAGTGCAAGGAAGGCTCAGTGTACTCTGTCCATGTCTCTGACTTTCACAAATGCAAAACTCCACTCCTGGAACCCACAACGAGGTACATGTGTGTATGAATACCCACACTGCATGTTCTAGGAGCTGCCATGGTGAGGTGAACATTCTCTGAGGTTGTCCTTACTAGAAGCAGCTATGATACAAATATTAGGAAATAAATTTGTGAACAAATTCCCCAAATACATAGGAATCCTGAGGCTCTGTATCAGCAATCTTGATGAGTGAATTCTTGGCTCCACATGGTCCAGTTATTCTTACTGAAAATCTGAAATGAGCTGGAGGCAAAAGTGAGGGGGAAATACACCTAGTTCTTACTGAGTCCACCAGATAACATGGCTCTTCTCTGCTTCCACCCTCCCTTTGTCCATACCCCAGCACAAGTCAGCCAGCTGCCAATCTCTGTGCCTACATCAATCTGTTTGGTCCTTTGTGAATCAGTTCAAGTCCACTGCAGCACAGTAGAGTGCAACACAGAGTTGTCAGCTGCTGTACAACAGCAACACTGCTTTGTAATTGGAATAGTATACCAAGTCTGCTCCCTTTGTTTGACAAGCAGCTTAAGACTGCACATGAAAGGTAAATATCTTCCAGAAAATTTAAATTTAAAATGGGTAAAAATAGTTATACTACTGTCAGTTTTGTTATCTGTTAATATTTTAAGTTCTTCTAATTGATCTCTATAAAAGCTTTAACAAATTTTTAAACAGCTTGGAGATGACTTTAGTGTTTGGATGACTAGTTTTGAGAGCAAGGGAAATACTTGTTTATATTGTTTGGTTTTTTTATTAAACTATGTATTACTGCATTTTCCTACAATGAGATAACCCCATAATAATCTTTCTTAAAAAACAAAGAAACAAGTAAATTATTTTTTCAGTCTTTATGCTTTTATTCCCACAGTTTACTCTATTTTAGATACACACTTCACTCATAGACAAGTGCTTCATTCAAGGGTGTGATGGTGCACTACTCAACAATACTTAGTCCATTATTTGTTCACTAAGAGCAAACTTGGAAAATGAAATGGGAAGGACTATATCTTTCAATGTTTAACAGTTTTCTGTAAGCTATTTTATCTAGTTTTTTGTTATTTTCAATATTTTCAGTGCAAATCTTTTTTACATGTTAAATTCCTTAGGATGGGATTTTTCAAGGTGTAAAAGTTCAGACCTCTCCTGTGTATGCCCATTCCATTTACTGTCCTGAAGACTCTCTGGTGCAACTCTTAAAGATTGTTCTCCTAATGTCTCTCTTCCTCACAGCAGCCCCAGGGGCTGTGAGCTCCTGCCCCAGTGCCACTGCAGCAAGGGAATTGCCCAGGGAGGCGTGGGACATCTGGGGCTGCCTGGTGCCTCCTGGCTGCCCTGCTGCTGGCTGGGACAGTGGGACCATCCACATCTGGGAAACTCTGCCCTGGAGGGTCCCACTGCTCCTGGAACAGGGGAGCCCCTGACACCTCTGTGCCCTGAGAGCTGCTGCTTTCTCTGCTGGGTTCCCCCTTTCTATGTTTTGAACACCATTACACTTCTTTTTTTTTGTTTTCTTTACTTTATTTAAATATATAATACCACCACTCTGACCAGAGCAGGGGAAATTGTTTTCCCCATGGCAGAAGAGCTCTGTGCTCACCTCTGTTTTGCACTGCATCTAGCAGGCAGTCAATTAAAAAATAGTCATGATTATATATGACCTAGGGATTCATCCTAAAAGATCACAATTGTTCCCTGAAAATTACAGTCTGCTGGGCTTTTCCATAACCCCTTGAATTTAATGGCTGCTCTGTACCAAGCAGTGAAACAGCCTTTTATTTATCTATACATTCAATCTGCACTAAACTGTGATTCTCCAAACAACCATAAATAGATTGGGATTGTATTCCTTGTTAAATGAAAAAAATCTGTACCTATTTCAAGAAATTCAGTCATAAGTTATTGTGTGAGTAGTCCACTAGGGAAGACACTTCCCAGCATCGAGATGTTTCATGTGGATCTGAGTTAGAAAGAGTTATTCCTGCCCTTAAATCCAAAATACACAGTGTCTTCAAAGCATTAATTAAAAGCAGCTGAAGGAACAGATAAAGACACAAAGGCCCATCGGAAGAGAGCTTTATACTAACTGAACATGAACAGCCTATTTTCTTTTCTGCTTAAACAGGCTTTTATATCTGAACAGCCAGATCAAAAGCCAGCTGACTGAGTGCCAGTTCAACAGCTTTAGAGGGTTCTGCCATCTGCAGATGAGAGGCTGTCAGCGTATTTAATCTCAGCGCATGGGCTAGGAAGGCAATACATCCCCTAATGGCAGCCACACTGGAATGACTTGTGGCTTCCTCCTCCTACAGCAAAGTGGAATTATGAATCTGAACAACAGGCTATAAAGTATTTTATTATGTGGTCATAAGTGTCACTTTCTATGAGGAACAGAGTGGTAATTTAGTGTGTTAAATTATCACTTAGTGAAATCACATGTAACAATGAGCTCTGAACTAACCTTAATTGAAATGATCTCAAACTATTCAGTCCTTTAGTGTGGATCTGTTTGTGTATGTGCATACACTTGTGAAATATTGATGTTTAAACTTCTTTCACATCTGGACAGCAAAGAAACCTTGGTCCTGTTGATGCTTATGGTGCAAGAATTCCAACTCTTCCTGACACATGAGGAAAAATAAAGAGAATCCAAGTATTAAGATCTACTTAAAGCAGTAAGACATTTATAAACTCTAAAATTAATAAAGAATATCCCCTCGCTGAAAACCCTAGAATTTTAGCTGAAAAAGCACAAGTTACCTAAAGCAAATCCCAATGGACTCTTCCATGCAGCAAAAGCTATCCTAAATGAGAGTATATTTGGGTTCTGAGGACAAGATAAAAAAGCAAAGCCAAGATCTTATTACATAAGAGTTATCCTCTTGCCTTTCTATCTGTTAAAAAAAAACCAAAAAAACAAACCCTTAAAACCTCTTTTTTTCATTTTTATCTGATGAGAAATGCAGCTAATTTTATGGATTTTTTTTTCCTTTGGGTCTTTTTCTTGTTAAAATTATCCTTCAACATATAGAAAGATTTTCAATTAATCATTGGGATTTTTTCAGTATTTTCAGTCCTTTTATGATGGCTCTGTGCTAGCTCTTCAGTTCATTGACCAGAAATGTAGACATTACCAGAGAATAAGTTTGAGTAGGATTGTGGATAATTGAAAAATATTTCCTCAGGTTTTCAGTCTTTTTACAATTCAAAAAAGTGAAAAATGCATTGTCTGTCCTACTGCATTTGGTATCTACAAAACTCTTATTCCCTAGTGGAAGAATTTAGGTTGTGTATGTATGTCCCAAGTCTCTTTTTAATAGGAGATGAAGATTTATCCAATAAAGCTTTCCTAACTCCTCTCAGTTCTCTCAGCAAATGGCTGTAGCAACCCGTAGACTGGTTTGCTTTCAGTGCTGCAAAGGATCATCTTTCATTATGTTGTTATAAACAATCAAACAAATAACTGTGCTAAAATCTAAATTCTGGTGGAGGTAAGGTTGCCTTTACCTGTTTGAAGGCTGAAATACTTGGCCCCAGGCGTGAAATGTAAATGCCTCTTGGTTTCAAGTTTTGTTCCTCCTGAAAGGTCTACCAAGAAATCTTAGGTCATTGTTGATAAGGAGTAGTGCAGCAATAGGCATAGCATCATCATGCTCAATAGGTCCTTGAGGGAATATTTGCTTGAGGAGCAACCATATCCTACTTTTTAAGATATAGTAAAATAAATGTTTCCACAAATGTGTCCAGCTCTGTTTGCGACCTTAGAGTTTGAGCATCTGTGACACTGCAGACTTCCTACATAACTGGCAGAAGGACTTGTTCCTCTCTGTCAGAACATTTCCTAAAATTCAATTTAAATCAGCTAGTAGGGAGGTCCAAGAGAGGTATTTCACAGCAGTAAATGAGATCATTTTCTTCATGAGCTGATGAATGTGAACTGACAGCTCAATGGCTGCTGACTGACAAAGAAAGGAAGAGATGTCCCTGACCAGTACCTTCTTGTCAGATGGTGGAGTCATCCAGGTTGGTCTTAGTGCTGCTCTCAGTCATCTCAGTGGCACTGGGGACCTTTTGCTTTCTACAGCAGCATCATGTATCAGAGTTCCCACTCTGCTTTAGCCCTCTCTGCTAGCTACAGATTTTTTTTTCAGTGTTCTTCACTGTCTGCTTAGTGGCAATGACCATTTCTCTGAGCACTGAATTAAGTAGATTCTAATGAGAGCAATCTCTCTCTCTATTTCATTCCATGCTGCAAGTTTCAAGAACCATGCTGTCATGTGCCTAAATTGGATTGTTCCTACAAAAGCCTCTGCCACTTTTTTCTCCTCAGTCCCATTTCCCCAATACAGACCTGCAAGCCAAGAACAGATATCAGGGGAAGATCCTGAATTCCAGCTTCGACACAGATTCTGTTATAAGGCTGAAAAAGAATCCCTGTGTTGCCACGTATTTTCAACAGTGTTGGTGTGCCTGGCCAAAAACACTCCATGGTCAGTATTCTCTTTCCTCAAAACTTTTCTGAACAAATTTTATGGATAGTAAACTCTGCATTTCTCTGTAAAATTTTATTGACCGTGTACGCTCTGAGAATATAGTTCAGCAAATAAACTTCCAGAAGACAAACTGTGCTATTTTGAGTTTCTGAATATGAATGCTCATCAAACATTACTTCCATTCAATATAATTTATTAGTTAGGATATCAGATCTTGTAAGAAAGCTCCCTTGCATAACTCAAGAGGAAATCATGACTGATTTCTCACTGCTCTCTGTCCAAGAATCACAATTAGGTGGACTTAAATATTTCTGGTTATGTTTTTTCTCTTTTACTGATCCCCAGTTCTGTGTACTGTCATTGAATAGATAGAATCTGAAGAAATATTTTTCCTGTATTTTACCAGATTCTATGAGAATATGTATTTTTAAAAGCCTATAAGTTTGAATGTGTCTTGAAGAACAAATTCCAACATATGAAACAACCTAAATTGACTGCTACTTCTACACGGCAAGTCAAAGAATATAAAAAAAAATTAGAGGATTGTGAATTTGTGCCACAAATGAAGCCACAGTATAAGCAGCAGTGTACTTGTCACCTCTATCTAGTTCTTGTATTAAATCACTTAGATCACTTCACCTTGTTTCTTTATCCTATTCTTCAAAACCTCAGAATGCCACTGAATATTTGCTGCTTTTTCTACCTCATCTGCTGGGTCCAATATGATGACATTGTGCAAATGTATGCTTTTTTTATAGCACAACTTGAGGCCCTTTTTTTTTTCCCCCCACTACTTTTTGATCCCTAATGCCTTGCTACATAAGTATATTTACCTGAATAAAATGTAGGTGTTGAACTTGGGAACGGAATTCTCCCTCATCTCTTTCCCAAGTCTCAATATGATCCATGTTTTATGAGCTTGACTGTGATTCTTTCTCCTTTTTTCCCATATTCTTTCCTCTGCAAAATCACTGTGTTGCATTCAGTTGCATTATACACAAAAAAATTATGTGCTTAACAATATTAAAAAATACACTTAAACCATCTCAAGAGATGAGCTAAAAAATGTTAATACCAAAATAATATGAGAAAAAGTTTGGTGTACAATTTGAAGTTAATCCCCTCTCCCCAGAGTCACAATGAGACCCCACCACCACCCTAACCCTTTCCACTTTGAGGCTAAATATTCTAAGTTATCAAAGTCTCTCTCCTCAAATGCCAGGTGCCCCAGTCCCTTGATCATTTCTTGGCCCCTCACTAGACTCACTAGAGCCCTGTCTATTTCTTGTGTGAGCTGAGGATCTCAGAACTAGATCCAACAGTCCAGATGTGTTTCACCACTACTGAGGAAAGGGTAAGGATCAGCATCCTCAGCCTGTAGGCAGCATTTCTCCTAAGGCAGACCAAGATACTGAAATATTGCCACTTTGGACCTGTTTAAAAATGCATGTATTTTGAGACAAAATATTTAAAAATATGTTTTCCAGGGCACTTGTATTTGGCCTTCATAATGCTGTTAAGACAGGTGTATAAACATTTTTCCTATCTGTATGATACCTAATTTCATAAGAATTTTTCGCAGCCTTTGGCAGTAATTCAGATTTTAGGAGATGAAGACATGAATGAGAACTATGTCTTTATTATAACATAAATGACATTTCTAAGTTATGGTCTGGATGTGATTTTGTAAGAATTTTTTGCAAGGTGTAGAACATGTAGAAAAGTCCCTTCCTTTCTCCTGAAAAAAAAAAATGAACCCAGAAAATTATTTCTAACTAATATTTATATTTGGATTTAAATCTCTGTCTGATTCAGAAGCCCAGAACATTTATGTTTGAATAGAAATGTCTCCAATTTGGTCAAGCTTTAAATTACATCAGAATTTTGAGATCCTTACTGTTTTGAGGTCCTTTATTATACCAAAATAACAGATCATAGCATTTGATTGCTGGAAAATAAATTCTTAATCACGAGTTACAATTTTTCTTATGATGTGTTATTAAAAGTAAACATTAGAAGAAAAGCAATCCATTTACTATATTTACCATACATTTGAAATTTACTCTATTTAGTGTATTTACTATATATTTGAAATACCAATGATCACTTCAAATTCTATTATTGAAGAAATTATGGTTTTATATATTAATCATTTTTTTCCTCTTGTTCTTGCCATCAGTAAGTACCCATCTGGTCATTAACTGTTTGTAAGTACAATTTTGAAGAGTCTTAGAATTTACACTTAACTTCTGATTACATTTGACTTTTTACTAAGACCATTTGAAAATCACTAGGAAAAAACCTAAACTTTGGAATTCGAAAGAGAAAAAAGATAGTTTCCTGAACTGGAATGGTTAAATGATGAAGAAAGAATATGTGAGCTCAACTCCTTTAATAAGATGGATGTTGAGAAATAAAGAAGAAATTGGCAGTGATATTAGGATAAAAATGAAGAGTCAAAAAATGCTCACAGAAAAATAAAATGGTGCACACCTGTCTAACACAAGTGACCAGAAATCATTTCAGTCCCTGCGTGTATCATCAAATTGCTTTGTAAATCATAACCTTTGTACAGCAGGTTTTCCACCTGCAAAAGTGTGGTATATCCCTTGAACATTTACTGGTGCTTTGAGACATGTTGATGCTACATAATGGGAAGTATTAGTCTGGCTAGCACTGTAGTAGTCGCTGAGATTTTTCAAATCACATCATAAGTGTCACAGGCATAGGGATAACTGTGCCCAGTATTGCTTTTCTCCTCCTGTGGTTTACTGAACCAGTCAGTCCAAGGATAAATGTAGAAATCAGACTATAGCACTAGCTGAATGTGCCCACCAAATCCTAAAAGATCTCTAATATATATATTGAAAAAAATCCAGTGTTTTTTATTACAATGTATTGAATAACTTACCACACCCCTTCAAGATACAATAATAATTTAAAAGAATTACTTTGCATACTTATTTTATTCCTTTTATAGTTCATATTTATATATTTTCATACATAGATATTGAAAATATTTTTAATATATTTATTAATATATATCTCTCATACATATATATAAAATCCTGAAAAGAGAAATTCTGCTTATCTCTTTGCAATAAGTCATAAAAATAATACAGACATAAAAGTATCAAGCATAGCTTTTCTTGGCAGTGACACCAAATTTGAATGGCACTGTATATAACTGTAAACAAAACAAACAACCCCCCAAACAACAAAAAATCCCAAACCAAAACAGAAACCTCTATGTGCTGAGACAACCTTCTAACAGACCAAACTTTGAAAAACTAAAAATTTCAAAAGATGATCAGAGTACGAGCGGGTATCAGAATAACATTGATACCAACAAGTTCTTCTGTTCCTTTTATTTCCTTTTCCTTTCTCAGTGTCTCTCATTCTTTTCTCTTTTTTTCTATGACTTAATCCTTTCCCTGAAAAATCACTCTCCATACTTTTTTCTCTCTAGGTTTTCTATACAGCTATTTTACCTTCTTCTTTCAAATGTAAGGGCAGCTGTTTTCTTTTTATTCTTAGGTTTTGTTAAAACTACAGTCTCTATGGCTCCCAAGTTTCTCCCCCCTCACAGTAAATTTTAGCTTTTATCCCCATACACCAGTGTTCGTAATCATCCCTAGTGTGAATATGAAGTATTTGGTTTAGTACCTATAACTCAGACTGACCCTGTCCATTTCTACTTTTAATCAATGAAACTTGTATGGTACCTATCATAGAAAGTTGATTAGGAAGGAAAATACATCAGCCAGCTGTTGTCTCCTGGCTTTGGTGTTCCTGTATGAATCACTTCTTATCATTTGAATCTAGTCAGAAAATTTCTTGGGAGCTCAAGTTTTTTATCGTTATGTTAGAAGACTGCTACCATCAATCCCTAAAGTTAAGTGTCTACTTTAAAAGGTTGGTTGGTGGAGAATTTGACTTAGACATGACCTATTCTGTAGCTGCTGCAGCCAGGAATGGCTACTAAATAGATCAGGAAAAAAAAAAACAAAACAAAGCCACAGTAAAATGAGAACACCATTTAATTAATATAACCAACTAGTACTAGAGTAAATGTACTTTGTCTTTATTTTGGACGGTGATTGGATAAAATGCCTAGTGATATTAAAACATTTTAAATCATATTTGAAAGTGTGTATACTTGTCCTGAAAGATAGTCTAGGATGACAAAAAGAGAACCAATTGTTCTATGGTCAGTCTAAATAACACATGATAAGTAGTTCCTAATCAGCTCACATTGTTTCCTGGCTATATGTATTCACAGAGATTGCTTCTACAAACATATACATCTACTGTTTCCAGGAATAAATAGTATTCTAGTACCTAATAAACAAACAAACAAACAAACAAACAAATACCTAATAAGGGTAATGGTCTGATGGATTAATAAAACCAAGCCCAGAGTCATAGCATGTATTTTCTTATAAAGAGGCAGAAATATTTTTGGCTTTCCCTTAGTGTTGCTAGGGTATCTGTGTAGCATGTATAGACATTTTGACCATGGCCAAATATTGTGACACCACCACAGATTTTCACAGAAATTAGTCTTTGGAAAATGCCCAACCTCAATAACTCCCACTGAGCAGGTTCTCACATCATCAGCTCAAGCACATCCTTGCTCCCAGTCCTGGTGAAGGAGCTCTGTGCAGTCAATTGGGTTTGATCTCTTTCTGCCAGAGATTCCCCTCCTAAATCTGACTCTTTGGGCTGTATGACTCCAGAAAAGCAGCACCATGTGGCTGTCATCTCAGGCTCTTTTAGAAATTTGTTTCATTAGAAGAGCTAATAAGAGGAACTGAGCATTGTTGGTATTCAGCACTTCCCCCTTTGAGAATATACATCACATGGGACAGAGAAGCACATTGCCTGTGTCAAACAAGCCAACTGTATTGTTCACCTAGAGAGATACAAATGGGATTTGAATACTGTCCTATTTCAATGAAGTTGGGAAGTAATGAAACACAAGTTCACAAAAAACCTCATTTTGTTGTTAGGAATGAAAGGAGAAATAGTGCAAGCAGGAATAGAAAATCTGGACTGAGAGCAGGCACATGGAAGGAGAGAAAAGATTTCAAGAATTGAAAACAAAATTGAAAAGCAGAAATAAAGAAGGAAACAAACAAACAAACCACGGGAACCTCAGCACTATCTACAGTACACTGATAACTATTTGAGAGCACAGAGCTACTGAACTCTGGTGACTATTAATTCTGTCATGAACAAAGGAGCAACCAGTATAAGTAAATTAAATTGAAGGAAATAGATGCATACTACAAATGGTGCAATTTGTCCAAAAGACTTTTGAAAAACATAAATGAAGATTTTCTGCCGGGTAAGCTGGTATAATTGTGCTGCACTGTATATTGATTATACAAGAGAGGAAATCTAAGCTAAGACTTCATGCTGTTAATACCTTGTCAAGCTGGGCTAAATGTTGTTTCTTGGACTATTTATATTGGAAATTGAAGTACTGCTGCCATTTTTTATCCTTAGTTTATTATTTTTATTATTAATTTATAATAGCAGATAGATATAATCTGTAAACATCATCTATGTTGCTGGTTGTTTTTACAAACAAAATTATATATCATTGTCAAGATATAGACTTCATAGCTAGAGAGAGAAACTTAAGTTGTGTAAAATCATCAAAACTTCTATGGTAAATAAAAATTATACTTCTCCACTTACTAAAAATCCCTATTTGAAGCAAGTAAAAAAACCTCAAGTATTTGGAGTGATGCAGATCTAAAACAGAGTTTAGCATTTATGTATTTGAAATAGTATTATCTTTTTTTGTTTGAAGGTGGTTACTTCTGTTGGAATACCCTGCTTTTATGCTATATAAACAGGAAAAGAATGACAGAGTGTGTTTATAATGAAGAGGCTGGTGATCAGTGGGTGAATTGCAATCTTTAAACTGATTAACAACCACTGCATCTGTTCTCAATCAAGGTGCAAGACATGTATGTTTATTCCACCTAGATGTTCAAGTGACACAAAATCTGGTGTAAGACTTCCTACACTTAAACAAGCCAGTGAGTCAACAAAATTCTGGATGACTGTTATGTCTCCTTAGACGAGTGCCAGATATATGGGTTTAACAAGAGGGTATTGTGTCTTCAAGGAAATAAAATAATTATTATTGTAATGAAGATATATGGTCAGCCTATGACTTCAACAAGGAGAAACAGGATTATCCTCAGAAAGACTAGGATCTATCTGTCTTTCTAGGGCAAAATTTTCACTTTCAAGCGAAAATCAGCTTCAAAATTAAGACATTCCACTAAGATGAAATATTATTCTAGTGGAGGCTCTCTGGCAGGAAGGACCTGAGAAATCAGCTTGTCCAGGCAGAAGAGCATCTGGATCTGAATGAGATGATCCAACAGTAAGAATGTTTAGATTAAACAAGTTTTCTCTTTCTCTCTCATTTACAAAGATGCTGATAGTGTATACAATTGATAAGTGTTACTTCAGTAAGAGTTACATGCATGGTATTTTAACCTAAGTTAAGCATTAACTTAAATTGATAATAGTAAAGATTTGCTTACCAAACACAGTGGCAAATCCAGAAACTAAGTATAAAATATCTTAAATTTCCAGTTCTACAGCATATTGCTTCATTCATTAAAAATACTGCAGTGCAACCTTGGCTCAGTTACAGGGTCCAGACGAGGAACAAATCTTACATTGTCAAGTAGTAAGTGTCTTCTGGTAAAAAATAACATCCAGAAAGACTCTTTAGCATACAGTGGGAAATCAGAGTGTAAGCCTGAGCTCCAAGGACTGCCAAGATACATGCAAACTGTGCCTCTATATCTCTGGACCCTTTTATTTCATGTGCCAACAGAAAAAAAACACAATGAAAAAAAACACAGCAAAATTCTGCTGCTTTCCCCAATGCATTGCATGCATTCTGCATTCAACCATTAGAAATTTTTTTCAAATTTTTGTTTGGTCCAGGTTGATGAGAGGGCTCTGTATATGGTGTGAATAACAGTCTGTCAAGCATGATATTGCAGTCAATATCACAAATCAAACTGCTTCGTTTCTGCTGGCTCACATAAGACGGACCAGATCCCTCGGTGAATTCATGAGCACAGTTTACCTGTGACTACTCTGGTGAGCTACTTGTTAGGTACATTGGATAAGGGTTTTTTACCTTAAAATATAAGCTCTTAAGCAGATTTGTGTATTACAGAATCACACAATCACAGAATAGTCTCAGTCGGAAGGGACCCAGAAGGATCATAGAGTCTAACTTGTGGCCCTGCACAGGACCACCTCAAGAGTCACACCATGTGCCTGAGAACATTGTCCAAACATTGAGGAGCCTGTTCCAATTCCTCAGCACCTTCTGAGTGAAGAACCTTTTACTAATATCCAACCTAAACCTCACCTGACACAACTTCAGGCCCTTCCCTCTGGTCCTGTCATTGGTCCACACAGAGAAAAGATCGGTGTTTGTGGCTCCTCTTCCCCTCACAAGGAAGTTGTAGACTGCAATGAGGTCTCCCCTCAGTCTCCTCCAGGCTGAGCAGACCAAGTGACCTCAGCTGCTCTTCATATGGATTCCACTCAAGGCTCTTCATCATCTTTATTGCCTTCCTTTGGACACTCTCTTTTGGCTCAATGTCTATTTTATATTGTGGCACCCAGATCTGTCCCCAGCACTTGCAGTGAGGCTGCCCCAGTGCAGAGCAGAGCGGGACAATCCTCTCCCTTGCCTGGCTGGTGATGCTGTGCCTGATGCTCCCCAGGCCCTCCTGGCTGCCAGGGCACTGCTGACTCAAGTTCAACCTGCCACTGACCAGGAGCCTCAAGTCCCTTTCTGGATAATTGCATTCCAGCATTTCATTCCCCAGTCTGTCTGTGCATCCAGGTTGCTCCATCCCAGGTGCAGAATCCAGCTCTTTCCCTTGTTGAACTTCATGTGGTTGGTGACTTTCCAGCCCTGTGACTTATCATGGTCTCTCTGCCGGGTCTTCAAGGGAGCCAACAGGTCCTCTCAGTTTTATATAATCTGCAAACTTGCTTAGTATCCCTTCAAGTCTAAATTGTTTAAGAGGTTGAAGAGCCCTGGGCCAAAGATACAACTCTGTGGAACCCAAATGCTGCCCAGTTGCCAGCCTGATATTCTGATGGTACAGCTCAGAAAACTACCAAACTGTAGATACCTTTCAGAGTTTCCCATTGCTTCTTCTTTGGGCAGTGATTACCAGGAAGAACAAATTCTAGGATCTTTCAGTAAGGAAAAAATGAATCTTTTTATTTCTGAAGCATGAATTTGATAGCTGCTGTCTTATTATTATTTTCCTTATGAGATGCCACATCATTCAGCCATAATAAGGGTTTTAATAAACAACTAGATTAGAAGTTGACATTTATACAACATGAACAGACTTCAGTGGCCAAACATAAACAGATGCAAGTCAAATTGAAAGAAAAAATGAGGGTTGTTAATTTAAATTAGCTGTGGAAAAGTAATATGCTTTGTGATGGACTGGACTGACAACTTTGGGAGAAAGCACAGAGAATTACTTTGCTATTAGTTAGACCCTAAGACAATTTCAGCAAAGAAATGCCTCATGGCACCTTGATTATAAAATGCAGTTAAAACAAAAAGGTCTAAGACTGATTCTTAAAGTACAATAAAATTCTAAATATTTTGGAACTTAACTTGAAAATCTTTCTATAACAAACATGGTCCAGGAGGAACCGAGCAGAGATTTGAAGGAAGCAGAAGAGAATGGAAAGGTAACAATAAAAACATCATGCAGCTGGTAAGGACAGAGAAGCAATATAGAGGAGAGAAGCATGACAGGATGTCATTTTATTGATTTAAGTTACAGTAAAACTGAGCAGACATGGTGTAAACCAAAAATGTAGGAGCCAATGAAACACGTAATGACTGTAGAGTATAACATACAATAGTGACTACATGTGAATTTTGCAGGTGAATATACACTAAATTGATCAGTGCTGAAACATGGGAAGGCAGAACTCAAAGAACAGTTTTTCATACCATAAACATACCCTTTTTACTTTTGTTCTCCTGGTGCACTTGACTAGATTATGTAGAATGCTATTAACTATGACTTTCTTGGTGATTCTTTAAATGTAGAAAATCCATATGTACTGAGGGACAGTACCAAAAAACGTATAATTCACCACAAAGGAGAGAGCTATTTTGACTCTTCACGACATAAGCAAAGTATTTCTTTGTTATTTTACTTAGTTTGTACTTTTAAAAAGAATGGATCATGAATCTTCACAGATTCTGGTCCAAAAAGGCAGGGAGTACAACAGTAACTTGTGGAAGGGAAGAAGACTTTTAAAGACATGAAGGAAAATATTTGAAAACTTGAAAGTTACATGGAGCAATCAATTACATTACTTCATTCCATACTGCTAAGAAGGTTTCGAGTTTGTACTCTACTTTTAGCATAATATTACTCATCTAGAAAAAATTGAAATACCAATCCTCATGCGCAAGCTGTGTCCTGATTACTGAAACGCAATCCCACTTCAAGGGATGCAGCAAGCTAGGACACAGTGATTCCTCTCTCTGCAGGAGATTAAGTCCATTGCCAAGACACTTCAGAACAGCATGCTGTGGCCTGTGAATGCAATAGGACATGCAGAGGAAGCGGATGACTGAGATGAGAGAAAAGAGACACATTATGCTGATGAAGGCTCTCTGGCAGAAAGGATCTATCAGTTTTAAAATAATGCATAGGGCTTCTCACAAAGAGGAAGCTTTGACTGCCAGCTTGTCAGGAGAGAACAGCAAACCTCTGAATGAGAGATTTTCTAATCCAACAGGGAGTCGCTGTTGAATTGGACTGGCAGGATAAGGATATGACCGAACAGAGATGCAGCAATAGGGTAGAGTGGACAAAAAAATTAATGGAAAGGACTGAGGGGAAAATGAAAGTAGATCTGAACAAAGCTGAAAAAATATTAAAAAAAACATTGTCAAGTGTAATGTGTCTACCATTACCATAAAAACCCATCTATAGTTTGCAAGGTCCATAGAAAGGCCTGATGATAATCATCCATTGAAAAATACTACAGAGATTAAGCAACCTCAGCTGTGGCAGAGGAAAACTTGAATTGAAAAAATAAATAAAAGTAAGGCAGAAAAAACAAGTGTTCCAGGAGTTTGCGCTAAGAAATCTTCCCTGTCTGAGCATTCTGGAACCACTCTGGCAGTGACAGTCGGATCACTAAGACTGTCACTGGTGGGACCGAAGCCACTTAGCAGCAGGCAGCCCCAGTGAGCCCCGCGGGACTCCCTGCACATATCACTCTCACTCAGACCAGGTTTCCCAGAGCAGAGTCCAAGACCTCCAGATCCTTAAATTCAATCATAACTCTATGACAGCACAACAGCTCCAGTCGGTGCCCCCCAAGAGGGACCTCAAGCAAGGGAATCCCTGCGCTTTTACACCCTCACAGTCTGGGGTCCGCCACCTGAGCTCCTGCTGTGTCCCTGAGTGTCCTGTCACCTGGCTGGGACACAGGTGCCATGTCCTTTGTTATGCAAAGTGTCCCTGGCCTCTTGCTTGGGGCTCTCGCCATTTCCCTCCACCCTCTCAGCCGGCAGCTCGCACTGCAGGTGCACACCCAGCTACCTGCACCAAATGTATTCCTCAGTACTTGCCTCAGCTTTACCAAGAGCTTTAAACCCTCACCTGAGGTTTTACGTTTCAAATCCCACAGCTATCCCGCAGCAACGCTGCCTGCAGCATTCTGACAGCATGCAAACTTATGGCAGCAGTGGCAGTTCTGATCACCCAGTCACACCTAAGACCCCAACAGGTTTCAGACCCACAAATAATACCAACAGGTATTATAGCCCTGCCCATTCTTGGAGCATCAGTGTACTGCACTGAGATAATTCTCATCATGCTGTTCATACAAGGTAATACAAAATGAAAACTCTTAGTCATAAGTAGTTTCAAATGCTCACATTAAAGAAAGATGTTCAACACGGAGATTTCCTGATAGTCCAAGGTCCACTGAAGTCAATGGCAGCTTGAACTGCACTGCATAACAAAAAAAAAAATGTATACAGGATTTTGATTTTCTTCAATGGCTTATTTTATGAATAAATAAGTCTCTTTTTTAAAATAAACTGTGGTTCTTAGGTAAATGTCAATTTAGTAGCAGGCACAGAAACAAGAAAATTTGGATGCTATAAGACTTAGTCATGGCTAGATTTTCAGGCCAAATACAAATATATTGATATGTAGATAAACATAAACTACAGGCAAGCAGACACCATGATTCAAGGCCTCCAGTAATTGCATCAAGATTGCAGAAGTAAATCTCTCTTAGCGTACTGTACTGAAAAAATAGTGGATTTGGGTTGGGTTTTATTTCTTTTTGAGCAATACATAGAAGTTAATGGTTGATCAAGGGCCTATAAGAGTGATGCTGTTGCTGTTCAAAACTTAAATGTCCTCACCAAATGTCATACAGTTTTATCTCTTCTCATTTTACTTTGTCCAGAGCTCATAAACGAAATACATACAATCTTCCATCAATACTCCCAAATATTAGCAAGTATTGAATAAATTTCATGTTAGAGTATTTTCATTCATGTGTCCAATTTTGAACTAATTTAGATACTTGGGATTATATTTCTAAATGATTAATAAAGCCAAGTGCTTGCTCTATTGCTTTTTAAAAATAGATTAGGCAAAGAAAGAATCAAAGAAAATTTTACAGAGATGATAACTTTGCTACTGTATTTAGCAAAAAGTGTTAGGAATTTGCAAAATATATGAGTTTAAGAATATGAAAGGGTTACTACAGAGAAAATGATTTGGTAAATCAAGTGAGGAAAATACTATAAAAAACAAACCTGCACTTACACACCAGCAGTGGGAGAGGCAATCTAGCAATGTGTCAAGGTAGATACTGCTTTTTTTCATTTTAGTACTCAAACTTATCATTATAGCCTCAGTTTGGACGCATGGCACAGTTCCAAGAGAAATCATAAAGCCAAATCCCTTGCAGGAGTTTTTAATATAATCACTGAAAAGAGATCTCGGCAAGCTGATAATATTTAGCTGAATTTTCCAAAACACCATTCATGAAAACCACTCTCAGACCTGTAATCTCCCAGACTCCAAGGTTAACTGCCTCTCTAAGATGCAGCTGGTTTCTTCCATCAGCTGCAAAACACCTTCATGCCATACTCTCCACTAATATAGCTTTCTACAACATCTCCTGCCCTAAGTAATTCAGATAGCAAGACTAATATTTATAGCATATGCTCAGGGATATCATTCATTCTGTTCTACCAACAACTTTACTTTCAATAATGAAAATGACCTCTAGATAACAGTCACAAAACTATGCCAATTTTTTTTAATATGCCGTCTTGGAAAGATTTTAAATAGTTCTCACACTGCTGCCTCTACCCAAGACACACACCAGAACCTGCACTGGAAAATTAATACTTCCAACAGCCTTGTCACTAAATTCATCTTTTCAACCTCTCCAGAGTCTGATGTGCACTGAATGAATCCAGGTTGTGCCTCAAGTCATAATTTAAGCTTGCCCAACCCCTCTACAACCACCACAAAAATACTCCCTGAAGCAGATCTGTCAAAAGCCTCCGATTCTTTGCCCCAGTTTCTTGAAGAATATTGTTATATTTCATCCAGTGTACTCAGTACTGTTACTGAAATTATGTGTGTTGAAATAAACAATCATTATGCACTAAAATAAACTCATGCAGACAATCAGTAAAGGATGGAATGACCCAGCTACCGGTAGGGAAAAAATGTTTCTGAGAAAATGATTTCTTGATCACCTCAGTCTACATCTTGACAAAACAGCTTACAATGATGAACTTTGGAAGTATGTTCATAATTTTAGCAAATAGCAAAAATCATCAATTCAATAGGAATACAGTTTCTAGCATTCACTCCACCCACAAACAGACACATAAATATGTTCATGCACAATGTGCTTTGCTCTTCCCCTCTTTGGCAGACAGCTGCTGAATCACCGCTTCCATGTTAAGATCCCCTTTTTTCTCAAGTAATTTTGCTGATATAATATGTAATTAAATCTAAAACTGGTTCTAAATCTAAAACAGTTCTCAAATTGTATTTATTAATTAAAGTTTACTTTTTAGAATTCAGTCCTGAATGATCTGCATGCCCAAATGATTTGCTTCATATACTGTACCATCCACTTAAAATTTTTTCCTGGTGAGAACAACTTATGTTTTCTCTAAAGCTTTTCAATTTTAAATGATCCTTATCAAAACTGAAGACAGAATCTCTTATAACTGTCATATTTTAGGAGTCTGAGTATACTGTTACCCATTTTTTATCTGATCTGTGTAAGCATATCATTCCCTTTTCCTTGGTAGAAGTTTATTGAGCAGTATTGTGCATGAAATAGATAGCTGATTGACCATCCCTGCAAAGCTCTTGAAAAAAAAAGGGGTTATCTTCATTTTCTAAACTTACTTCCAGCTAACAGATGACATAGTGCATTCTATCCTCATTTCTGCAAATCAAGATGCTTTTGTTTGAGCTATACTATATTTTAGGTGCCTGTTTTGTGATGAGTTTGGTTTGTATCATCTAACAATGGCTACTTAAAAATTGGGCATGTAATCTAAATTAGTCAGGTAGGCTCCCCTCTGACTTCTGTGGACTCTGTATTCCCTGGTATTACAGACTCCTCCAGAAGGTGATTCATACCATTCTGAAATAAAGGTCTAAGACAGGTGTGACAGATTGCCCTCACAAGACTGAGAGTTAACCACCTCTCTTGATACTTGAGTCATTGATTACAGCCTTGCATTACAAATACTTCACTGTGTTACTGATCTAATATTCTAGTGCCAGACTTCCTGACCTTTACCAGCTTATTTTTTAAAATTTTATTAGGAAGATATTTCTGTGCAATATGTTGATAATACAATTGTTTTTCTTCTGTTTGGCTCCAAACATTTGTTATGCTTGGGTATGAGTAGTCTCATTTCGATGTCTGGAAACTCAAAGTTTTACAATGACTTTCAAGCTGAGTTCATAGATTCAATAAAGTATTTAATTTTCTTCATTAAGAACACAGACCAGATGTATATATTAATGGATTAATAATTTAAAACCTTTAGAAATCTTTCTACAACCTTCAGTAAATTGCAACTTTAAAAAAAAAAGTGCTAGTCCCTTTATTAGATAATAGCTTTATCCTGGCTATTTTCCAGTCTTTGCAGACCAGACTTTATTCAATCAGTGGAATTTTGTCAAACCGTTTTTATGGTACTTCATCATGGCTGGACGTATGTTGTGGGGTCCTTATCAATTAACTGCTTCTAAGATTTTGAAGAATAATTACTGATCTGCTCTACTCTGTAGACTTCCTACTTCCTCATGCTGTAAAAGTCATATTGGCAAACATCCATTTTACGAATTTGTTGGAATAGATGGAGAATAATTGTTTAACCCCTAGATATGGGTCACATTTTTTATTATCATTCTTGATAAAAGAGCTGCATCAGGTATTGAACAGACTACTTTCCTACTCTAGGGAAAAAATGTGTTTTATTAAAACTACTGACTTAAACTAACCCATTTTAATAATGACTACCCTACTAAACATAAGGGAACAAGAAATAGTCTCAGTTATAAAATAGATGCAGCTGCACGCAATTGTTTCTGTACAGAAGGGTTAAAAAGAAAAAGTGATCAGATTTCTGCAGTAGAAGTCTTGGTTGACACCCATTAAAAACTTCAACTCTACACTGGAAATTCAGGACAGCTGCCGTAAAGAATGCTGCAAGAAATCTCAAGAGATGTTGTTCACGATTATAAGTTTGTAATTTTTTTTCTTTATGTTTTATACTTATTCCACCTCTTTTGCCTATTTGCTTAAAGGTCTTGCAGAGAGCTAATGGAGCCATGAGACATAGGTCTGCCACAGGCTGACAGAAATCTCTGAGCTCAGCATTTTGACACACCACCTTGGCAGATCAAAGTGTTCTTTCTGACTCCTTGTGTTCTGTACAAAAACTGCACAATATGCAGCAAGGATCTACATGTGTTTCTGTACAGAACTTTTTTTAAAGTTGATCGAACTAGATGCAGTAACAAATTGAATTGTTACATGTTTGCTATTTAACTGTTTGTCTGGATGCCATAGGTACTTCTATTTTTGTGAGTAAAATAAACACCAGAATTTTATTTTTGACTTATTACTTCCCAGCTAAAGGCATTTAGCTAAGCACTAAAGGTAACAAACCCACGGGTTCACGCAGCTTTAACCATCTCATTCCTGCCGCTCACTTTTGGGCACAGGGCACAGGTGTAATTCATTTAAATTGAGGGCATTGCCCCTGCTCCTTCATAAGATCAAGCCCAAGTATACAGTTAAGGCCTATTCTCAACCTACACTCTTAAAGTATAAAGCTATTTCCCCTTGTTCTGTTACTACTTGCCCTGTCAAAAAGTTCTTCTCCTGCTTTCTTGAAGGTTCCTTTGCTCCAGGATGAGGGTGTGCAGACTCTGGGGCAGGCAGCAGGACCCAGCACCCGGCACTGAGCTAACAGCTCTCAGGAAAACACCCTGCATGGCATCACTGCCTCTTTGGAAAGTTAGGTCACCACAGACATTTGACATCTGCTACTTCCCAAAACTGAGGCTCTGCTGTGGGAAGCATAGAGCAGAGAAGTTACTTTGACATTCTGGCTTCGTATACATCCTGTTTATCTTCCTCACTACTTGTTTTACCCTGTGGAACCTGCAAGAACCCTTGAACCCGAGTAAACATTGTCACCAGCTTCTGGAGTGGAAATGGGCAGGAGCCAAATTTCCCTGATGGTGTTGGTATAAGCCTTGGCAACTGAGAGGGGTTTGAGGCGGTCATAAAATAAAATGACCCCATGCCATAGGTAGAAACACCTTGCACTAGAGCACCTTGCAGCAGACACCTGAAGGAAGATGGCCAGCTGTGTCCCGAGGTGCATCTGGCACAGCATTGCCCCATCCACCCCATAAAATTATCTTGCCAAAAAATTGAACAAATTTGAAACTACACTTGTACAGCCTAGTGCTTGCAGCCTACTTGCTCTCCCTCAAATAAGATTCAGTATGTCAGTGTGACTGGCCAATTCAGGACACAGCGTGGCAAGTAGATCTAATGGTCTTTATGCTCACCTGCTAGGTTTTGTCCCAAAAAGGGAGGAGAAGTGTTTCCAAGGTCAAGTTCAGCAGAGAGATTTTTATAAGAAATTCTTTTTGTGCCTTTCAGCTGCTATCTCCCAGAGCACTGATAATTGACTTCATGATAAATCTAAATTTGCTTGTCCTCTCACTAAAGTGTTTTTCTTCACTATATCATCTTTTCTATTTTTTATCAGAATAATAACCTAGGTAGTGACAGTTAAACTGTATAACCTTGTATTATTTCATGCTATTTACAATGAATGGACAGTTGTAACTTTTCACATCTCTCCAGCTGTGTCCTGGGGATTCAGTTACATTTCACTGAGAGCCTTTGAGCCAGGGCTAGTCAACACTCACTGGGATCTATTTGATACTTTTACTCACATTAGCTGTTAGAGAGGTCTGCTGAGTATTCATACCTTGATCTGCCCAGACAGATAGATATTTCATAGCTGGGATCCATGTGCTGCCTTTATGTGCTGCAGCTGCTCTCTGAGTTGTTTATTTATCTGTTTCCCTTGATTAAAAATAAAGGTCATCTGAGTCCTTGTTCAAGCCTTCCTTTTCAATCATGGGAACAGAATCATAGGATCATTTAAGTTGGGAAAGTCCTCTAAGATAATTGAGTCCAACCATTAACACTGCCAAGTCCACCTCTCAACCATGTCCTTAAGTGCCATATCCACACATTTTAGAGCACTTCCAGGGACTGCGACTCCACTGCTTCCCTGAGCAGCCTGTTACAATGACTGATAACACTTCCTGTCAAGAAAAGCTTCTGTGATTAAGATTTTCATAATAGCCAATCTAAGCCTTCCCTGGCACAGCTTGAGGCCATTTCCTCTTGTCCTAGCCCCTGTTCCCTGGGAGAAGAGACAAGCATCCACTCACTACAAGCTTCTTTAAGGGAATTGTAGAGTGTGATAAGTTCTCCCCTAAGCCTCCTTTTCCTTGGCATCAAGGTCAGGCTGATAAGAGCCCCCTTGCTCCACCTTCTAGCCCTTCTTGTTTCTACTTCCTAACTTCCAGTCAAGTGGAATCTTCCCAGTAAGCCAGGACTAGTCAGGTAAATCATTGTAAGTGGCTCAGTGAGCTCTTCTGCCAGCTGCCTGAGCACCCTTGGGTGGATCCCCTCTGGCTTCATAGACTTACGTGTCTAAGTGGTGTAGCAAGTCTGCTTGGATTATTTGGACCTTCTTTTGGCTCTTCATCTTTGTATTTCATCTCAGAGGCCTGGATACCTGGAGAACAAATGGTCTATTAAAGATGAAGGAAAAGAAGGCATTAAGTACCTCAGCCTTTTCCTCTTTATCACCATTTTTCCTCCCACATAAAATAAAGGACAGAAATTCTCCTTAGCCTTTCTTTTCTGGATTTCTAGAAAAAAATTTACTGTCTTTTATGCAAGTAGCCAGATTAAGTTCTGAACTTGTAACAATCAAGTCTCATTCTATATCCACAGGCAGTGACATCTTTCCTCTCCACTATCTACTCTTATCCTTTCTTTCTCTTTCTTTTCCTTACATATTTTCTTAAGTGATATCTTTATGTTTTTACTTTTATATTACTATAGATAATAAGAATCAAAATGGCAACAAAATTGTTCTAAAATAGACTCTACACACAGGCACACACACATATATACAGAAGTATAAAAACACCAGTCATTCAGTGTCATTTCACTCTAGTCCATCTCAGTTACCATCACCTTCAGGGGCAGGTTGTAATATGTTCTTTCTTATTTCTCCAAGAATTAAGAACTCTATCATTTTGTGATGCTTGTGTCCAAGTCAGCTTCCAGCCATCATATCACCCACCAGTCCTATGTTCACCAACATCCCTAGTTGGCTCACTTATCAGCTGTGCCAGGAAGTTCTCTTCCACACACTTCAGGAAACTCCTAGATAATTTTACCTCTCCTATGTTGTATTTTCAGCAGACATCTGGTAAATTGAAGTCCTCTGTGAGAACAACGTCTCGCAATTGTAGGACTTCTCTCCCAGCTGCTGATAGACTACTTCATATTCTTTCTTTTCCTGGTTGGAATCCAGTTCTACAAATCATCCCACCAAGTCTTCTTTATGACAACTGTTGTGAAGTGTTTTGAATCATGCTAGTGGGCCCCAGCCAAACCATCTTTAGTTATTCCTATTGGAGCCCTCAGAGAGAGACCAGGCTGGAATTACCCTCACCAGCTTCACCTGGCCATCCACCTTCAGGTGTAGCAGATCAGCTCCTGGAGGCTTTTTAAGCCCAGCCAGAAGGCTCAGGGGAGAGGGAAGTAGGATAGGTTTGTGTCTGCTACTTGTCCTTTGCTGTCTGCTTGTTTGGATTTCCTGGACTAACTTGGCTGCTGATCACTGGATGGGTTTTGTTGCTGCCATTATCTTGGCTCTGCTTGCCTGAATCTGGAGTATCAGGTACTGAAAGATAAACTGTGCTAAATTGAAAAAGAATTGGGAAAGGAGAAGCTGAAATGCTAAATACCAAGACAACAAGGAATAGATAGAGGACTGTGCTGCACTGAATTAGAAACTAATCTTATTATTTGAAAGGTGTGTGTGGAGCTCTTGGACAAAGTAGAGGGACCAATCAAGTAATGTGTGATCTCATGCACAGGGGTTGCAAAATGTATCTGTGCTGTATTATGGATAAGTTGTAAAAGGTATAAGTAAGGTAAAATGTATAAGTTCTGTGTTAGGTAGAAGTACTGTGTTAAGTAGCTATAAGCAAAAGTAACTAAAATGTGTGTGTACTGTGATAGGTAAAAACAAAGTGTACAAGTAGAGTAATATGTATAAGATAGTACATGTATAAGTTGTAAGTGAACTGTATAGGTTATGCATAAGTATATATAAGTTGGTAGAATACATAAGTAAGTGAAGTACACAAAAGCGATGGTAAGTAGGTATTGAGTGAAAATTGGAAACGTGTGTTCCCACGATTCCCAAAGAGGTGATGCATATTTTAGAGAGTATTAAACTTCTCTGTTATCATAATGATTTGTTGTACAGAAGTGCTGCATTCCCACAGACAACTATCATAATTTTCCTGATACACGATGTCCTCCAGCTCCTCCTGTTGCCTGTTTGTTGCCTGAGTCCGTTAGTTAGATGCACTTCACTTAGGCTATTGCTCTTGCTACTTTTTTGGGGGAGAAGCCCCAGTTCCTACATGACCATTCTCAGGATCTTCCTGGTTTCTAAGACATTAATAGCCCTCATTTCTTGACTTTTGCATGGATCTCCATCCCATAACTCTAGTAAGACAGCAGCCCAAGAGACCTCGCTTGCACACAATCCCTCAAATATTGGCATGATGCTCTCAGGATGCCTAGTAAATCCGGTTTTATCCCTTTCCCCCTTCAAATCATCAAGTTTAGATCTCTTTCTAAGAGTCCTGCTGACTCTCCTGCATGAAGATAGCTTTCTACCTTTGAGACAGATGTACCCCATCTGTCACCAGCGGGTCTGATGTCATGTAGAGTAATTCATGACCAACACCCCTAAAATTCTCCTGGTGACATTAGACTCTGATACCTGTATTGATCTGCTGGACCTTCCTGTTTCTTTCCTCATCAGTCCTTGCAACTGGAAGGATAGAGAAGGGCCTTAAATGTGCTTCTGATCCCTTAACTGGTCATACCAAGGCCAGGCAGTCTCTCTTGATTGACCTCAGGCTTCTTGTTGCAACTGCCTGCCCCAAAAGTCAATAATGGATGATAACCTGAGGGTCATACCAGGGCAGGAAGCTTTCTTTTCACATCATTAACCCAGGCCCTGGGGAGGCAGCAGGCTTCCCAAAGAAGTGGGTCCACTCTGAATGTTGGGGATTCTGTTCCCTTCAGAAGGAAGTCTCCTGAGACAATGACCCATCTATTTTCCTTTACTGCACCACTTCTGACACAGGGTATAGACTCACTCAGCAACACCTCCATGTTAAATGAGCCCTTGCCCTTGCTACTCTTTGGTTAAGCTTCCAGAACCTGATACTTACAATGTGATGACACCTGGAGATGTGGGGCAATAACACAGGAGATGCATCTGCTCCTCCAGGAAGGAGCTTTTCACCACTGCCACCTGTCTCTTAAGTTGCTGCATTCAGACAGGCACAGAGAGAAAAAAGGATCCTCCATATCAGGCATCCTGTCTGTCTCTTGGGCATCCCAAATGAAGTGGGAGATTTTCTGTCAGGGGCAGAGAGCAACACAGGAGTGGTCAGTGGTGCTAGTTTAGGTCTGTATGTACAAGAATTGAGGGTGGTAAGTAATAGATGGGTAGGTGTTTGAATATGTAATACATTCAACTCTAATATCTTCAAACAGAACACTGATGTGAAAAAAACCCCAAAAAACATAACACTCCCTCAGTAAATAAACACAAAATCGTTGGTAGATCACCATACAAAGGGAACTCTTGATTTATTTATTCCATGAGTATAAATACATTGATTTTGTTCAAAGCCAGAATACACTGTAGTGGATCAAGGTGCAGATTTTATTTATCAGCCAGGAGCCTATTCATGTAATTAGGCTTTCCTCCGTATCCAGTTTATATACTAGCTTTGTTGATGGCAGAGAAAGGCCAATATAAGTTTGGAGGGAAAAGGAAAGAAAAAAAGAAAAGGGGAATAACAGGGAATGAGCTAATCAGGCACTAAGGAAGACCCTTGCCTCTCTCTCACCTGGGAGATGTCTGAAGGGACCTTTTCTTCATGCCATGTGGGAAGAGTATCTAAGGATACTCAACGTCTGCCTCAGGATGAGGCATGTCCTGAAGTCAGATGGGAGAGATCTTCTTCTACACCCTCTTGTATTTGATTCTTTAGCTGTGCCACTGAGTGACTTCAAAAGTGATTGAGAGATATGGGCAAAGAAAGGATTTCACCAATGAATGCCTGTGTAACAGAGATATTAATCAGAATTTTAGTTTTTTCCTGATCACAGGATAAGAAAACAAATGTTTGAAATAAACTGCACATATGATGAGAAATATTTGACACTGTTGTCTAACAACATGATCAAATGAAAAATTAGCAGAGGTGAGGAAAGCTCAAAGGCTTTGTAGAGCCTACTTACATTTAATGGTAGTCTCCTGCCCCCCCCGCCCCGCTTTCAAATGAAAAGCAGGTGGAAGAGCAATAATTTATAAACTTGTTTGAAGCACTTAGGAGTGATCAACAGTTCAGGCTTAATTAAACACATGTAAAGTAAAGGAAGCAGTGAAGACACTAGGATTTTTAGGTTGTACTTCCTACCAAAATCCACTGAAGTCAGGGTAATAGGGTTTGTTACATATTTTGACATTAAAGATAAAATTCAATAAAATAATGGAAGTAAGACTGCAATAGAAGTTCTTAAACTTTTAAGAAAATAAGGGGATGTTTTTTGAAATTCTTTAGAACAGGAAGTAGAAAAGGAGTAACTTTTGCTGCTTGGGATGCTCACAGTGACATGTTTGTTATTTACAGAGACAATGGGAATAGCAGCAAGAAAAATTCCAGAGATTGTTTTAGCAGTTGGTATCTCTGAGAGATTTACTGTTCACCTGTCTGCATTCAGATTGATTTTTAGACTGATCAATCATATCTACCCTAAATAAAGCTTACTACCAATACTTTAATTATGTTAGCTAAATAGACTAATCCCTGCTGTTACTTTTTCCTTTATTCTTAAGTATTTTTATGTATATCTTCGTAGGAAAGAATACAGATATGCAGGTAACAAAGCAATCTCTCAGGTACTGATACAGAGCTTGAAAGTGACAAATTGTAGGTGGAGCCTCAACCAAATTTGGCAGTGATGAAGGTAAAAAACCCTGAAATGAAGTTGTTGAAGTGACTGATTAACCCAAAAGAAACTTTTATCCAAATCTTTAGAAGGGCCTGTAATGGGATGCCCTATGCCAGTGAACATGGTTCTTATTAAGTATGTAAGAGTTTGGGTTTTAGTTTCTTGAGGGTTTTGGTGGGTTTTTTTGGGTTTTTTTTTTTTTTTTTTATGTTAAATATAGCTCTTTAGATTAACTGGACTTCAAACTACTGAAAAGTGTCTTTTGAAATGTCAAGATAATTGGGGAGACAAGAATTCTAGCAAGACAACAAACATGATTTCTCCCTATAACTTCCTATTGCTATGGTACTATCCATCTAATTACATGCAGATGTATTTGTGCTCAGTGCATCATTAGTCTTCATCAGCATACAAAGGGAAAATCATCACTTAATTCTCAGCAGCCACAAATAAGGCACTTGGCATTTGCCTCCTGGGTTAGTACTTCAGTACATAAAATTTACCTTCATTTTTTTCCTCTTTTTAAAAAAAAAAAAAAAAAAACAAACAATATAGGTGAGTGAATGACTCTTCAGTAAAAAAACCAAGCTTGCTCTGCATCACTAATCTTTATTTCTTACATACTAGGTATTACAACTTTAGGAAATGTTTAAAATTCTTCAGTTTAGAAAGGAAAGTCTAATATGCACCAAAGAATAAAGCTGTAACTCATTGGAATACTGTCCTCTGTGTAATGGCCAAATTTCAGTTCTTTGTTGCACATACTTTAGGTCGCTAATTTTCTCATTCAACCCCCAGCAACAAGTTTGAGGTCTTATTTCCTATTGTCTTTTGGAAGGGCAAACTACAGCCTACTAATCAGCTTAGTCTCTTCTGCTTTCACCTGCTTCTCTACTGACCCAAGCTTCTGTGACTGAAAATATGGCCTCATTATTGTTTTCAATTCAGATATAATATTTCCTTCTGTTTTAGGATTCTTGAGTGGGAAAACATAATAAAGATGTCATAACAAGCCTCTATTTTTGCCCTGATTTGAGGCTACAGAATCTACATGCAAAATTCATGGATTGTTATGCAGTTAACCTCCCAATTTTTACTAACAAAAAAAAAAAAAAATTACTAGAATGTGTGAATGTGGAAGAATTAAGTTCTTTGAGAGGGAATAGATTTGCTTAAAATTTTAAGGTGATATATTGCAGGAGCATGTCCCGCTCCAGGTTATCAGATCTGCTGACCTTAACATCTTCTTAGATGGTTTCCCGTTTCTATTTAACTATGATTTTTGTCTTGAAGAAAAGAGATATTATATATGCCACTGTGTGTGTTGAATGTTTCCTTGGTGCCATTCTGTGGTATTTGCAGCCCTCTTTGACATTATCAAATGGATTGACATTTCAAATATTTGCAGTGCTCAGCGGGTACTAATTCAGTGAAGGTGAACCATGAGTTGCTCACATAGTGGCACAGCAAGTGATGTGTGTCTATTTAATCACAGCTGCCGAAATGAGATCAAAAGGCACTGTGTTGTTAAACCCTTAAAGCCGCTGTCACAGCGGAGAGATCAGGAGGGGCCCACCACAGGAAGCAGAGTAAAGAATAAACTTGCACTTGCTGCTAATGCAATTCTGCTGCTAGCTGTGTACTGGTGGAGGAGACTAAAGGGAGACATTCAGGAGAGTGGCTGTACAGGTGAGCTGCACCTGGCCAAAACTCTCTCCCACAGAGATGTGGCCAGTGTCAGGAGCACCAAGAGACATTTCTTTAAATAAATTTGGGTGATCATTTTACCCTAGGTAAGCCATGTTGTTAACTTCCAGTATCACCCAGTTTGATTAGTTTTCTCTCTGAAACAGAACTTGTTCAGCTTTTAGCTTTTATTCTGGACCATAAAAAGGCTTCCAGTAACCTCAGAGTTCAACTACAGCAGATACTTATTTGCCCTGGGCCAAGATCTCCCTGGCTGTTTTTCCTTTACCTGCTGAGAGCTTGTAGTAATTGGACAGATGCACTGAACAGTTTCTAGCCAGGAGAGGGCAATAGCATCCACCAGCTTCTGTGCAGGAGCAGGAGAAGGCTTGGAATATGTGGGGTAGAGGATGGCACAGAGAGTGGGGAGAGAGCTGATGAAGCAGCAAGTGTTGCAGGTGATGCACAGAAAGTGGGTTGGCTCTTAGTTCCACTTAAATATTGTCAGGACTCCTTCACTGCTTCAAGCTCTATCTTGGCTCTTGCTTATTTATTATACTACCACATGTTAACATTTATGTTAGCACCAGCAAACAGAAGCTCTGCTAGATAACACAGAACCCTTCACTGAATTGCATTACCTCAAATGATCATGCTCCTTAACCTTTGCTGGAACAAGTAGGGGTAATGACATAGAGAATGAGGTAAGGTTTTCTATTTATCTAAAGCCAAATCACCTCGCTTTTAAGATCAAATATTTAAAAAAAAAAAACTTGACAATGAAGCACATGTGACTTATGACTCCACACTGGTTATTGGGCTCAGTGCAAAAAATTTCTGCACAGTGTTTTATGATCTGTGTCACACAGAAGGTCAGAAGACATGATCTAATAGTCCCTTCTGGCTTTAAAATATTGGAACCAGGATCTAAACTAGACTGTAAGGGAACTCTTTTTCTGCCTGTGTATAATCTAAATGCACAGAATGTTATCGCATTCTGGGCCTACAAGTGTACAGAAATTCTTAATTTCATTCCTCACACCAGCAGCACCCCCTTACCTCCCTGAGAAGTGATTCCCAAGTTGTTCCCTTGATAGATTTTTAAAATTACCCTTCCCATTCAAGGCCTTCCATTCACTCAGTTATTCTCTGCCCTCAGCTGTGAAACAGCAGACACTGTCAGTCTCAGTGGTTTACTTGAGAGCCGCTGTGGTCATGGGTTTCCTGCTTCTGTGATGACAGGACACATGTGAAACTTTGAAGAATTTTCTTCTTTTTTCAGTTAGTTGTTAAATATTTCTTTATCGCCTACCCCCATTCAGAAAGCTGGATTCAGAAACTTGGATTTAAGCAATGTGAAATGTTTTCTGATTTTTTTTTTTTGTAATAATTTCAATTGTCAATTACTTCAAGGAAAACTCTGTTGGAGGTCAGATTATACTGTGAAAAATCCAGCACCATTTTGGAGGGGAGAATGGAACTATTCAGAATCAAAACTTGTGTATTTGCTCATGTGCATCAGTGATGCTCAAGAATTTTATAGTGCTTTTACTCTTTTTTATTATTTTTCATAGAAAATTTTCTCACTGACAACTTGTCTACTTGAAGTCTCTAGTGTTTTCTGTCCTTGTTCCTGGAAAACAACACTGCAAAATTAACTAAGGACTTTATTATTTTTCATCATCTCCTGTAAGATATTTCTCCATCTTTTTAGTCTCCAGTGACAAACACCACCACACTGCATGTACTACTCACTGTAAAATTAAATGAAGCATGTGTTGGAGCACCTGAGAGCAACTGAAAATAGTTGAAATTAGTTGTAAACTCTCATTACTGCCTCTAAGGTTTATGTCTCATAAGAAACATTATTGGTGAATTTGATGCCAACCCTTTGATTCCTTTTAATATGGGCTGGCACAAGAGTGGCACACAAGGCATTAGAACAGAACACAACAAAAACTGCTGGTGTTGACGCATCACTAAGGATAAGCTAGTAAAGGAATTGGAGTGAAGCTGAGGAAGAGACATTGCTTGTCATTATATGGGAGGAGACTGAGCCCTCCACTCTCTGCCTTTGCAGCAGATGCATTATGAATTAATAAAGAGACACTTCATGAATACGCACATGAGGTCTTTCTATTAATAATTCATGAGGCCATCAGTCAAGCAGCTGCACATTCAACTTAGGAAATTGAGGTTAGGTCTGTTTTGCCCTGCTTTTTAAATTACAACCGGAAGCACAAGGTGGAAGAGTAGGGGAAGAGAAGATAAAATGTTTATCAGGAAAGGGGGGGATGGGAATGAGGCATTCTGACACCTTCTTCAAAAAGTAACTGAGAAAGAGTGTTTGAAATAAAAATGTTTTGACAAGTGTGGGGGAAAGGGAAGGCAAGACAAAAATGCAAGTGATGCTTTTTAGTTTGTTGTTCTGTACATCTTTGTGGTGATCTAACAATCAATGATGGAAAGCTACTCTGATCCTCTGATAGTAGGAATCATTTGTACTAGCTGCACCTTGAAGAACTGTTGAGAATGTGGAAGATTATAAATTTCTTTTCAGTAAAGGTTACATCAGGCATTTTGCTTTCTAATTATTTTTTCTCTTTGTTGGAAGATAGCTTTGAAAAAGAAATAAAGGGAGAGTGTGGAAAAAAGTCCAATCCATTCCAAACACATTTCTTCTGTAAAAACTTTATTTCTGTGAGTAAATTTATAGATGAAATAATCCATGGGTTTAAGAGACAAAATCAAAGATGATTAAGGTTATGAATCTTCCTGTGAAATAGTGGTCCACTGAAATATGAAAGTTTAGTGGAATTAATATACTTTACAACTCATATGTATAATAAATGCCTACAATATTGTGATCTGGTTTCTCTCATTTCTCAGAGAATCAGATTAATAGAGGATTTAGATGAGTTTATAATAATGCCATCTTCATCTTTATGTACCTTTGAACACCTGGTCCATCTTTTTTACGCAATCACCTTCTGCATTTCCTCTGTTTGTAGTGCTTAATTTGCAGGATACAATGTCACATATCATAAAACATGACTGCTTTGAACATGTCATGGTTAGGGGCTAAGTGGCAGTGCCTTTCATGATGTAGGGGTTGACATTCTGGTAAGGTCAGTTATGGTAGCACCTCACGTGAAGCAATGAAAGTTATATGTCAAGTGAAGAAACATGGATTTAAAGTAATGTAAAGCATGGAAAAAATACAAAATCTTCAGGTCTATTTCAAAAATTGGACTGTAATAGTACACAGCCTAGAATTCTGAATCTGGGCTTGAAACTTCTACTCAGCACAGCTTTCTAACTACAAAGGTAATTAACTAATGAAGCAACATGTCTATTGAAACACACGTGAAAACACACCTTTTGTGTTCTAAAATAATTTAGAGACTTTAAACACAAACATTCTGAAAGCTGTGTATAGTACACAGACTCAGTATATTCTGTTCAATGTAAGTATATATTTTTGAAATTCAGCTAGAACTTAAAACAAGTCCTCATGTTCTCTGGCCTTCAAAAAATGAGTCTTCAACATGTACTTGCACTTGAAAAAATTTCTGGCAGAGGATACTAGTTTGGATTTTCAGCCTACCCCTATTGGTGCTACAGTAATGGTAAAGAAACAGTAGGTATTCTATGGTTTTTTTTCCTGAAAATTTATTACATGTCTCTTTTGGACAAGTAAGATTTTGGACAACTTGAAGAACTGCACATCATAAAGAAGACTGCAGTTCACTAAGTAAGTGTCAGTTAACACTGATTAAACTAGTGTTATATTTGCCATTTCTAGCAAATTTTTTTTTTCAAAATATCCATATTTTGGGGGGAGCATGTGTAAAGACAATGAAGGTTCCAATTTTTTTGATTCCAAAGTTTGCAATTTTAGAATTGAATATTTCTATATTTTAAATATTAGTGAGAGATATGATACAAAGGGTAGTTCCTTCATTTGAGATAAATACTATAGTTCAAAAATTACCATTAAATCTCTTTTCTAACTGTGATTTAGAAAACAGTGAATTAGAAAAAGAACACCTTTTTGCCCTTTGCTCTGCACCAGAACTATATGCAGATTAAAAAGTCAAAATAATTTGGCACTTTCAGCAAATAGTTCCAGTCTTCCCCTGTCCTATGGCTTTGTTGGCTACACTATCCTTTATGCTTCCACTTTGAAGTAAGCAACCAAAATAGAAAAATGTGAGTGTGAGCTCTCTGTTGTTTCTGTCGCTATGGACGTGGATCTGGAAATCACAGAAAGCGAACTGAACACCTTGATGGTTTTAAAATCCTACTTTGATTTCTTCAATATTGCTTTTTAAGCAAAGGCAAGCAATTGGAATTAGCGCTCATTATGCAGTAGGGGTGAAGAGGGGAAAGTGACATTTCCTTGGTAAAGCAGTTTAATAAATAAGTGAATGAAATAAACCTTAAATCAAAAATAAAACTGCAGGAAAACATATGCTCTCATGTTATTTCATGTGATGTTATATAAGTGTGATATGGGGCAAGAGGAGATGTAAGCTCCTTAAAGAGACCAGTTCTGCTGTCTCTTATGATAGTTATAATGAGCACTTAGTTAAAGGGGTTTTTTTTTACCTAGCAAAAGGTTTTGCATGGACACTGGGCCTTTCCCCTTTCCTCACACTTCAACCCTGACATGTTTTTTGACCTTTTGGGCTTCTTCCATTTAGTTCCCCTACAGAACTTCAGGCCAGCTTTCTGTATCATGCCAGGGCAACTCCATGGGCTTAGGCATCTTGTTCTTTTTCATCCTAGCATTTTTCTGCTAACTTGTTCTAAACAACACAGCCAGAACACTCACTGTGTTGATGGATTATAGCATTTCCAGAGAGAAACTGATTCCATATGCCCACATCACTACTGACAACTTTCCAATTAAATTAGCACAGAAGCTTCCAAACTGTCTCTGGTTAATGGCCCATTTCTGAAGCTTTCTCAGGTTCTCCTGGTCTTTCATATAGTCACATGAGAAAGATTTCATTCTTTGTGCATAAAGTGGCATTGACTTAGGAGTGTATTAGTTACAGAAACACAAGGTATGCATTACTGATCCATTTGCAAAGTTGAGGGCAATTGGCAGTACTTTTCATCTACAGCTGACTGGTAAAGTCAGCAATTTTTTTTCTTTTCATTCTCACCTTTTGCAAAAGTGTCTATTAAAGGTAAGCTTTTCTTTTCTTTCTACAGGACACCTTTCCAGAAAAAGCCCATAGAATTATCATTTTCCAGAGACAAGAGCTAGAGCTGAGTACTACTGCAATATCTCTGACATGTGAAGCTGCTGGGAGCTAATTCTCTCCACTAAACGACCTTACATGGTTCAGTAACAATCTGCTGCAGGAATCACTGACATGGATGATTATTCTTTGACTTTTAACCTCCAGGTAATAGAGATTAAGTGCCACTTGGATGGAGACAATATTTTCTAACATTGAGTTTCTAATAACTACACTATTCTACAACACACACAAAAATGCAGTTTACAATAGGAAGCTACTGATTCTTTTCTTCCTATGTTATAAGCTCCATTTGCCTCTGGGAGAAATTTATTCAAATACATTGTCCATTAAGTCTGTAAGTTTTTATATGTTTCAAAGTAAGATTACTTGACACCCAGGAAGAAACACTGTTATTACCAAATTCTATTTAAATTGCATCCCAGAAATTTTAGTAAGGCTAGATGGTGAAAGAATTCATATTCTTTCTTCCTTTAAGAAATACATAAAAAACACAGTTGCCAAGTTAGTCATTATACACATTCTAAGTTGGGGGGTTTTATCAGCTAAGTAATAGCTTGTTTATATTTTAAACCCTTCTTATTAATTTTATTTTCTATTAAAGCATATGTTGTTTTTCCTTTGCAAATAGTTAAAATTTTCACTTTTTATTATTTTATTATTTTTTGAAATCCTCAATAGTCTTTACTTTGTCACACAGTAGAGCTCAGAGTTCCTCTCTTTCCATGAGTTCTGTTGTCCCCAGTGCTGCAATGAAAGGCTTCACTCTACGAGGGAAGAATGAGCTGGCTCTTTCAGGCTGATCAATCTCTCTGTCTCAGATGCGAATGGTAGATAAATACTTTACCTCATCTTGTGTGGGCTGAAATTTGTGCAGTCCATCCTGAACTGATACAGCTTTTTATATCACTCCAGAACAGTCTTCAGGAGCTAAGTTCATTTAAGATCCATGATACACATTTTTTTTTTTACTTAAACTTTATTGATCTCCCGTGCAATCTGCGAGACAAAGAGATTACTGCGTAGCTCATGCTGTGGTGCAGTACATGCAGTTACCTCACACGGGATGTTTAACAGCACGTGAGATGTGTTGTGTTGGGACGTGTCACCAATAAAGGGCCAGGGCCTGACCCCTGCTGTCCTTCATACAGTGAACGTTCCACACTGACTCTGGCAGACAGCCTCACCTGCACGGGAAGCCATCCTTAGCTTTGAAAAGTCAGCTGGAGACAAAATTACATTAATTTTTCAAGGTGTAGATGCACTTGTAAATATCTTCTTTAGTACTTAACAGTTGCAATACCTAGAGGCCACTGTCTGCTGTAGGGAGCAGAAAATCTTTTCACACTTAATGAGGTGCTTGCTAACTGTAATTCATGTAAACTCAGACTACCTGAGTTACAATTATCTATCCCAAACTGGACATTCAAAAAACAGCGCTAACAAAAAAGCTGTTACTTCTGCATGGGCCAAAATATAATATCATTTATTGATTTAGATGGCTTAGGGAGCCAGAGTGAAAAAAATTAACAAAAAATATTAACGTGAATAATGTAAACCAGGTGGGACAAGCCTATGAAACAACTATTTTGCTCTGACTGTTGCTCAGAGTAGCAAAAATGTTCTTTTTCAGCAAGGAAGTTTAATCTCTTTTATCTGCTTAAGTGGAAGAAAAAAGTATGCTACTATCAAACTTGAATATTTAGTAGTAGCCAGTGCCTTCTAAACAGTAACCTCTAACTATACGTTAATTTATGAAGTAAATACAGACTATAAGCAGCATAAGGTTTTCTGAATTTATCCAAATACCTGCACTGGAGACTGATTAACTCTAACTTTCATTCAAGATAGAGGGATCTTTATGGGAAGTGCAAGTATGAGCAATTACACTAATGTTTGACCCCACTAATGTTATGTTGTCATCACATCTACAAATTTGTATAGGAAGGATGAAATTTAAGAGGAAATCTAAGAATTGTAAAGAAGGACCAGATGAAATGAAGTGCCATAAAAATGCATACAATATACCAACAAGGAAGAAAACTTTCCTCTTTCTTTGTCTTTTTTAGCATGTTTACACATTGGGAGTTATAAAAATTTAATGTTCTTGTTTAAAACCAAAATAGCAGATATCTGATAGTAATTACGGTACATTTGCGGATAAGGCACTCATGTGATGAGGGCAAACATTTATGGTCAAATAGAAAAAAATATTTTTTAAATGCCAGATTCCAACAAATTTTCAGCAGATTTATCTCATTTGGAAGTTGATTTTAGTGTTGCACAAGAGAGGTACGTAATATACTTAGTACTTCTTATTTACCATATTCACTTACTGGTGAAAGAATCCTTTCTTTCTGGTTTTATCCTGACATCCGTGGGTTTATATAGAGGAAAATAATATCAAAAGCATTAACCTCCATTGTAATGATTTGAGGTGATCATGAGGCCTGAGATGTAAGCTAAAATTTTCAAAAATATTTCAATGAAATTGAAAGTGACTTCAAGGCCAAATGTCATTTCCAGAAATAAGTTGAATAATTAGCATGAGTTTTAAAAATAAGTCAATGGGAGATAAATGTCAAGTATTTAAGACTTGCCTGCCAATGGGCCTTAAGTATTAAACTCATTTTTCAGCTTTATCATTTCTCTCATGCTTTTCCAGAATACTACTTTGGACATAAAGTTCCTCCCCATGTACACACATCTTGATATTTCAACATATAAATACCAATTTGACTCCTTAAATCACAAGTAGATGTTTGTTAATATTCATCTCTATAATTTATTATATTCAGGAAGGGAAAACAGTGCTTAATAATTCTCAGAAAACACAAAGCATAGGATAAAATTTATTCAAAAGAGAGTAACAAAATATCATTTTTATCAATGAATATTGCAATCTTCAAGGAGCAGGATAGCTGGTTTTAAGGTTGGATAAGAGTAGAAATGACAAACAGATATATGAGCTGTCATTCTAATTTTTTAACTCTTTGATTACTCCCTCTCGGGAGAAATGGATATGTCTGTAAAAGAGGAAAAACATTCAGAATAAGATCATTATCCTCTCTTTACATCTCCCTTCTCCCTTCCCTGCCAATATAATTCAATATCTCATTGATAAGAGAGCATAAAATTTACCCTTGACTTTTCTATCATTCCTAATGATTTAAGTCCATATTCATTAATTTTTTTGTACATGTGATATTTTCTCCAAATCCCAGCAGTAAAAAAGTTAATTGTTTTTCCTACATTTTCCTCTGTCACTTCACCTTTTCCTTTTCTTCTGCTGCTAGGGACAGCCTATTGTTTCACTCCTGTAAATGGATAATCAGTATGTGCAAAAAAAAAAAAAAAAAATCTTTGGAGAGCTAATATATCATGGAAAAATAAATGAAGCTGCTGTGTACTCCCTAAGGGATAACAGACTTCTCTTACAATACACAGAAAATGATGGCACCTACATTCAATATTAAAGTAATAATCTTTTATTTTATCAAGTGGAGTAGTTAACTCAAGCTGGGAAGGCTTCTTGTTGTCTAAATAAGATTTAAACTTTCACATTAGAATTCACATCAAAAGGACAAAGAACATTTAAGAATCTACTGAGCATAGGAAATAATTTCCATCTTTTCTTCACTTTTGATATGACTGGAGATGGAAGCTATTAAGAGGACATGATTTCTGTGCTATGACACAAATGAGACAGATATAAGATACCATAAACTACCTGATAAAAACTAGTTTTTCAAGACAGAAATGTATAGAATTTGTAAACAGTCTGACAGATAAGGAGACATGAATCTTCTATTCATACATGAAATATCAACACGTCACATCCCTAAATCCTTTCTGTTTAGCAGTATTACTCCTTACAGTGGAGAAAAAAAGTGTTTTATGAGAGCATCATTTGTTTTACTCACACTGCCTTTATTTGAAATTGTTGCACATTTTCTATAAACTGTTAATATCAAGTGCACATACTGTCTTTAAGTAAGAAAAAAAAGATCTTAGAAATATGGAAGCATATGGATGGTGTTTGCTTGTCTGTGCACTATGGAATTATAATTTTAAATATGACCACTTAATTTTATTCTTCTGTTAATTTGTTCATGCATTTGATTGGACAGCTCTCTCTAAATGGTTTCCTTATATTGGGGACAGTCAGTCAGAGAGAGAGAAATCATTCTCCTCATTGTTTCTAACACACATTGTGCAACTAATTTTCAGAATCGTCCAGTCAGTAGCCATCGATTTTCCACCTGTACTGTAGAAGGAAAAATTCCATGCTAGAACCACAAGTTTTGCTTGGAATCCTTGTCTGGGTTGAAGTCCCCAGAAGGGACTGGAGGTGAATCTGGAGAGAGATCAAGTACTTCAAACCACAGTTGTTTTCCATGGCTTTCTTACTTAGGTGATTTTCCAACACTGCCTTTTTCAGTGTTAGGACAGCATGTCAATGAAGCTCATAAAAGGCTGTGCTGCGTGTACTGTTCGGTGTCTCTGGGTGGGGCTGGTCTCTTTGAGGAGTCTTTGCAGGAAGGGAGAGAAGAACAGTCTTCAAATCAAGATCCAACATGGATAAATAGTGCCTCTTTCTGGCCTAGTACTCTGCTGTCAGAGGGAGTTGTCAGAGAGGCCATAAAAGCTGCACCAGGAGCGTAAGATTCAATTCCAGATTACTCTCCAGCATGACATACCTTATAGTTTATATAGTCTCACTCAGAAGTGGGTATTCTAACACAAAAGAAATTGGACTTCTCTGGTAAACCCCTTATTTTTCCACAACAAAATTTGACTACTCACCAGTACTAGTGCTTTAGATTGACTTATCAGTGTTTCCTATATAGGGAACTTTTTTTTTTTTTTATAGAACCTGATAAATACCTTATAACAATTTATGGTGATTTCACAGAAAAACAGTCCTATCTGCAATTGTTGCACTTACTTTAAAGGGGTTAATTTCATTATAATTCTCATTATTTGTTAAATAATTAGAGAATTCTCTTACCCACATGATTCCTTGCAATGGTTTATCAGGGAGATGCAACTGTGTCTAGAACAACTGGGAATGCTTTTACCTTTCTTTGAGGCATCTTCTTTAAGATGTGTGCATTTTTTTTTATCAAATCCACATGCTAAGCAGAAGACCTCATCCATTTGGAGTGAAATGTGAAAACCTGTTTTAATAGTAAATGTATTTGTGGAGGACCTGTTACTCCCCACCCCACCCCTTCCTTACTAATGTATAAATACGAACAGTGATTGTGTTGGAAAAGAGAAACAATCTGATCCTTCACTGAACATGTACCCAGAATCCTCTGGTTTTTAGAAAAAAAAAAGATAGCCTTTATTATGCCTTTTCATATTTTATTTCCCTTTATTATTTATGGATCATGAGGAGCTAAACAACTCTAATATGACAAGAAAAAATGTTTTCAATGTTTCTACTTGAAAAAAGCTGAAAGAGTGAGAAATCATCTTTGGAATTCTCAAATGAGTCTTTATCCTTTCAGCAAATGCCTGATTAAAACAGCCAATATTTCTACTTTCAACCTAAAAAACCTGAAAATGTTTCCTTTGTAAAACTGTCAACAGTTTCTTTAATTCTGTTGATTACCTTCACCAACCATAAATTAGTTTTTAAGACTCTTACAGATATTCTTTCCTTGATAATATTTATTGTAAGACCATTTGAAATTGTTATATTTGGACAAAAAAATATTGTTAAAACTGTTTGCTGCAAAGTGTCTTTTTACCTAAAAATGCACTGCCTATCTCATATTTCTTTTCATAAATCTGTGCAATATATCACATAAAATTCTGACCTTTAGTTTAGATTCAGTCTAGTTTCTAAGTTAATCTTTACGTTTTTTCTAAGAAAAAGAAAATTTTATTGAATACTAGCAAAATCGTTAAAAAATTTTGCAAGAATATATTTAGATATTTTAATTAAATAATGAAACAAAATGTTTAGAAATATCAACATTAGGCATTCTGTTTTAAGTACCTGAACTCTAAAGCAAAAAATTTATTAAAAATAATTAGTTCAAAGTTTTTAAGAAGACAAATTTTTTCTCTGCATTTTAGTATGTTAAAAACAGGGATGGGAACAAATGTTCACCTCAACTTGAGAAAGTAAGGTAAATATTTATCATGAAAAAAAATCATGGGTAAAGATTAATTGGATAAAATAATTTTCATGCAAGAAAAAGGTTATTAAAAATTCCTCAATTGTGCTGATTTACTTATATCTAGATATTTTTACAATAAAAGTAGCCAACTGCACACTGAAAAATTCTATAACTCATTAGTGAGAATTTTCTGACCACACTTGGTAAGTAGCTAGTCTCTTTAAAAGCTGTAAGACTCTGAAGTCTCCATTGCTTAAATCCATTTAAAAATAACATGCAAGAGAATGAAAAAATTTTGGTGTCTAGGATAAGCTTATTAGTATAGTAAATGGAAATGTGAAGCAAGAACAGAAAAGATTTGTGATGCTTTCCCTGAGCCATGACTTTTTTTCAGAAGAAAATAGAATATAGAAAATAGAATAACCTATAAAAGCATGAAAAATCCTAAGAGACGCTTTCAAGTAAGTCTAAGCTAAATCTAGTGAAGATATTTTGTGACTAAAAAATTGTGGATTTAAATGTACTGGTATGCATGAGTAACAAATAAAAATAACATAGGAATGAAAAGTGAAAAATTTTAAGTACTTAGAGAGCTATGCAGATTATAGATGTGTGTGATTGGGGGTACATTTATTTAGGTTATACAGTAACAGTTGTTCCTCTACTAAAGCTAAAAGCTGATTGACTCAGTTTCCAATTTTTTGCATGGACCTGAAAGTTAATGTAACATTCAACCATGGGTTTGCTGCCCACAACAGCAAATGTCCCTAATGTCTCTGCCTTTTCAGCCACGTGCATAAAAATTCTTTGTCACTATAGTTAGGAGTCTAAAAACATCAGGATTCTGAATTTATGCTTCTCTATGTTTGAAGAAATTAGATTTTATTTAAATTAAGTTGCTCACCAAGCAGTGGGGAACAGCAGAGCCTCTACACAACTGGATGTGGGAAACATGAATGGACTGGTATCACACAAAATCTAGTGCTTCACCTCCAAAAGTAGTTTAGATAAACTCATGCGGTACTCGAGGAAATTAATAAGTCTATGTCACGCAAACTTTCCTGGCTGACCATTCTGGAGCCACTCTGGCAGTGGTGACACTCCCACCACCCAAGACTGTCACGCTTTGGGGAGTCCCTCGGATGCCCTGCACACCCCACTCCATGCAGTCATGACAGGTTTCCTGAAACAACAGCACAACAACTTGAGCTGGGTGCCTCTGAGGGACCCTGAAAAAAGGAATCCCTGACCTTGTACACCCTCACAGTCTATGCACATGATAGTCTGGGGTCTCCCATCTAAGCCATTGGCTCCTGCTGTGTCTCTGTCTGGTCACCTGGCTGGGCCACAGGTGCCATGCCCTCAATGTCACACAAAGGGTCAATGCTCTCGCCTGGGGTTCTCATCATTTCCCACTCCTGTTAGACCTGCAGCTCCCACAGCAGCTGCACACCCAGCTACAAATGCATTCCTCAACATCTCTATTATCTCTCCACCATCCCAAACCAATCTGAATGTCTTAGTAGTATTTCTGCTATGGGTTTGGATACAAAATTTAGGTACTGCTATGCCCTGAACAAGTTAGAATTGAAGAACTGAACCAGGCTTTTGAAGGGTAGCTGAAAGAAGTTACACCTATTTAGTCTCACAGTTTGAGTCACTAAGGAAATAGCTCAAATGTATCTTCAGCATAATCTAAAGTTCAAACTTTAGATTACTTTCCTTATGAGATACACCTGGGAATTCAGAAGAAGCTGAGAGATGTAATTTGCAAAGAAAATCTCAATTTTCTTTGAAAGGTCATTATGAATGGGAGAGATTCCTGAGGACTTGAAAGGAGCAAATATCACTCCTGTCATCATGAAGAACAAGAGGAAGATTCAAGAAACTTAAAGGCTTTCAGCATCACCTTGGTCACAGGAGGTGGAGGAAATAATCCTAGAAATCGTTTTCAAACACAGGAATGACAAGGTGATTTGGACTAGTCAGTGAAGGGGAAATCATGCATTACCTACCTTGTTGATAGACACTTATAATGAGTTAACTAGCTTGGTGAATGAGCTGGGATCTCTACTGAGGCCACTGCTGTTTCTTATCTTTATTAATGACATAGATAATGGGACAGAGGACATTCTCAGAATATCTCAGATTATATAAAACTGGAAGGAGTGGTTGGCACACGAAATATCCAGGTGGCTTTTAAGTATCTCCAGGAATGGAACATCCTCAACATCTCTGAACAATGTGTTTCAGTATTTTGTTACCCTCACAGGAAAAAAAAAAAAAAGGATAATTGCTGTACCTCAGGTGTTGATACTGCAGGCAGTACTGCTTTGGTTGTGTTGCTATTCACAGGGACCTCCACAGGTTGAAGAAATAGACTGACAGGAACCTCATGAAGTTCAACAAAGGGAAGTACAAAGTTCTGCTCCCAGGAAGGAACAACTCCATACATCAGATGGGCTGGAGGCACACTGGAAATCAGCCTTGCAAAAAAGGTCCTGGGGATCCTGCTGGGCACCAAGTTAAATATAAGCTGTCAAGTGTGTCCCTCTAGGAAAGAAAGTCTACAGCCTCCTGAGCTGCAGTGGAAGCACTGCCAGCAGGTCAAGGAAGGTGAACCTTCCCTAGGAACAGGCTGCCCAGCAGAGTTTTGGGGTTTTTATCGTTGGATATATTCAAAATCCAGTTGGAGATCTCCTTGAGCAACCTGCTGCAGCTGACCCTGTTTAAGTGGGGCACTCAGAGTGGGTGATACCCATAAGGACTTCCCCACCTTAACTACTCTCCGAGTCTGTGGTTCTGGAATTCCTAAGTGCCAAGAGTTTCCTTTAAAAGCATAGATGGAAGAAAGTACACAAAGGGACAGGGTGAAGGTCAAAATGAGTCACCCTCTGTCCTTCATCTTACAACTGTTTCATTGTACCAAAGGAATGCAAACTAATAGACCATTGAAACAGTAAATAAAGGGAATCGGAACTGTGCTGCTTTTCATCCAGTTAGAGGACCCATCAAGGCCAGGAGTCTCCGTGGCTTCGTTCCTAGAAAGAAGATTGAAGAGTTATAATACATAATTTTCTGTATATTTGCCCTGACACAATTTAATGGTACAAGTCAGAAATCTGACCAAGAAAATGTAGAATTCAACAGAGAGTATAAAATCAGGAAACAGTAATAGTACAACTTCTGAAGTACGACGTGCAAAATCATTGTACAATATGTCTGCAAATTGATAAAACACAAATTATGCATAGGCTGCTTGAGTTTAAGGTGTTACATAACATCATTATTAGGCAGGAATCATAAGAAAATATTTGAATTTCCCTTAGGTACGGAATTCAAAGTTATAAGAGATATAAAAATCTGTATACTCCCAAGACCACAAAGCTTAGAAAGATTTGTGAGCTTTGTATGATCTCTAAGACAGCAAAATCCTGTATGTAGAACTAAATACAGGATAGTAAAACAAAACCAGACTAGAAAAATATTTCCAGTAGCTAACACTAGATCAATAGATAGAAAAACTGACAGGAGGGGAAATGGTAAGTGTGCATTTTCATTGTTTAAATTTACTACTTTCCCTCTTCATGGCAATGAATGTAGCTCATCGAAGACATACCATTCATAGGTCTCAATATTCTTTTAGCTGCAATTAATTTTTACACTACTAACATGATTTATTTTCCATCCCTCGTTTTCACTCCTGGTTTATGTTTTAAAAGTAGTACATGTCAATAGCTAAAATGGGCACTCTTCCTCTGGCTTTTTTCTGCCTGTGTTGTAGTTCTCCAATGCTATAAAAAAGAACATGTCTTGGTAATTTATATGTGCTTATAAACTAATCTTGGGAAAACGATCATGTACCAATGTTACTGACTCCTACTGTTAACAGAGGCTTTCAATAGGAAACTTTGCCATTATAAAGAGAATGTGTAAATTTCAAAGGCTTCTTGAGTCTGCTAGGAAATATCACATGGAATATCAGATTCAGCATCAGATTCAGAAAAGAAGGCCTTAATAAGTATCCATACATGCAGGAGAATGGAAAAAAAAAAGCTGAAAACAGTACTGCTGGATTTCTGAGAGAGTGTCAGAAAACAATGCTGCTTTGTGTGATTACATAGTCTGCCTTTCTCAGGATTGTGGTCCAGGGAGATGGTTCAGCCTATTTAATTTCCTTAGATTCCATCCTCTTGTTTTATTGCCTGTGGATAAGACACTAGGATGGTGATGGGTTTATTGAATGCATTGATATTTTCATTTTTAACATATTTTTCTCTATTTTTTTTCTGATTTTCTGTTTCTTACTTTTGTTTTGTTTTGTTCTAAATTACTCTTCCAAAGCTTATATGTATAAAGAATGTATGCTTAGCTGGAAGCAATTCCAGCTAAAAATTAGTTCCTTCTGCCTCATTATCCTACTATTTCATGCATCTCTGAAACTCTGCATTATACTCTATAAAGCTTCCTAGAGGAGATTTGTTGCCATAAGGCATCAATCAACATAACTTGTGATTAACCTCATACTGCAGAATAAAAGTATGTCAAAACCTTCTCTTGTAAATGGCTTGATGTGTACAGCCCAGATATTTACCATGCCAGATCCCATGTATATTTATATCGATCTGTTAGCTGTCCTGGCATTCTGAGTGGAGGAAAAAGACCTATGAAAATATATTTTACTGAATACAATACAACACAACAGATTGTGGTAATTGTAAAAAACCAAACCACAATCTCTTGGTGCAGCAATTTCATATTGTCTGGAGCAGCTACTTCTGCAGCATTATATTGCTGTGTTTGAACACGTCTGGGCAAGTGGCTTTCAGAGAAAAGACAAAGCCACAGTGAAGGAAACAGAGGACTCTAACTGTAGGCAGGCAGATGGATGGTTACACAAGGAAATGTGATTCCTATCAAGCAGCCAACAGAAAGAGGAAAAAAATTCCAAAGACCGAAGAAATCATGCATGGAAGAGAAAATGAAAAAGAAGTAGATTAGTAAAATACTGTAAATCATTTTCCAGAGCCTCGGGATAAATGAACTAATCCTTCTCATCTCAATGCCAAACATGCATAATTTGAAAAGAAGAGGAACTCGCTTAAAGCATTTTTAGACATTTATTGAGTACCAGATGAAAAATATGGCAGCTATAGCTAGGTGCTCTTTAAATTGTGCATTTCCACATAGTATTTCACTTACTTGAACACCTTAGATAAGGTCTCACAGGAGTCTGATGCTTGATATACCTGGGGTGAAAGGTAAATGCTAGTACAATTTAAAACTAGGTAAGTGAAGAGAGAAGACAAGAGGAGGTATACTATACTGTTAAGTTATGCAAGGAAGAAACCAAACAGTGAATTGCTGCAGAATATAGCCACAGTCACTGTTGCTTACAGCATTTATGGATGGTGGGAAGGACTCACTCACAGTCAGGCAGCCTGACTGATATAAACAGCGATATTTCTGTTTCCTACTGGCTTTCGCTTTTGTGAAGACTTTTTTGGTGTTTTCCTCCAGAAATGCTTATGCTTTGCTCTGTTCCCTGTTTCTGCTCCTTGGCCTTCCTTTATCAAATGGCATGCCAATTTGGCTTTGATTTCATTAATGTTTTAGTTTTAGATCTGAAAAAACCTCCTCCTATGTAACTGTGACAAAGCCAGATTTGTGCTGTGGAAGCAACTGAACAAATTTCTGATATCAGAAGAAATAAGTACTACAGAAGTGACAGCCATCTTTGCAATCAGTGATAGGTTACATGATGGAGGAATGAATGTGTTTTTGTTCATCACAAGTCAACTGAATCACTAAGAAACATAAATACATGTAGCATTAGAAATTGTTGAAAAATAAATGCTAGACTTCCAAAGAAACTTACAGTTTCAAACAGATTTTGTGTCATGATTTTGGAGAGCACTTTAAAGACAGCACTAAAATTGGATATCTGGTAATAATCATGATCTTTTTCCTCACTTTTTTCCTAATCTTTAGGCCTTTCTTCCCCTTTTTTTGCTGGGTATTCTTAATAGATAGCCAAATTTTATCAAGGACTGTAAGCATATTCTTACTTAGATAACTAAGCCTTATGCATTCTAAGAATGTATGTATACAAAACCAAAACCAACTAACCAACCAAACAAAAAAAAATTCTCAAGCACTTCCAGCTTGAGAAACATCTGCATTCAGTGTTTTCAGATGCTTTTCAACTATGTGCAAATTCTTGATCAACCTACAGACAAACCAACAATAGTGAAAAGAATTTAAGCCGGTAATCCAATTGTTCGATGCAGATACCTCTTCCAGCCCTAGGCACAGGAATAACTTATAAATTAGACAATATGCATAATGCAGACATAAAGATGAAGAGTAATTCAGCTGCTGCTCAATTCTATATTATATATTACAAACTGTCTAGAATTAAATCAAATTTCTTACCAACATGGCTTCAATGGAGGCATGTTTGTTGTTTTCCTCCTGTTAATGCATTATTATTGAACATAATTTTATCTTCTAGTGTGTTTTTTTTTTCTCCTTGGGGTGACAATTTCTCTTGTAAAATCATTGTCCTTGTTACAAATTTTGCTTCTGCTGCTCAAAGTCTTAGGTGAACACCTCACCTAAAGATTTACAGTTCTCAATTTTGAAACAACTACTCTATAACATATCATATTATTTAAAATCTGTTCCTTCAGAAATCAGTAATATTTTAACTGATTTTAGTAAGTAAAAGCACAGTGATGGAAATCCAATGTAAACTGTCACCTTATTTTTTTCATATTCATAATCCATTGTGCCAATTCTAAATTTCTTAATTTAAAGGTACATTTCTTGCTTCAACTTGAAGAATTTGCAGATTTTTCTACTATTTCCTATATGTGAACTGTCCTCCATGTCAGCATATATCTGGTCCTTCACTGTGCACTTGATATTTTTAAAAGACAGAAAAATCAACTAGGACTGTTTTACCATCAGTATGCATATTTTCACGGATTTATACAAATATTACACATTATGCAACATTTCAGAGATAAATTCATCATCTGACTCTTCAGGGAGTGTAAACAAAAAAAGGTATGAATTGAAAATAAATTTGTTAGGAAGATTTTTGTGAACTACTTAGGTATAAATATTGCTGTTCTTTGATAGCTCTAATCTGTACTCAATGAGATGTATTTAATTACTCCTGATTCTGGTTTCAGTTCAGGCTCTACAGGATGCTACTCCACTTTAATCTCCATGCTCTTCTTTCCTTCTAGAAGAAGGAAGAGGGAGCAGTGAAAGAGGAACTGGTGAGAAAGGGATGTTGCTCTCCTTGCCTGATGAGGAAGATGCAACAAAACCATGAGCTTGGGCTACAGGAATGGGAAGCTACAACTTCTGGCTTAGTGTCTCTAAAATCTAGATAATTTTTGTGTGTTTTCTGCAAGTAAATGAAGCTGAAATTCCCACTAACTCATACACAGAACTACTGTATCCCTTTGAAAATGCTGTATTACTTTCAGCTTTGTTGTTGCTGTGTATCTGGCCTCTTTGATCTTTTTTTTCTCCTTCACTGTAAAGCTTCCTCTCTTGACTTCACAAAAGTCATAGAAATCAACAGAAGGTTTTCAGATTTAATTTGAAACATTTCTCATTTTGAGTTTCATCGGTCAAATCCTCTGATCTGATTTTTTCATCCCTTAAGACTCTTCACAATCTCAAAGGAAAACAGCTCTCAGGCCACAGGACTACATCTATAAATCTTCAAAATCCTGTGTCTAGAGCTGTTTCATCTGTCGTAAACCTGCAGCTTTGCACAGGTGAGTGATCATCTCTGCCCTAATAAAGTTGGTAATGTAGTTTGAAATGAAATTTGATTCCTCCCTTTTTGGAAGAAGCAGTGCTATTTGAAAATGAAATACAGACCATTTGTTTGATGGTTACTCCATTATATTATAGCCTGCCTTCCTGCACTCATACAAAAAGCAAGATGTGAAATAGTGATATTTAAAAAAAAATATCACTTGGTAATTGCACAAGAAAATGGCAAGCCTAATATTTTTATATGATTTTCATAAGCAGATTCTTCCTGAGAAATAGCTTTTCTGACAAAATCAAGTTCTACTGTTGCATTTCATATGGGTCTTCAGGAGGTGGTTACATTAGCTCTGGGGCAACTACATATTTAATGCCTCACTTCAAGCTGATATTGCACAATACAGACCCTTATAAATGAACTTTTATTCATGGAACACTATTTGAATGTAAAATAAGTCATGAAAATACCTACATCTACCCAAAATGCCTTTCAGGTGTTTGTTAACTAGCAAGGTTTCATTGCCTTGCCACTAAACAACTTCAAGGAAAAGGGTTTAGAAAAAAACCAATCTTTTTTCTAGTACATGTAGAGACATTGAAGTGCAGCAGGAATTAAACCCACTAATCTACATCTTGGTTGGTGCAAACCACTGGTAAGATGCAGTCTACAAATGTCTATTTGCCCTGCCTGGGGTGAGTATTCTCCAGACACCATTCATTTCCCTAGAAAGACCTCTGTAAGAAAATGTTCTGACTCTCTTTGTTTCTGGTTTTGCTAATGAAATTTATTTCTAATGTTTCAGAGAAGATTACAATTCAGTGTAAATTTAATAAACTCCACTGACACAGGTGGAGTTTTGCTGTTTATACAAACTGACATCCTGGGTCTATATACATGCAAAGGTTGAACTCAATGACCTTGGAGGTCTTTTTCAACCTTAATGATTCTATGATGCTGCATGGTACTGTTTTCCATTTGCACATGATTGACATTCACTATTTGATTTTCTGAGCTAAAAGACAATATTCAAGTCTCTTGAAATTATTCAGCAAAAGCCCTTTTTTATTTTATTATGTGCTTCCTATATTTTCTTTCAACAATTTCAACAATGGACTTTTTAAAGTATTTGTTTTAGATAGGCTACTGCCTGAAAGACCCATGCAATAGATTTTCCCCTTTCCCTGTGTTTCCATCCTAACAGAAAAGCTATTAAAGCAGGCAGAAATCTGATTGCAGTCTCTGTTTTCAAGCATTCTGGAAATTGGTAAATTTTTTCTTTCTGTGATGGTGAGAAAAAATATTAGGGTCTATATCAAATATTAAAGTGTACATAAAATGAATTAAGTTTTGTCTTTTTTCTTTCAAGAAATATATTCTCCCAAGTGGTCTGCATGGGAAAAAGAAATCATTTATTGCCCTTTCAGTTACTTCCTCTTGCTATTTCATTTTCTCCTGTCTGTTTACTTATTTTCACCATCCCTCTCCAAAATACTTAAACATTGAGCTACCTTCTCAAGTTTCCTCTTATGTTATTTTTTGTTTAGATGAACCAAGTAGAAACAAGCTGAAACATTGCCCTACAGCTGTTGGTACCCAAATGCAGACAATGAACATGATTAAAATATCTGACAAGGAGTGAAACCCAAATATAAAGTTTGATAAATAATAAACCTGAATATTTAAGTTAATCACGGACAGCTTATGATTTTGGAAAATAACCCAAATAACCTGATTATATTATTTACTCACTGAATTAATTTGCCAGCATCAGTTACAAAGGCATGCAGATGGTGTCTCTTGCTGTAACCTGAATGCTTGTTTGTGAGATACATGGCTATTCCAACAGTACTGAATGCACAGTTTTGCTTCAAGAAATATATAACATATTCAATGCACTCATAAAATGTATTAATATTAATCATACTTACAGGTACATTACCAGAAAAGGAGACTCATCTCATTTTTAAGGCTCCTTCAATATATTCTAGAATATGTATTCAGAGTTGGTCTACTTATATGATAAAGATGCCTGAAGACATGCAGACAGGCTTTTGAATACTGTATCATCTGATTAATATTTAAGATCTAAAGAAAATTGATAAGGCAGCTGCAAAAAAGTGACATCAAATATAGGAAACATTTCCTTCCCTGGAGGACTCCTGACCATTGCAGCTCTGTGCAATTTCTTACCAAATGTAAATATTTCAGGTTCTTTTAAGGTAGTTTTGCAGCAAGCATTCAACTGTGTGCAATGTGCAGCTGCTGGGGATATTTGGATTTCATCATATTTTGCTTACCATTTCTCAATAGTTTCATAGTTTTCCTCATTTAAAGAAACTTCCCATGATACTGCAAGTGATATAATTTGTGGTAGTATCTAAAATGGTCATGTTAATATTGAACAGCTGTTCACCAAAAGAGGAATGCAATAAGAAGCTGTGTGGTTCAGAGATAATAAAGACAAACTATAGGTATAGAGTTCAGTCACCTTGTAATCCAGCCCATGTATTGAGCTTCATAGTGCAGATTTTAGGCCAGGCTAAGGAATTTAAGAAACCAGTTACTCAAATAAGATTTACCTAAAATGTTTTTGCCATGATCTTGTCTTGAGAAATTTCAAGTCATGGATGTAAACATCTACAATTATTTCTAAGGTTTCAGTACATGTACTGTTTTCAATTCATGTTGGTATAAAAGAATATTTAGTACATCCATTTAGCATTGTAGCCTTGCAAAACCGTACACAGAAATGAAACGTGTTTTGTAAATATTTTCATACATTTATGTCTTTTCTGCACAAATATGTGGAATTATAAGAGTAATAGTAATTTAGTAATAGTGATAATATGTTTAAACCTTTTTCTTCATCTGTTTGGAATTGCATACTATTAAGACTTTTTCCTTTGAAAGAAATTAGTGGAGATATTTAGAAACCCTCAAAGAATGCTGTGGAAAGAATCTGTAAAGTAATGTCTTCTGTAATTTCCTCATTTTTTGTGACTACTGGCTTTCTATACATGTTTTCCAGTGTTCCTTGGATAGAGCCCTTATTCACATTTATAAAGAGTTTTTGTTTTTCCCTGTGTGAATAATTTTAAGTATTGGAGGCCTCTCCCTTTTGGATGAAGAATAGCCTAGAGAGTATGTGAACATAGCAAGTTCTTTGGGTCAATGTCTGTCTGGGTTTCTGTTGTGGTTTTGCTGTAATGAGGCTTCAAGCAGAAAGAACTGTGGTAATGAATCATCCTCACCAGTACAGGAACATGGATAGGTGGGATGAATCACCCCCTGGAGAGGATCGTCTCTCTTTGTTGAATGAGGGCTAGGGAAGAGGTGACAGCATGGACCATGACAGCAAACTTTCTGAATGTCAATGCTAAATGAAAAATTTAAGCAAATTTTACATAAGTGCTCAGAATCTTTTTTATTTTCTCTGTCATTGGATTCCCAAAGAATGTTATTTCTCTCAAAGGTATGCATTTATGACCCAGAAAGCACTCTTCAGTAGCCCAGAATTATTCACATTAAAATTTAAAAAAAATATCTATGTCTCTCAGAAAACATAAGTTTATATCAATGTGTGAAATATTTACATATAAAGTCATAATTTTTCTGACCTGAAATCAGCATTTCACTGAGGCTTAGGTTCCATTGGTTATCAAATGGCAGAGAAAGGCACCTAACACAGACAGTTCATCCCACAGCAAGCTCAGTGAAGGTATCCCACACACCTGGTATTTGAATGGTTTGGAACTGCGTGTTCTGAGTTCTCCCACCCATCACAGTAAATCAGGTCAGCAAGCCTTTCTCTCTTATTTGCAGATTATAAAAGGAAGCCAAAATAAATAAGGTTGTCCAAATAATAATTTAAACCTAATATTTAAAATGCTTTAATGGTCTCTTTGTCAAATGTGAAACCCAGAGTGAAGAATTTTGGACAGACAGAGTTACACAAGTATTTCTGGGGAGATTCCCATCTTCCTGCAGGTATATTTCCTTGTGTTTGGTACTGTGACAATTACATGACAACTTCTTTTTCTGGAAATTGCTGTTTTGGGTAGTTGTTTTTCAGGTTGCCATTATTCACACAGATTTTTATTGTGAGATATTGTTTCTTAGTCTCTGGAAACACAAAGCATTGTGGTAAGTACCATCTAAATAGTATAGTGAGTGACATATAGCGAGTGACATACATATTTGCATATTGTTGCCTGGGCAATATTTTTGCAAATGTGGGAAGCATGTGGTAAAATAATCATTCTGCAAAAGATGACCACATGAATTAGTAGTGAGTAATGCATTAAATATAGACATAAATCCCAAATTTCTTTCTTTACCTGATTTTTTCTCTTTTCTTGCCTTGTCATTCCCAACCTCCCTCTGGTGGGATGGGGAGTAGAATAGGAAAAATATAAAACCTGTGGGTTAAGATAATAGCATTTTAAGATTTAAATAAAGTTATTAATAATAACAATATTAATTAACTACTACTACTACAATAATAATTACAATGAATGGACAGGGAAAAAGTAGAACTGAACCCCAGAAGAACAAGTGATCCACAATCCAATGGTTTGCAGAGTGTTGGCCCACCCTATTGGAGTGATAAAAATCTTTTCCTCATTCAAATGTTTGTTGAACCAGACTTGCACACTGAGCAGAGAGGTGTGCTTGAAGGGTGATTTTCAGGTGAATGTAATGCCATACACTCAATGTTATATTGCTCAAATACTCTTTCTGTCATCTGCATAGTCAACTCCTTAAAGCAGGTATGTCCCAAATTCTTGTAGGACTGAATATATTTATAAATGCTAATAGGATGTAAGCCTATGCAGGTATAAATTAATGTTCAACTTATATGAGTGTTAATACTTGAAACAGTAAAACCTCTAGAGAAGTGACTTATAAATTAGTAGACTACCACTGAAGGCAATGGAAAGATGCTGAGATACATCACACCAGGTTTTGGCTTTGACTGCTTGAAAAGAATATTGTTATTGTAATCCATACATACAGGAATTTGACTCAGCTCTTAAGTACAGTGTTGACAACTCCAAGCATCTAGTCTTAGTAAATGTATGATTTTTCTTAATACTTTTGCCTAAAGGAAACAAAAGTATATGTCTATTAAATCAGAAAAGAAACTGGCTAGAGAGCACAGGGTTCAAAACTTAATGCACTTCTTTTACTGATTTGATTGTTCCAAATACAACCTTTTTTAGCTAATTCTCTAAGATTTAGATTATGAAAGCACAAAATCTGAACAATTTAAGGAATATTAAATTTATAAATGAAGGCATTTTATGCTTCTTTAACACTTCTAAACCTCTCATTTTCAGATAAAAAGATTCTATACTGGGAAAAGAAGAATATAAAGTAAAAGCAAATTCACTAACCCAACATTTTTTATGAGTAACTCTTTTAATGGTACATTTAGCTAATACTGAATTACAGATGAGTTCTGACAGAAGTGCATATGATGTCTGCATTAATATCAAATTAATACTTTATGATCAATGCTATTGTCATGAAAACAAGACAAATTAATTAAACAAGTCACATAAAATAAAGTGTCTTTTATGCAGGTTTTTAATCCTGGTTGGGTATTAATTATTCATTTTCTTGAAATCAGAATATCCATCTGTTTCCATTCAGCTTCATCCCTTAAAGGGGGACTTGAACTGCCATGTACTTCCATGATGGGGAATACATTGTATGGTGGTCAGCAAAAATGAGAAGTTATCCATTGTTAGCCACTATTACCAGTAGTGAAACATTATGCACTCCTCAAAATCAACACCTAATACCCAAAGAGAATTAACTGATAATCCAGTCTTTTATTGCTGTTACTTGGGTTATTCTGAGATCTTGGAGCAGATGGAAAGACTACTTTACTATGCTAAAAACTGCAGGATGTATGACTTATCTACTTGCTCATCTCTTGGGATATGGGGCCACATATCAAAGAGCACAGGTAATCTCTAAAGAATTTTGAAGCTGGCCATCTCTCTGAGAATGCCTAGCATGTTTTCCCATTGCTACCTCACAGAAATCAGGTAATACAAATCACCAAAATACAGTGAACAATGATAGCCATGTCAGACACTGGCTTCAAGTAGCAGATCCACCACAACACGAAAGAAAGATCCTGCTGAGCTGCCTCCAAGAGCAAGAAATGCCCATTGATCTAAAAATCATACAGTTCTGTAAAACTCACTGGACATAATAACTTCTTGTCTTTGAAAGATAAGGTTAACTAATATGACTTGCAGCCAAAGCAATTTTGATATTCCTAATTGGTTTCATTAACTTGTGAGGTTAACAGAAGGCCAGAGGACAAGTACTGAATTCCATGTCATTCATCAAGGTATAAGAATATGATTTTGCATTGGAATGAAAATTGAAAATATTTTTTGCTGTTGCTGGGCCCTTGTTTTGAACTTTTCCTTGCTTCCCCTTTTTAAAAAGGAATAATGTCTAAATAAGTAACTTCAAAAGTAAATTTACATCTCTCCATAGGAGTAAGCTTTGAGATCACAGCTTCTCTAATTACAAGAACTTTGGGTTTTTTTCAGTGGAGGTACCAGCCTGGGCCTTGGCACATCTCCGTTGAAATCAATATTATGTTTCAAGGTATATTTGAGGGTTAGGGGTCCCTAATTCAACAGTTAAGGGCTTTGAATATTGATGTTCCTCAGGTCAGTACTCATATCATCAAACATGGAACATGTGACAGGAGAGAGTCAAATCAGTATCAAACCCTTCTGAATTTCAATAAAACTTGAAAAGCCATTAAATAGCAATTACCAGTGTTTTAGTGAAATGCTTTTTCAGCTGCAACATGTTACAACACTGACTTATTTAAATCAAATTTTAAATACTTTTGAGGTGTTTTAGCCAAATATAATTATTATGTTATATCTTCATTTGATTTTCAAGAAAGAGAATGCAAAATAACAGATGGTAATGCAAGTGTGAATCAAGTCTGATAGTGAGAAACAGGTAATGGGTTATATGGTAATGGCTAAGTAGAGATGCAGTCTTTGATAAATACATTTTATTGTCTTAATGAAGTTATGATATTCCACTCTTTATGTTAGCCTGAAATAGCTTTACTTTTTCTCTTACCACATTGCTAATGACACAGAAGTGCCTAAGGATTCCCCTTGTGACAAAATATTGTTATAAATGACAATGATTGTAAAAACAGCTCTGTAAAGTACAAGTATATCTTTCTAGCACAGCTGAACCATCTATTTTTAAAATAGATTTAGGGATACATTTAAACCTGTGTTATATGAATTAGAATGGTGAGTATCAATCCAAACATTCCTAAGTCCATCTAATTAAACTGCTTTGGTGGGAGAAAAATTATACTTATTTGGTTCATTTCTCCAGTGGATGTTTCTTTGACTTTAGAAGTTCAGGAATGCTAAAATCCCCCAACTGGTCCTGATGTTGCCCTTTACTGTGTCTTTCCTTGGAGGAATAGTTACTTCATCATAGATTATAGGTTAAACTCAGTTTTCCAAAACATGATCATTTATAAAATTATAGTACAGACTATAACATTTGTTGTTGATTCATACTCAGCCTGAGGCAGAAGTTCTGCTGCCTTGCAGGAGAAAATTACGTTTCCTTGAATGAGAAGGGTATATGACAACTGTAAAGGCAGGCAATAGCAGCTTGATTTAAAAAAAAATAAATTGTTTGCTGTTATCTGAATATTTTGCAGATCATGAAGCTAGAGAGTTATTCTTAGTATCCAGTTTAATATTCTGTGGTACCTTCATACAGAGCAGTAGCATCACCATCCCATTTGCTGCAGTATGTGCACAAACAGTAAATACTGGATTACATGCTGGTCTCATATACACCAGCGTCATTCCAGAATAACTGTTCAAATCACTGAAGCAATTTCCCTGGAATTAATCAGGCTGAATCCATTTGTGAGGGCAGAGAATTTAGCTCTATCATGGCCTTTCTCCACAGAGTCCTGCTGCTGGTTTTGTACATGAAAAGAGGACATAAAAGGAAAGTACAATAGAATTAAGCCTTAAATAAGCCCTGAAGAGTGGATAAGGTTACATTAGCTCTATCATCTCCACAGACTCAAAAGTTTTCAGGAAGATATCAGAGCTTTTTTTATGTATGCTGCCATGTGAGAAATAATGTGGTATGGAAATGTTCAAACTTCTTCAATCATCCTGTCTTCTTTACAGGCTGAGAAATCGAGGGTCTCTGATACACAATAGACAACTTCTAAAATGAATATGGATCTCAACCTAAGATTTAATCTAAAATATGAATGTTTGAAAGAACCAAGGCTGACTGTAGGAATTTTCCTAAGTTTAGCAACCAGAGAAGGATTCATCCAGTGCAAGTGTCAAGAAATCTTGTCAACTGCTCCAGGGTATCAGAGACATATCAAAGGGCTGACAGATGGGACCTGGGACATATGAAAGACAAATGCTGTAAAGAATCAGAAAAAGAGACAGAAGGAAAATATCCCAGAGTATCTAAACTGCTATTAATTGCCTATATGTAGGAAACTGAAACCCTACTTCTGTTAAGCAAGTTTTAGACATTTGATATTTCAAAGCAGAGGTAATTTTGGTTTGATTTTTGACATGGTAATGTTCAAAGTTTTGGCTTTACTGAAATCACCTTGTTTCTGTGACAAGATAATATTCTTGGGTAATTACTTCTAAGGCATAGAAGAAGGTGATACTAGAAAGTTAAAGGCTACATTTCACTTTGCACATTAAATTCAAAGATATTTGAGAAAGCTCAGGTTATCCAAAGTATTTTACACTTCCTTTGTTTTCAAATTTTCCATAGCAGCTTTACAAATATAAGCTCTCTGACAGCTTGGACAGAAATCTCATAGGAATAATCCAGACATCTTAGTGTCATAAACTATAATATCTACAGTGATTCTAAATCCATCTCCTGGTCTGAATTTAACCTTTTGGATTTGAGCACTGTCTTTTTAGATCTCATCTAGACTGTGAAGTGAAATTACTCTCTCTGCACAGCTTATTTGAACAATTATGGTTTACATTGTTTCCACCTTTAAGTATCAATTTGAATAACACATGACATGAAATTACAACATCGGCAATTTAAATTGAATTAGCACTGCATACCATCATATTTTGAATCTCCTGACTTGTGTATGCTTGATTACTGAGACTCAATGTTACATTAAGTTTTCTTTATTTCTATTTAATATTAGACAGAATGTCCTACAAATCCTATAATGGTGTCTTTATAGCCAAAGAAAATCTGGAAAATATTGGACAGTATATGAATGTAAATATAAATAAAGTCATTGGAATTGTGTAAGGGCTAAATTCCAGATGTTGAAAGTAACTATCAGAGCAGTAGGTACATCTCTGAATGCTCAAATAATGCCTTTGGGTTGAAAATTTGGTGCAGAAAGCTTAGATGGGAAAAAAAAAAAAAAAAGTGGTATTATGATAATCAAGGGAAATTAGCATTAAGAAGCAGCTCAATCTGAACATTTCTCACTTCTCCACACATGCATGCAAGGCACGTCTCTTGTACTCAAAACCAGATTTCTCACAACCTCTTGGGGAAAACTTAGAACATTCTTTGTTGCTCTCTAAGCCTTTATAGTCTAGGTTCAGGGGCTACTTCTGGACTCTTTCAGAACTTTTCAGTGTTGCAAATAAGAAGTATATGTTTTTAAAACTTTTCTTCTCTTTTTTCATTTTTTATAGACTCTTTTTGCAGTCAGGAACTGTGATGCAAAAGCTCCTCTAAAGAATGAAAAGAAATAATAAAGCAATAGGTGGGTTTTGCTAGCCATAAAGGCAGAAAAATAGGTAGCTGAACACAGTTGTAAATTGTTGTCTTGTAAATTAGATCTATCAGCTGAAGGAGTTAGGACTTTTCTCCCTGGAGAAGAGAAGGATTATCACAGGAGAGGTCACATCAGTTTTCCAGTATTTAAAGATGGCTTTTCTTGAGGTTATTAGCTGTCCACTGCTTAATTTTTTTGTGGCAAGCTTGCCTCTTTATGAACATTCACAAACAGCCTAGATATCCCTCGACTGTGCAGCCCCACTTAAGCCAGTGTTTGCTGACAGCTACCACCAGAAGCAGAAGTTGAGAAGAGAAATATAGCTCAAACCTCCTTTATGATGTTAAGACATTTATTCCCTCTGTCCTGGGGGGGGAGACAGAGCACCCGACCTGGGCAGAGTCGGCGAGGTAAGAGAGCGGGGCTGTCCGTCCTGCTGGTTTTATCACAGACAGGGGGAAAGGGGATACCAGGGGCAGAGCTGGGATAAACAACCAACCAGATCAGAGCCCGGGCTGCTGGAACATCAGACAGACCCGACTCAGCCACAGGGCAGGGACCCGGCCGGGGGGGATCCACCGCAACAGGCTGCAATGGGGGCTCTGTCTTCCTGAGGAGCCACACAGAGAAGACAAGAAGCAAAAAGTACAAGTTCCAATGGAAGAGGTTTCATTTAGATATAAGAAAAACTTTTTCTTACAGCAAGAATAAGCATTCACTTGAGCAACCCACTCAGGGACATGGCAGTGGTGTTCCTACCCACTAGAAGATTTCAAGATGCAAGTAGACATTGTGTTAGCTGACTTAATCTGGCTCCTGTTCCCATGAAAGATGGGACAAAGTGAGCTTTTGAGATCCCTTCACACTTGGGCTGTTCCATGATTCTGTGAATAGACATATTCAGAAACCATTTTGAAGCAAGTAAAATGAACTTTCATGGGAAAATTAGTAGGTAAACAAAGTCCTGCGGAGAAGATTGTGTCTTGTGAGGAGATTAAAATATATTTGTTTATCTAGTCTAGAAAGGGGCCTAAATGAGATATAATTGCTGTTTTTAAACAGAGTGTAAGTACCGGAGGAGTGATATTTAAGAAAATGGGTAGCTGTGGTGCAAAAACAAATAAACATAGACAACACTATGGATACATTTAATCTTAAAGCTTTATGAGGTTTAATCTTAAAGCTTTAAGAGGTTTAGCTGTGGAATGAATGATGTTTTTTATGTTCCAACAGAAACTAGAAGACTAGATACATTTACAGGTGAACAGTAACAGAAGTATATAGCTATATATAGCTATTTTTAGAGCTCAGGCAAATACAAATGTTATAACCTGATCCTCGTAAATATGTAAGTAAATAAGACAACCAAACCATAAAAATACCAACATAAAATTTGTTTTGCCTCCTTCTTCCATCTTACAATTTCTTAAAAAAAAAACAATTTCCAACATGATTTTTTTTTCTTTTTTTTCCTCATAGCATGTGTTATTTTTACTCCCAGAAGGTCATGATGAGGCAGAACTTGGTGCCAGGTTGGCCTGTCACACAGTAATGATGCCTAAGGTGGCCACCTAAAACACAAAGGCTAGACAAGAATAAGAGAATAAAAGGGAGGTATTTATTTGAAGGGCCTTCAAGGTACACCCAGGGCAGTCAAAAGGCTACACTCAAGATGGACCCTGGGTCAAAAGTTCTTCACACTTTTATAAGTTTGGTTCATTTACATATCAGGGTCATTTCTTTAATTATAACCTCAGTTCATTATGTCATTATTCCATGTTTGCCCCCCTACAGAGGCTTTTAGCTTACACATTTTGGGGCCTGGTGTCTTGAGGTGGCAATCTAGTGAGGCTTTTTATGTCTAATCAGCATGAGAGAACAGCAGCTAACAGGCCACAAGAAACCAGTCACACACTAGGCAGTACAGGATTTGAAAAATATAAAAGTTAAAACCTTAGGCATCAGTAAAGGGATGCATTTCCATACTTGCAGCACTGATACATGACAACTCATTTTCTGGATGGAGAAATGAATGGTGTGCCTGTAAGCATCCCAAGGGTTAGAACTTCACAGAGACGTCTGGGGAGTGGAATGGTACAGCCCAGGAGATATGATGGAGCTGCTATGGAGAGGAAGTCTGGGAAGAACTGACAGTTCTTTCCTCAGGAATTGCCCTGATCAGTTCCTCCACCAGCATAGAACTTGTTCCTTAGTAAGAGCTGGTGACATCATGTTATTACAGCCTGGTGTAACCTTGCACGTGTCTGTACCCTGGGAGTCAAGAAAAGAAAAAGCCTTCAAGCATAGAAGGGTCTCGATGCCAGAAAAATTCATTAAAGAAACTCTCAAGATACCATGAGGTTTCCATTTTAAAATGCCAAAAAACAATGCAAGCAGTTTGAATGTTAACCTGCAGATAAAATGTGCTTTCTTTATATTCCCAATGATGCAAGCTTTGACCTTCCACTCATCATTCTATACTTGCTGATAGTGGAGAACAGAGCCTCCAGGGCTGGGAGGGTGAGAGAATAGGGGCATTCAAGGGAAAGCACATCTTTCATTGTGTGTGACAGGCAAAGTACTGAAGTTACATTTCAATAGATCACACTCTTTGTTTATCAAATGCAATATTTTTGTACTTGTATTACACACTTGAGTTTAGACTTCCTTTCTGCAGAAATGACAACTCTGAATATTATCAGGGAAAGAAGAAGGCGATTTTAATCTAAATTCTGTCTGCACAAAGCTCTTTTCATTTAAAACCCAGAAGCCAAGCACAACATATCTACAATATTTGATTAAGATCCAGTGAGTATTAAGTATAAATTTACGCACAGAAGTTTCCTCCTGCAGTGCTGCTGCTAAGATATTGAATGCAGTTTTTTTCCCTTTGTCTCTTTTCCCAAAGACACTTCTCTCAGGTATCCTCTACTGAAAAGTAAGTTCTTTTTCATATAAAAAAACCTAAATCTGTCATAAGGAATTCTGCTGAACCAACTTGCTGCAATACATTAGCAAGAAAAATCCACAGAGAGAGGAATGGTATAGAGGTAATCTAGAGGATTAGGAGTCACACAGTCAGTCAACATTTAAAGACTTTACAGATAGAAAACCAGCAGAGATCTGAGTAAGGTGGTTAAGACTTGTGAAGTTCATAGAGATGAGCAGGAAATATGAGCATTGAAAGAGATGTGCATTCTGAACCACTAGGAAACTCTATTTGTCTTTTAAAATACTTTTTATTATTTCACAGTACAGAAGGAAAATGTCAAGTTATATTGCCAATTAATAAGAAGTGAAATTGCCTGCTTAGCTTAGGGAAATTTAAAATATAGAAAGACATATTACAAGTAGGCATTTTAGTAGTTAGAGGTGGGGGCAGCTGGAGCGATTCTTTTGGTTTTCATCAGCTCATTTTAGATCTAATACCTCTGTGACTGTGGAGCCAGTGAGACATACTTCAGCAGGATAACAGCTATTTTTCATTAATATTTAAGGATCTACTGCATCATTTCTGTTGTGTACCGAGCCACCAACATATGTGCAAATGAGGGCTTTAACAGAAGTGAAATTAGGCTACCTAGTCTTTACCATATGCATATATGTGCATGCCATATGCACATTCAAAGGCCATTTGCATAGGGTCTGTTTCAGGTTTTTGCCTTCAATTTTGCAATCGTAAATTAAGATCTAGTCATTAATGATATCCATTCTAAATAACCATTAATCTTCCTTACTATCAGTCAATATGAATGAGAGGTGACAAATACATACAAGTAGCAATTGCTTGTGCAAATTTTAGATTCAAATTACAAAGAGCTGAATTCTGAACACAAAAATTCTCAAAAAATAAGTCTTTTATGTATAATACCAATAATAGAATTTTGGGGGATATTTTTGCAGGACAACATCAAATGATTTCATACAAGAGACAAGTTTAGACTAGATGTAAGGAAGTAACTTTTCTACAATGAGGTAAAACACTGCCACAAGCTGCCCAGAGAGATAGATGGTGGATGCCCCAACCCTGGAAACATTCAAAGTCTGGTTGGACAGGACTATGAGAAAAATGTTTTATCTGAAGATGTTCCTGTTTATTGCAAGGGCATTGGGCCAAATAATTTTTAAAGGCCCCTTCCAGCCCAAATCATTCTATGATTCTTTATTTTTCTAGCTTTATTTATTTATAAATTCATAAGATTCATTATTTTGGAAAAAAAAAAATCCCAGTTTTATGTGGATTTGGAGTTTCATCATAGACATTAACACTGTTTGCATTTCACATGATAAAAGTTGTTTAAAGATTCGTAAATTATTCAGGAAATATTTTGTCTCCTGGTTTTGTTTTGTTGGATTTTTTTTAATGAGGCAAACATCAGTTTTAGTTAGAGGTGTTATTACAGTTTGCCAAAATTCTATCTAATATTTATTTGTAAAGGTTAAAATGAACTTTCAGAAAATGCTTAGTCAGAGATGTCTTGTAGAAAATAATTTTCAGAGATCATGTTTAAAAAAAACATTAATTTCCATCACAACACACAGAGTAAACTAGCTTCATTCTCTTACAAATACTTTTAAAAAGCTCCTCTGGATGTGGAGTAAAACAATGAAGAGTAAAATAAAAGGTTCTATGAGCCTCTCTGAGCCCTAGTGATTAAAGCAGTGTCTGTCTCTACCTGATTAAAGCAGCTGCTTCTGCACTCTAGGTGACGTTTGGATTGTATAACACCTGTAAATAAATCTGTCAGGTGCAGACAGCAACACAGAGAGGTTGCAGAGTTTCCCATTTTTAAGCTAACAGGGGCTTAAGTGGTCTTATCTACATCCACAAAAGCACATCTTAAGTCTACAGCCATAAAGTTACTGCACTTGCAAAGAGCAGACAAGACTCGAATGCGTGGCTCAGCTCCTTGCAAACTTGTCCTTCCTTTTTCTGATCCAATGGGGAAGACAGCCTTCCCAGGACTGTTTGCAGAAGGTGATATCTCTCTCTGAAAAAGTACTTGATATATTGATTCATTATAAATTTGACCCTTATAACTTAACTACCAAATCAAGGTTGTGATGTCTGTGTCCATATGACAAAATTCCACAAAGTTGGGTGGATGTATTTTTCTCCAGGCTTGACAGGAAGGTACAGCATGTGAGTAACTCAATTTGATAACTATGAAACCTCCTCACTCAACTGGTCAAAGACAAATGCAAAATCCCCTAATAACCCTCCCAAAAACCCCAACACAACCAACAAATATAATGATGGATACTTAATGCTTTAAGTCTGGTCTACTCTTTATATGTATTTTTTTATTCTTTAAAGCTGGTGCCCTTTAAAGCTCTTCTAACCATTCCTGTGGTTGTAGATACATTAGAAATCTCCTAGGTTAATTAAGCTAAGTTCTTATCAGAAATTACAGTAATAGCCAGCTAGCCAAAATACTAATCTCCCAATAGTCAGCTTAAGCCTTGTATGTGAAATCAATCATATTTGCAAGCAGCCTGTGATGTTATACATACTGCAGCCTAGTTTTAAATGCCCTCCTATATCTAGATTTTGAATTTGAAGCTCAGGACTTCCTCTGTCATATTCAGCAGAATTTCACCCTGCAAAGAGCACCACAGATTTCCACAGAATATATGATGTGGTTTTGCATGTAGCACCTGAAACAACTGTGCTGTTGGATGTTGTAGTATCACTCACAACACAAGTATTGTAGTATTTTTAGTGTTAACCCTATGGCCTGTTTGTTACATCCTTAAAGACTGTGCTCCATCAAAAATGACTTGAACATAGATTTCATGCAAAGGGAGAACAGTCAATCTAATGTTAATACTTGTGTTCAAACTCTATGTCTTAAATTAATGCTTTTCACTTTATTGTTTCATGAGCAACAGTTTCCATAGCTGTAGAAGTGTAAGGCTACTTCTATTCCCACAGTGGGATTTAGCTTCTTTGGAATAGGATAAAGGCTATTGGACTTGATAAAGTGTAATTGGTTGTGGAAAACGGTGAGTTGTTTTTTATGTGTTTCATTTTGCCTGCAATAAAAAAAAAAAAAAAGAGGAAATGACTGTTTGTTAGTGAAATCTGTTCTAGTTTGCTTTAATTTCCTTTCTAAATAGTTATGTTAATAAGAGAAATCTCTACTCTAAAGTACACAGAGTGGAAAAATCCCAAAGGTACATTTTAGATTCTACACAGAATCCAAAAACTGCAAGGACTGTAAGCATTGCTTCTAAAGCTCTCTTGTGGAGAGAAATCATGGGCCTTGCTGAATCTCACAGCAAAACCTGCTGTCTCAGCAACAATTACTGTAGATGTGCTTACAAACTGACACCAGTGATAATGTCAGCTTGCAGCTGGGATCTTAAATGGAACCTGCTGCTCCACACTGGCTTATTCAAGCAGATTCATGGGCAGAGAAAAAAAAAAAACAGGCAGAGGGGCAGAGAAGATGCCAGTGTATTTGCGTGTGTTTTATTATAGATATATGAAAATGCAGTCATGCATTTAGAAATAAACTGTATAAAAAGGTGAAGACAGTGAAAGAATACCAACTGCCACTCAGCAGGGGATTCAGGGCATCGGGAAAGCAGCGGGATGCCAGCAGGTGAACAGGGCAGCAGGAGCCTGGTAACTGGCAGCCAACATGTGGCCAGGCCAGCAGGCAGCAAACACCTGGAAGCTTCTTTGTGAACCAGCCAGCAGGAGCCTGGTACAGAGCAGAGAGCAGGTGGATGGGGTGGCAGCCAGGCTGGATACCTGGCAGCTGCTCAGGGTCAGCTTGTCAGAGAGACAAGCTACACAGACCCATAAAAAGGCTGTTTGCTTTTTCTCTGTTGCCTTATGATTACTCACATATTTTAATGAGAAGATGAAACACAGCTTCTCCAAAGTGCCTTTTGTGGGGAAGGGGAAGCCTATGTCATAGTTTAAGCATCTTTTTCAGCAGTCATTTTCAAAGAACTGTCTCAGTTTCAGCATCTCTTGAGCAATACTGTAATGAAATTCCTTTACATTGATCAGTCATTTAACAGATCTGGTTTTAAGCACCATGACCCATATTTAGAGCTTCAAAGAAAGTTTACACATTAGCAGTTTAAAACTAACCACAGCAGCAATATCATTGAAAACCTCTTCCACTGAGCACTACAGCAATCGGATCATTTTTCTGATCTCTAGAGGAAAAAATAGAGATTATGGAAGAGCTGATTGCATTCATTACAGCTCTACATACTTTAAGGCACTACACTGACAGTCACTAGCTAGAAACCGGCTTTGTGTGTCCAGCCTGTCCCTGATGAGCCCTACAGAGCATGGAAGCCAGTGAATAACAAGTGCTATTGCTTCAATGTCAACTCCCTGGCTGTGAAGGGGCCTAACTGGAACCAGGGTGCAAATCAAAGAGCTTTTAAAATTTGAGGTTGCACAGCTCATTAAGGTCTTTTAATGAAAATTATATTTTTCCTCTGCACTTTACAGACTTTAATCTCTCCCTAAAGAATTAAGCATACAGCTGACCTATTCAATTAAAAATTTTTTCACCAATTTGTGTCATCTGGGATAAAACTTGATATACATGAAATTAAATCAGAATCCTTCCTTTGGAGAGAACAGACAAGACCTCTATACTGATCAGAATGTGTTTTTTCCTCTTTCTTTCTTTGCTGGTACATCACTCTCTGTAGAGTGTACTTGCAGCAGGAGGGTAACCTCTTTGCTCCCTGGCAATGACACGCTGCAGGGTAAAACATGTTCCTTGAGTGTATAAACAGATGAATATAATATAGGGAAAAAGGAGGTGACACTACCTCTGACCATAACATTGATAGAATCACACAGTTAAATCTGCTGTTTGCATTTTAAATAGAGGTTTTGTGAATAAATAGTTAAAGAAAAAAGATTTGGGAATATAACCCAGTCCAGTGCTTTAATGGAAATATATCAACTCTTAAGAGGAAGAAAACTCACAGGGAAAAAAAAAATCACAGAAAAAACAACAAAACTAACTATATTGAAAGAAAAGTGTTAATAGTTACATTGCTAATGGCATTTGTTCCAGAAACAACTGCTGAAATGATAAAATAATGTATTGCTGTCAAAGTTATGTTGCCTAAATGCCTAAACAAAAATAGCTTGTTAAATGGATAGCCCATTATCAGAGGACTAAAACATAAAACTTGGAGGAACATGTGAAATACTCTAAGAAGCAATCTGAAGGTAAAGGGCTATAATATATATTCATAAAGGGCAAGATTTAAAATTGTGCAAGCAAACTTGGCTGTTAATTTCTTGACTGCAGTGCTTACCTTTGCAACCTCTGCATTTTTTTCATTAAGACATCCTAATTGGTCATTTTTATAGTGTTCAGAGGCACAGATACCATGGAAACAGGCTGAAACTAGGGGAGTATTTCAGTATTAGAATAATTAGCAGAGAGCTGTGGAACCAAGTTGCTGATCAATGCTTATTTTTCCCAGTTCAGCCTCAGACAGTGACTTGGCATTATTTGTGTTGTGATTTTTGTCTGTGTTCTTCTGTTCGTGTTCACATCTGCCAGTATGCCTGTGTACTTTTTCCCATACAGTATAATACATACTTTACTCTCAAAAAGCATGCTCTCTGATGTAAATGTACTATACTGCTTACCAAAATCTCATTGCCAACAAACTGTTTCTCGTTAGAGTGGTTTACTTTGTTCCAGAGGAAATCCAATAGTTATGTGCACTAGTTTATCAACACAGTTCCTCCTTTCTGATGTCATGGCTATTTGGATAATATGGTCTAATGTTCTGGAGCTGCAGCTCAACATTGTAATATATTATCAATAAGATACCTTCCTTGCTATGAAATTCTCTGTGAAACTGAGAATCAATATTTGTTGGAACTTTTGGAAGAGGAGGGAGGAAGGTTTCAGTGTGAATTGGCAGGAGTTTGTTGTCCTGGAAATCCTCAGGTTTTAGTTCAAACAAGAGAATCATTTCAACCAACTATATTTGCTCCAGGGACCATCTACAAATGCTGTGTGGTGCATTTATGCACAAGGTGCATTGACTAAATCACAAACTTCTACAATAATTTAGGTTGGAAAAGATCTTTAATGTCTTCAAGTCCAACCATGAACCCAACACTGCCAAGACCACCAGAAAACCATGTCCCAAAGTCCCACATCTACATGTCTTTTAAATACCTCCAGGGTGGTATGAATCCTCCCTTGGGCAGCCTGTTTCAGTGCTTCCGAGGCAGCAAGAACCATTTCATTTATATTTTTGGAGTGGCAAGGGTGTTAGAATTTCTTCTTACAACCTGGGAGATAAGAAAATAACAAAAATTATAATTTTCACATTCTAAGAATCTGTAATATTACACATCTGAAAGCTAAATAACAATGCTACACAAGTTTATCTGAAACTAATTTTACAGCTCAAGTTTCTAATTGAATTTAGACTGTAACTAAGGAACAGCAGGCAGGTGTTATTTTGATTTGTTATGATTTTGTTCAGTGTTGTCAACAAAGAGTCTTGTTGTCAAGTGAGTAAAGACCAATTTTTTGCAATCTAATAGCCTTAACAATATATACTTGTTTTCCAATTAAATCTTTTACAGCACTTCATCCATCTTGCACTACAAAGTATATTCTTACTGAGACTATTCCACAATAGTTCATCTGAATAAATTTATCTAACCCTAAAACCTTCTCTCAGCTTGTCATTCAATGAAAAGAGTGAAAATTTTGGCAGACTGAAGTAACTTATAATAAGAATTTGGATAAGAAACTGATTTTTCTTTTTCTGGTTTTCTTTCTATTTTCTGTTCTTCTAACATAAAACAGCAGACTGCAATTCACTTAAAGAAAATGAGAAAGAGAATACATTTTTTTCTCAGACATGTCTCATACCCATGTGTAAATATTATACACACCTTCCATGACAGACAGACACTCTTTTATTTATGACATCCCAGTCAGTTTAGACAAAATGAAACAAAGCAAAAACCAAACAACACAAACAGCTAAGTAATAGCCTGCTTGCATTTATAATATGCATGCACAATGCAACATGGCATCTCTGCTGATAGAATTAATTCCTTCTACCATAGGATATATTCCAGGAAATATGACATAAGCCAAAGGCCAGTTGGATAACACTGATTTTACATGAGACTTCAAGGTAAATATCTAGATAGTTGTTTGGTTTGTGAGAGGTGTTTGAAGGTTTTTGTTAGGTTTGCTTTGTCTTGTTAAAAAAAAACAAAAAAAAAAAACCAAACAAAAAACCCAAAAAAAAAAAAAAAAACAACACCTCAGTCTCTAGAATTTTCTCTGAAATATAAACCAAAATTCCTTTATTTCTGTAAAAAATACATCAAAAAGTTGGTCCCATCTATACTAAAGTGTTGTGAATGTAAAACTAATCTATTTGAAAGCATCAGGAAGATATTTGAGCAATCCCTATTAGTGTTTAAGCTCTGCTCATAGTAACACACATTAGCAGTGTTTTCAAATAGAGCAAGACACCATTTGGAGATGAAAAACATAATTTCAAGGTATTCTAGGTATCATAATGAGAGTTTTTTCTTAACACTGAATATTCATGATGCATCATAAAACTAATGATAAACATAAAAACTGATGTGAACGTTTGACTAATCTGTTCTTATTTGTTTGGAAGAGCTGTAGTAATTGCCTGGTTTGTAAATTAAACATCTGCTATGGGAATAAACAAAAACATAACTGAGCATATTCAAATAAATTGAATTCACCTTAGTTCCATAAATTTTATTATATGGGCTCATCAATTTTATGATACCTGAGTGCTGCAATGCTATAGAAGTCAGTATGTAATTTTCTTTTAGCTGCCCTATTTGTAACAATAAATGTTTTCTGGTTCTAATAACCTTTTGCTCTTATTAAAGGTTTTGGGTTGTCTGTTTCTTTTTTTCTTTAAAAGATGGTTGATAAAATGGATGACTTAAGTAAATTAGGCTACTGTTGCAGTGGACCCTACTGTGTTTGTTTATTGCTAAATTGTTGTCCAGGTCCAGCAGAACATCAAATATAGTTTCTATCTTCATACCAGCCCATTTCAGACATGATGCCACAATTTTTTTACATATACCAAAGAAATTAATTTTGTATTTACAGTAGCCCTGTTTTTCTACCTGCCAGGTTTCCAATAGTGAAAGACTGGGATAAAAGTCAAACAAAAAGACTTTTAAAAAAAAAAAAGACAGAGGAGTCTAAGGGTTTTTTTTTTTTTTGTTTGTTTTTTTTTTATTTCTTTTAAGTGAAAAGAGAAGAAACTCTTTTGGACCAATATGTTTTTCAACATTAAGCTGTTAAAAGTACTATAAAATAAGTAGTTGGTTTTGAATTGCAACTATTATTCAGTTCATGGGCACCAGAGGTAGAAGACCTGCTTCCTTGATTCTTTGCCTTATTACCAATTCCAGAGCAGAAAGTCATGATGGCTTCCTCTTGCATGACTCCACTGATAAAGTTTGATATCCTGCTACTCTAACAGTTTGGATTGCAGAACAAAAGTTTGAAGGATTCCTATGCAAACACTGAAAATGAAGTGTTTACCTCTCCCTCAAAGCCAGAACTACAACCCCATAGAAAATGTACTATAAGAATAAATAGATGATGATGTCTGGATTTTTACTCTCTGTAAGGTTTTGAAACTCCACAAACCTGAAATTAAATCAAGAATCTCAGAAAGCTTTCTGTTCCTCTGCTTCAGAAGGGTTTTCCACTGTGCTTATGACTGTACTTGAGTGCCTTACCCTTAGATGTAATGTAATTTTGGCACATTGCTACTTCAGCTTTTGCTTCCCAGTGAGAAAACATTTGACCAAATTTTATGTAAGGAGATGCCAAAATTCACCAAAATTTTCTTCAGAAAGGAGGACTTGGAACACAGCACAGAAGTTGCTAATCATAGACTGAAATCTGAAAAGAAGTTCCACTCAAGAAATGAGCTGGAAATGTCATCGTTCCAGGTAATATCAATCAGGGGCATCATATCCTGGAGGTAAGCATAATAATTTGCAAATCAAACACAGTTCAATCTTTCCCCCTGCCAAATCATTAAGACTTGCAGGAACAAGTGGGCCATACAGGTGCCCTTCCACCCAACATTCCATGCTGTGCTGTGAAACTGTGTCATGATGTTCAGGGAGGCATTCAACATTCACTACAGTAGCAGTAAAAATTGTGATGCTTAGGAATTTATGGAAAAACTGCTATTGGCTTCCGAAGCCAAACTATATTCTCTGGTCTTAGCGTTTTGTTAATGAACATTAATTGTGTACCATATGAAATAAGGATCTGAGCTTACTGATTCCAAATTGGTTGTAATCTAGGAAATAAATAGTCAGGTTTAGCATTTCACATGCATCAGAGAGGAGCTGATTTGGGTTTTTTTGTGAAATTTTAGGAAAGAAGCAAAACTCCAGCAAAAGACTCATTCCTTATAAAGTCTGACAAATTAGCCAAAACACTGTTGTACATCAGAAATTTCATAAAGATATAGTTGCCCATTAATGTTAAAATCCTCTTTGTCAAGTGTGAATCTTAAGTGTCAGGAATTCAAATAACTATGTTCCTTTTAATGAGTTTTAATCTATAGCTAAGTGATCAGTACTTCCAAATATCCAACACACCGCATTTCAGAAGCCAAGTTGCCTCCATAAGCAGTATAAAAAAAATCTTGCACTGTGATTTTACAGATGTATTTAAACATTAAGTGAGCTTTGGGAATAAAGGGAGGAGTAGAATGTCAAAATAAATCTGTGTAACCCTTAGTCACTCATGACTAGACACCTGTACCTAACTTAAGACACTTGAATCCACCTCACAGGTATTGAGACATAAATTGCAAGTCAGAGGCTTGGACAGTAAGGTATACAAAGCATAGTAATGCGGCAGATATTGAAAAAAAATCAGGGCTTGTTTGAAAACATGAAAGTCAGTCCAAAGCCATTCGGAGAGACAAAGTGATCATATTACGTTTTCATTCTAGACCTTTACATTGCTCTGGGGTTTTAGGTTTAATAGCAACCATTACCTTCAGAGAGGGACTACTTCTTGTTTTCATTCCACTATCCAGAATATCTATTTCTTTATAGTATAGCCTATGACAGTAGCAGAAAAAATTAGAAAAAAATTATTCTCATCATTTCTCGGGGGAAGCAAAAATCCACTCTGTATCTCAAAACAATTTTTAGACTGAACACACCAAGAAAATAGAGTTGGTTATTGACTTCAGTATAGAAATATACTATATACTTTTCTAATGAAATCTGCCACGCACAAAGTAGTAAAGGACAAAAGCAAAGGCTAATTCTAACTCTGGAACAGATTTCTTGTACCTATCTCTGCATAGTACCTTACTCCTCACTCTCTCCTGATTCCTGGACTTCTGGTCTTTTGCTTCATAGGAAAACACACTCTACATCAAAGTAGTAATCGTCTTCACTCTTTAGATACACTCTCAAATGATCTCTGCTGGATGAAGCGATAAATTTTGATGCATAAAGGCATTAGGAAAACAGCCCTTTTGCTCCAGCCTTCCCCAGTTTTTTTACTGGTAAACTGAAATAGTATTCTGTTAATAGCCAAAGCTTCTCTTCCCTTCTCTCCTACTGGGACTCATTTGTGTGTTTAGACATTCATACATAGGACCATGGACTTTATCTTCTCCACAGACATTTGCCTGAAGCTGCACATTTTTAGGAAGTCTCCACTCTCTTCTACAAAATTCAGTACATGCAAAGAAATGCAGGAAGTATTTTCCATAAGAACAGCACTGAAAAGCCAATCTTAGTCAGTGTCAATTACTGTCCTGAGTTTCCAAGACCCATCAAAAGACTCTTAAACACTCTCAAAAGCAGTTAACCACATTTCACACCCCCCAACAAAGAAAAAGGGAGTGTGAATGGGTTGGTATCTGAAGTAAAGATCTCCAGCCCTAGATTGATGTCTGTCTGTGGGAACTCAGCACTTCTGTTCAACAAATCAATGTGATTACACAGAAGCTTCTTACTGTTTAAAATATGCATCACCTCTTTGGGCATCACTGGGAACTCTCATATCTTCTAATTTGTTCAATCATAGCTACTTATCACTTCTTTTGTGTATTATTCTTACTTATCCTCTACTTACACATTATACTATTTTTACATACTTACGCATAACTTATATAGTTCACTTACTTATGCTTACTTAACACAGTACCTATACATTTTACTAACTTACCCATAATACAACACAGATACATTTTGCAACTGGTGTGCATGAGATTACACATTACTTGATTGGTCTCTTTACTTTGTCCAAAAGCTCCACACACACTTTTCAGATAATAAAATTGGTTCCTAATCCAGTGCAGCACAGTCCTCTTTATCTATTCCTTGCTGTCTTGGTATTTTGCTTTACAGCTTCTCCTTTCCAAACTCCAATTTAGCACAGTTTATCTTTCAGTACTTGATGCCTCAGATCCAGGCAAGCAGAGTCAAGATGGTGGCAGCAACAAAACCCATCCAGTGATCAGCAGCCAAGTTAGTCCAGGAAATCCAAGCAACAGCACAGGACAAAAAAAAGCAGGTACAAGCTCCTCTCACCTCTCTCTTCTCCTCTTCTTTTTCCCTTCTCCACCGAATTTTCTGGCTGGGCTTAAAAACCCTCCAAGAGCTGATCTGCTACACCTGCAGGTGGATGGCCAGGTGAAGCTGGTGAGGGTAATTCCAGCCTGGTCTCTCTCTGAGGGCTCCAATAGGAATAACTAAAGATGGTTTGGCTGGGGCACACTATAATGATTCTAAACACCTTGCAACATCTGTCTTTCTTGGCCATGCAGCTTTGAAACGCCAAGCAAGCCCAGGCACACCCACCACACACACCTGTGCGTGCACCCTCAGGTGCGCTGCCACGCTGCAGGCTCCGCACTCTTAGGAACCTGGGGCTCCACAGCACATAAGTATAGGCTTGGATTTTATAATAGCTTGGAAGAAGACTATTATATGCTATAATTCTCAGCAGTTTTTTCCACATTGTTGATTGCCTGCTTTGATTTCTCTTGTTATCTTCACAAAGGTAGTGTCCTGAATGCTGATGGCAGAAAACTTGGCACTCCCTGAGGCTGTAATTCTATGGTAGCAAATATTGGAGATGGTCTGTAATTTGTGATATACAACAACTGCAATAATGGTACAATGCCTGTGGGTAAAGCAGAGGAGGCAACATAATGCAGCTAATAACTATTCATTTGATTGGTTTTTAATTTGTTTTTTTTTCTGAATGTAACTTGTGTGCAATATTTTAACCATTTCACAACATTTTTGTGACGATCATTGTTTATAATTATGCATTTACATCATCTGCCACACTCAGCTTCCTAAAAGGCACACATAATTTTCCCAAGTCTTTTTCAATCTTTTTTTTTTCTCTACTGATTACATTTTCTATTTTGAGGCACTTATTCTGTACTAATAAGAAATAAAGGGTATGTACATATTCCTTTGGCCAGATTAACTCTTTGATATTTTAAATTTAGTTGTTTAAGAACACTGTGGTTTATTTCTACATTTCTTTTTTAGAAGTCTTTTATGCTGATAGTTTATGTGAGGAATTCTATAGCCTTTTTCTGTACAATAAAGATATCTTTTATGTTCTATTAGAGGGCAGTAGTAGCCCAGAGAATACTAACCAGAGAGGAAGAGAGATTTTCTTAAAGTGTTTGCTGAAACTCTTATCTGCAACTAATAGTACAGGACAGCTGTAACTCCCTTAGCAGTATAGTGCTTCTGGTACTAAAACTGTTGCCTGACACAGATTGATAATTTATGCCTGTGAACAGCCACTGGGATGTTTCTAGCACATAAGTGATGGACAGTAATAACTGAGGATTTGTATCTGGAGCATTACGAGATCTCCATGGTTTGAAGGCTTTCAAGTGCTTTATACAGCCCATCAGGGTAAAGTGATGTAAAGTAGGTCAGGTGCTGGGAGGAGGGAAGTGAGATGGGAAATCATCAGTTGTGCAGACATTAGCACATTGTGATCTCATCTGCTGCTGTGAGGCTGTAACACAGACTTGATAAAGTCTGCCAAAAATATTTTTCTTCATGTACCTGTCAGTGACTCTGTCTCTTCCCTACAGTTGTTATGTCTGACTGCAGCATGTTCTAAATAATAATATGCCATTTGGGAAAGTGCTAAGGCAATTTGTGTATGAATACTAAGTAGCACATTTTGTAGTTTTCCACTGTGCTGTGATCTCCCTGTGGGTTTTTTTTATGATCTCTGAGCTTTGATGTTCTCTGTCCCAAGACAGGGAGCTCAAGCATGTACATAAGAGTACCTCCAAGTCTCTGAAAACACCTACACTATCTCTACCCAGAAATTCTACTTCTCAAAACAGACAGAGGATAAACAGCAATAGGCATAATATAGGGGATTTCCCACACTGTTACTCTCCAGGCCTTGGCACCCCCAGCTGCAAGGTCACTTGAATGAATCTACCATCTTCATCTCCATTCTTACACTTTTAACTCTTTCCTCCAAGCAGTTGATGAATTCAGCTCAACAGGGAACTCCTCTATAGTTAGTTCCTAAATACACCTTATGGATGTTGCTACTTACATTTCCCTATGCATACATATTGGACAAAACAAGAATCTTAATGGGAAAAAAAAGAAAATTTAAATTTACCTCACAATTTCAGGCATGCAGCTGACCTAAATTTAGGTAGTCTTGCCATTTTAAAATTGCTCTTCCCACAGTGATCCTTTCAGACTGCTCCATGAGGTGTACAGAGGAGATATTAAGTGCAACAGATAAAAATGTCATTTTACACCAATTCAGTGCTTTTACTCTGTTCCTGACTGAGCAGAATTTCATGTGTTTAATGTGCAGAAATCAGCATGCTGAAGCATGAGGCATCCTGCTACCTAGATATAGCCCTGACTTGAATTCATCCAAATTAAGAAGCTGTGGGAGATGATCAATTAAAAAAGCCAAAACAACTGTGCCAATAATTGTCTATACCCAAAAATCACCTTTAAATACCATTTATAATAGTTCTTTTAATACAGGGTAAAAAATATCGTCTCCCCTAGTCTGAGTATCCCACTATTCTGACAATTTCTTTAAACCGTTAATAATCCTTTAAAATGAGCAGTGATTAATCTATTCATTTGTAAGCCTTGTTGTTGAATACAGTGATAGACATCATGTTCTTTCCCTGTTAACAAGTGCCAATTCTTGGGCATTGTGACAAGTTTCATTTGTCAGTGTTCCTGCAATTTTTCACAGAGTTATTACTCTTTTAATCAGGGCATCCACACTTGGACTAAGCATTTTTGCCAAAGAAATCCCACACAGTTTTCCACAACTTCTTAATAAAAATAGCCTGTTAATACTTTGTGCTATCAAGATGCGTAAAAATTACTCTGCATCATGTTTGAAAGGAAAAGAGAGGTAAAAATATTACAGATGAATTTGGACATATACCTAATAACATATGTCTCAACTGTTTAGAAAGCTATTACAATTGCCTCTGAAAAAAAAAAATGGTTTGATCAAATGAGGAAGAAAATTTGTTGCTAGAGAAGCAAATGTTATTGTTTTTGTATTAATAAATTCTGCAAAGTAGTGAAACTAGGCAAAAGATTTAAAGAAAGTGTGAAGGTGCCTCTCTCCTGAAATCCTGGGGGGAGGGACCCTGCAGGGTACGGGTCTGTCCCTGTCCCATGTCACGTGTGCCCCATACCTGTTCCTGATTGGGTGGTTTGGGGTGCCCGGGCCCTGGAGGAGAGCAGGGTCCCATGACTGGGTCTGCCTGGGAACTCAGCCATGCAGCTGGAGGAATAAATCATCTCTGAACATCTACAAAAATATCGCTTCATCTTTCCTTCCAAGTTCATCACTGTCTTATACCTGTTGTAAGGATTCCCCATTACAACAAGAAAGGATATTAATTTCCCTCTTCTTTCTCCTAAAAACCAATATTTAAAGATGCAGTCTCACCTGAAAACATCTTTACTATTGCTTGTGTCTTTTCAGATTTCATTTACACAAAAGAAAAGATAAAGATAAAGAAAATCATAGCACAATTTTCTGGAGGAAGAACTCCAGGTCTCCAGTCAGGTCTCCCTATGCTTTGGCTTGACTTTGGGCAATGCCACTGTCTGCTTCAACTCTTGCAGATCAATTGAAGGTTGCTTCTCCTCTGAATCTTCTTCTAGTCTGTTACCTTTCAGAAGTGACTTAAGCCTGGTGAAATGAAGAGGCCTGAAAAGAAGGCTTCTACAGATATACTAATATGTCTTCATCAGTTGCTTTCCTTAGAAGTAGAGATAAGGTCCCCAATGCCTCTTCTTCATCAAAAACTTCAGTGAATTTGCAAAGCAGAGCAGAAGAGTGACATACCACACATTTGTAGAGCAGAGCAGAGGAGCAATGTACTACATGGCTGGACAACACATCAAAAATACAATATAGAAAGTCTTAAGCTGTAGTGCCACTATGAAGGCCCTTTTGGATTTCATACCCAATGTGTTTCTGGTATCAAAATGAAAAGAAGAAACAATGAAGTGGGGTAAGTGTTCTCAGATATCCTACTGAATATTTTTGTGCAGCTAGAAGATTTGCAACCCACTGCTGAAGTGTAAAATACCTGGTGCCAAATAACATGTGTATTTCTGGTTCTCATTCTGTCTTGAGTTCATCTCTTGAGAATTAGTTGCTCCTGTGATTAGTTCTGTAAGTTTGGTGGGGCCGTGAAAATTTCTCAGGCTTGGTGAACTAGGAAATGTCTTAGTCATAGATGCATAACATTTCTTTCTTTTGCCTGGCTAGCTCTTTTCATGAAATATTTAATTTCCTCAGAGATCTCTACTCCTGACTGATATTGGCCATATCTCAAAGCCAAGGGAGGAAAGAAAGATCTATATAAGTACAGATATTGATCACAGGTATGATTATATGAGCCCGACTTTCCCAAGAAGTCAGGCTAAAAGTCATATAATGGCAAAGTTTCTGAGCTTATGGATTGTTTTGTAACAGTAATGATGGCTAAGATGTTTTTCATTTCAGACTTGTCATGTCCCATCTGGGCTGTGCAATGCCCTGACACGTTGATAATGTTCTCACAAACTATATATAAATGTCCTGAAGCCCTAGGGTTGGTTATTGTCCTTCTACATGAGCAGGCTCTTGCTGGTCTGACTCACAGACCACATATGATATGAATTTTTTTCCTGTAACTTTTCATAACTTCATTTGAAATTTTCATATCACTTTGTTGATTCTAGTTAAACCTTAAAAGCCTTCTGAATTAAGTGCTGTATTAGCAGCTTTAAAATGTGAAATAAAAAAATAAAAGGAAAAGTAAAAGTAAACCCATCATCAAAAATTCTGCTGGTTATATTTAAGCTGGAGCAAACAATTGCTTGTCACATGTCCAAGATTATTCAGGCTTAATATATGCAAAAAAACCTGCAGAAGTAGCACCTAGCCTGGTTCTGTCCAAGTAATCACAAACCCTTACACACTTATATTAATAGGGCTTCCTAAGCTGTATTATTTTGATGGGACTAGATTTATGCTATAATTACATGGACAGTTGTTTCAGAATAGCTGAGGGGAAGGTAACCTCTGAAAGGGAGTCAATGTTAAACCTTTGTATGTGGAAATGGAATCTTAGCGTCTTAAATTGCCCGAGTTGCAATGGCACACTGGGCCTGACTACAGCCTCACTCCCTGAGAGCAGTAATCCAAAAGGCCATGATTTAGGTGCACTGATAGATTAACTGGGTATGCTGTTCATTTGATATACATAAATATGGAATAGAATCATAGAAACACAGAATCATTAAGATTGAAAAAGTCTTCCAGGATCACTGAGCCCAGCCTTTAATCGAATACTACCATGTCAACTGAACCATAGCACTAAGTACTACATCCAGTCATTTCCTGAACATTTCCTGGCATGCTGACTCCACCATTTCCCTCGGCAGCCCATTCCAATGCTTGACAACACTTTCAGTAAAGAAATTTTTCCTGAGGTCCAACCCAAATGTCCCCTGGCACAGCTCAAGGTCATTCCCTCTTGTCCTGTCACTAATTATATAAAGGAGATGAGGCCAATCCCCATGCCTCTACAAAACCTTTTCAGGTAATTGTAGAGAGCAATAAGGTCACCAGCCTTCTTTTCTCCAGACTAAACAACCACAGCTCCTTGAGACACCTCTCATAAGTAGTCCAGAATTATCACTATTTCATCCTGGATGCTCCCCATCCCTGTCTACCAGTTCGGTGTTTAGTTGCACAGAAGATAACTGGTCATTCTGTTAAAGACCAAGGCAAAAGTGGCATTAAGTACCTCAGCCTTTTCCTCACCCTTGCTGACAATATTCCTCTCCACATCCAATAAAGGGTGAAGATTTTCTCTATTCCTTCCTTTGTAATTAATGTATTTATAAAAACACTTTCTACTAGCATTAACAGAGTTTGCCATATTGAGTTCTAGCTGAGCTTTCACCTTTCTAATTTTTTCTTCACATGACCTAATGACATTCTTGTATACTCTTCCTGAGATGCCTGCCCCTTTTTCCAAAGATTTTTTTTTTTTTTTTCCCTGAGTTCCAGAGAAATCTCACCATTCATCCAGGCTTTTTAATTCCCCCACAGCTTACCTTTTGGCACATACCCTGCTCCTGCAGATTTCCTTCCCTTTAATCCACCTTTCAAGTGTACACACACACTTGAATGGACAAATAATTTTTTAATTGAAGCCATGTCTGAAAAGGAAGGAAGGATTCTGGGAGATCTAGTAGAACCTCTAGCACTTCCAAAAATCCCACTCCCCTAAAGCTGAAGAATAGCATGTAATGAAAAAAAAGAAGCCATGACAACTAGCAGCTTTAATTTAAACAGGTTTTTTTTTCAGAAAATAGCAATTGCAAAATCTAAGTTATCATAAGATACTCCAAAATCTTTTTGTATAACAGCAGAGCACAAAAACACACTTAGTAATTGCTACTGCTTTAAGCTGCTAACCAAAATAAATTCCCACAGTAACACATTTTGAAGTTGTCATGACATAAAACTGGTAAAGACAATCAGGTATTTATAAGAAAAACTATTTATTTATCTTTGACTTTCACTGTAAAGACTGACAAATTTAGGCCTTGTTATGATCCAGCTAGTCATGCTGATTAATATCATTCTGTGAGCATAATTAACTAGAACGACTCACTGAATAAAGTCCTATTCAGCACAAGCCACAAAGCAGAATCTGACCCCTTTGGAAAACAGTCTTCTATTTCAAGAGCTCGAAGGGATATCTTCTTTGGGGTTGATATCACCAAGTTGCTGCTGGCCTGCCATACACATACACTGGCTATATAAAAGGGATATATTTGTTTGATTATTTTTTCAGTTTAGTATCTGAGCCTTGGAGAAAAAGAAACTGCAGCTAAAGCAAGGATTTTTTAACATTTCAATAAAGTAAGAATACAAGTAATACTTAGAACAACAAGTACACAATTGAAACAAATAAACCAATGAAACCTCAGTAAAAGACAGGAAACAAATGGTTAATATCTTACCTATGGACTTTTAAAAAGATAATATGTTCACAAAATAATTGGTTTAAAAGAAATAATTTCCTAAAGGAACATAGGGTGAAAATCCCTGTTTTAATAAATCTGGCTTTATTTACAGATTTTGTGAAACAGTATGGTTATTCACTGAGCCCTAAAATACTACATTTCAGGAAACTGCTTATTTCTTTTCCTGTTGGTTTCTGAATGAAAACCTGACACACATGGTGAAATATTTGTTTAAAACTTGCATTTATTTGCTCCACAGGCTTCCTTGTGCTTATCTATCTCTAATTATTTTTCTGCTGAAGTTGCTGCATTAGCATAATAGAAAACCCATTAGTTACTTGTGTAGTATTATCTTCCTGTAATCTGTCTCCCCCTGAGTTTCCATATACCTGGGTCTTTATTTCTCTGTGGTACTCACAATAGGATTTTCCTGCAGTACTTCACAGGCTGAAGATACAGAATATTATTATTTTGTTGGACACTATCATACTTCAGCAATGAATAACAACGCTGACTCTGGCTCTTCAGTGCATGTCAGCTTGAGATTTTTTCCATGCGTTGTCCCAACATGTGTGCTGATATTGGAGCTAAGGATACAGTTGCACCCTAGATCCTACAACACTGATGTGGAGATGGTTGGTGATTCCTTCAGTGGTGGGTTCTTGTGTGTGTGAATGTGCATGTCAGCATTCCCCAGACTGACACTTCAAGCACCAGAACTGCAGTCACTCCCTGTTGTGCTCACTCACCAGAAACTCTCCATTAGTAAGAAATAGCAGTTATAATACTATTATTATTTTCTAGTACTTTTTTTCATATCAACCTAAGCCCTGCCATGTGAGCTGTGCACTCTCACCCGACTTGCTGTACATGCAACCTTCCCTCAGAGGCATGGAACTGCAGTATTCCCACCATGATGGCAGCCCTGCAGTTTGTGAGTCGTGCCATAAACCAGAGAACATCCAACATGTAATGGATCACTCAAAGTTTGTTTCCTGGACAGCTATGTCATCCTTGAAGCTGGCAGCAGGCTGTCACTGTCATTCATAAGGGCAGGTTGTCACATGTCTTTGGCTGACCAACTTGAGGGACCTTTCCTAGAGCAAGGTCTTGGCAGTCCCAGGGCAAGCTGAAGCAGAGCTTCACTGCTGTTGTTTTTGCTTCAGTGCAGATCTTTTTTTTGCTGTCAGACTTCTACCGGAGTCAGGAGGTTTTGGATCATGACTTTGCAAACTGTTCACCAATTCTGCATCTCTTGTGGTATCCAGATAAAATTTGGAAACAGACAATAACAAATATTAGGGTGTTTAAACAACTGCCAAAGATTAAAAATATGCACTTCCAGTGAGCCTCACACAACCTGCAGATTGATATTAAATAGTAGGAGTCCCATGTTGTTCATACAAGAAATGTAAGTTAAAAAGAGAGCCTTTCTATTATATTTAGATGGTAATCTCTTCCACTAAAACATGGGGACTTGCCTCAGGTCTGAATTCCATTTCAATTTGCTGCATTTGGGCAGTGGTGCCTCTCTGTCATGAGGGAGCTGGGTGGTTGGAACACTAATGGGCAAATCCACCCCCACTGCTGCAGAAGAGCGGGGACATAAACTAGCTTGTTAGACTAGAGAGAAGATATCTACAGGATTTCAAAGTTGACTTAAGGATGTCTTTTATCATAAATACACTTTTGTGGTTTTAGAAAAGAAGATTGAAACAAAGCTCAGAGTTTGTCAGTAACTTTTCTTCTGTTGTTTTTTTCCCACAAATAAGTATATAATGTGTTTCTCCAACTTTGTCAAGGTGTCATAGTAAGTCAGTAATTGAGTCAAAGCTAATTCTCTATTATTTGGCTAAGATTTCTGTCTCTTCACAGATTAATGTTAGCATACCAAATTACAATCAGAGAATATGAAAAGGAAAGACTCTTTCATTCTGTCTTGAATTTATTCATTATACTGAGGACACTTCTTGTAGTGATAATGATTAGCCTTTAAGATGTAAAACGTATGCATTTCAAAGACAATTAATTTTGATTCAGTACTGCTCAACTAGGCAAAGTGAAGGATATGTGCTGAAGAGTGAACTTTTTATGTTATAGAAAACTTAAACTCCAAAGGTTTTTATTTAGCTTCAGTAATTTAAGCTCATCAATGTCACTTCAAGGAGACTAAACATGCATCTGACTTTGAGACTTCCAAATAGAATTAGGAAATGTTTAGCTGCTTTGCTGGCTATTAAAGGCAGATGTCTTCTCCTCTCTTTATATGTACAGACAGTTCATATGAAAAATAAAAATAAAATAAAAAAAAAATATTAAACCATCAAAATATTGCTTAATTTTTAAAAGTATATATATGACCATTTCTGCCATCTTAAATACTAAATCTTCTTAAATACATTATATTTTAAGAGGGAAAATTATCCTGTATTCTAGATAGAGACAACATAAAGCTCTAGGCAACTCCTCTAAAAGTGTGTTTCTCTCAGAATTTAGGTCTTAAAAGTGCTAGTTTACTCCACACTTGAAGGCATTTTCAGAATTTTTAACCAGGCATAATTATGCCAATTTTTCTTCAAAATCTTTCAACAACTTTGTTTACTGAAAAAAGTTACTGAATTTTGAATGTATTTTGTTTGAATTAACAATCTGTTTAAAAATCTTGGTTCATATTAATATTATTTTCATTTATTTATTCAGAGGCATACAAAATGCATTAAAATAGGTCACACTTTTGCTTCTTTACATATTTTTCTATGGCTGAAATTAATACCTCTTCTTGAAGGAGTGTTATTGTATAGACCAATGACATGAAAAAGCACAGCTAGAAAGAAATGCTAATCAAAAGGGAAATCATTGCCTTTAATGTTAAGTCTGTATGGTCTCTAAATACATATTAAGGAGCTTACTTACAGGAAAAAAATACTTTCCGGATTTGTGTAGCTTAACTTTTGAAAGGATTTATAGCTGCTTATATTTCTGAAAAAAAAAAAAAAAATCAAGACATTTCTGTGTTTGTGCTTAAATATAACTTGAGGAATTTAACTTTGCTAAGTCAGATTTAAATATTTCAATCTAATATTTCACATCTTTTCTGTAGGTTTTAATTCAGATTTCAATTTTCCATCTACAATTCCAGCTCCTTAGCCTTTGGAAGTGAAGTCCTACCAAAACATTCCTAAATCACTCTGGGATGTTAGGAGGTAGTGTCCGTAATAGAAAATGAGAAGTTGGACAGCAAGGGAAAGTATAAGGATGCTCTGCAAACTGCAACGTAGAAATGGGTGTTCTTGTTGGACATCCCCAAAGCTGCAAAATACCAGACTACACAGAAGTTTAAATTCAATGGCAGGACTAGGAATTTACTGTCACAGAATTAAAAAAAAAAACAAACAAACAAACAAAGAAACCAAGAAAACCAAGACAAAACAACAAAACCAAACCCCAGAAAACAACAACAAAAAAATCCAAATGCAACCAAATTAAACAGGACCATTTCAAGCCTTTGCAGGACTGCATGTTGATGGTAGATCTTGAAAGGACCTAGGTGCCGAAAAATATCAAGTATTTTGAAATCTTAGAGTTCTAACTCACTCTTCCTGGAACCCCTGGCAAAAGTTCGTGTTTAACCTGGACTATTACATACAGCTTGTAAAAGCTTTATACTTTGCAAGTTGTGAGAAATTAATTACTTTGACTGAAAATTATTTCCCAGTTCCAGCAGAGGACTTGCAATAGCATTGCCGGATAAGATCAAATTGCACATTGAGTAATCTAAATTCAGTAGTGCCTGAGCAGTATGATCTAGCTCGCTTTAATTAATTAACCCCTCAAAAATTGCAGCATTGAACATCCAGTTGAGAGAGCAATTAATGTCTACAACAAATTATGCCAATATTCTCTTATGTTTTATTCATATACAACTTCACCTAATGTAATTAGAGACTAAGGGCTTCTAATTCTGCTGTTATTTACACCCTGCACATTGCACACTTCATTGACTAATTTGAACCAAAAAAAATGAAGATATAAGACTTTCTGATTTCAATTACCTTAAGTTGATGTTCTGCTGCCTACAGCTTATCTGTACATATGTGAAGAAGTGTCAGACACCCTGCAGCATGATGGCATGTTGAATAAAAATCAGAGAAAATACAAGAGAGGTTAACTTGCCATGAAATAGAAGTGCACCAAGTTTTATAAACTGGAAATATTCAAAGGGGAAAAAAAATTAGAGAAAATCAAGAGCTTCTTTTTTAAAATTGAAATTATGAAATGCAATTCAGTTTTCCCATTTTCTTACCCTTATGATCTTTGCCATTTGGACTCAACTTCTTTTATACACTAAGCAAGGAACCAAACAGAGATTTCAGCTGAAAGTTTTACAGGTTTTGCCATTCCTTTAACTAGTGCTGACAATTTCTTATTGGTAATAATCATTATTAGTACAAATAAGACAGCACTTCCTATGAACTTCATCCAAAATTTCCATTATATGAAGAACTATTAACAGTAGTTCAGCATCAAATCCAACTCTTTTCCCCAGGGCTTGGAGGATAGCAGGTCAAGATCTTTAGAGCAAATAAATAGTATTCCTGTAATAAAGAATGCTCTTATTAAATGTTCTAAATGTTTTGCCAAAGATCATACTGTGAACTCACACATTTTTCTTGATCATTCTGGTGAGAACTGGCATGTTTAACAGTGTTCTCAAGTATAAGTCACCTTTCTGAAATACTCTATCAACATGAAAAATCCTGACTTTGTTTACGTTTACATTTCTTTCTTTTTTTTTTTTTTTTTTTTGGCACAGTCTTTGAAGCGTGTACTTTATTTTAAATGTGATTGATCTTAGTTAAAGGATTTATCTCTTGGATTCAGGAGATGGGGAGATGAGAAGGACAAATGTTCATAACCACACATTCAGACTAATTACAGAAAATATGCTGTTTATGCAAACTGGGATAAAACCCAGAAAAAGTAAACATAGTTAAATACTGGTTTTAATTCAAATCAGTGATGTGGTATCTCCCATAGACTTGGTTAAGAAGTTACAGGTTTGGACAGTTTACTCTATGCAGCATACTTCCACTATCCTAGTATTGACAGTTGAAATAACAAATGCAGAATATCCTATTATTTCTTTGTAGCATTCAAACACACGTAGAGTGTAGATTCCCACCCTCTCCCATTAAGATTACATGTGGTTCTATGGTGCAAGATTATTTTATGAAAAGCTGCTGTAACAGCTTTTAAATAGGTATTTGCTACCCATTTAAAAATTTGCTACCCATTAAAAGTGTTCTTTTTAAAATTATGCCATGCACATTTCAAATATAGAAGAATTTGAATGCAAAACGTAAAAACCCTGATAGGAAAACTGAAAAAATTTTATATCCTGTACGTAGTAACATGAAAAAAATCTTTACTGTAGAGCAGCTTTACCCTGTGTTTTCTCTCCATGTGTTCAACTCTTTCATATTTTTTTCAAGATGATTAGTAATCTGATTTTTCTCCCAAATTCAAATTAAATTCCCTCCCTACCTTCTGTTTAACAGAACTTCATCTTTGTAGTGACTTTCAAAGCCACAGGACAGTTCTAAAGTAATTGAAATGTTTGGTTCTGCTGTTAAAATTAGAGAAGAGAAAAGTCTGCTCTGCTTTGAACTCTAACTTGGGCTTTATGTTCTTTACACTCCAGAAATCAACAACCTGGATTTCTCTGATTTGAACTACATTTCCAAATGTCATGGACTATCCCACATGATGTCAAAAACTTTAAAAAGTACAAAGTTTGCTACAAAAAAACCACACCAAATCCACAAACCAAGCAAAAAAAAAAAAAAAAAAAAAAAACCAACCAACCAACCAAAAAAAATCAACCAAAAAACCCCCCAACCAAGCAAAAAAAACCAAAATCAAAGACAACAGAAATGTAAATCTTTCACTGATTGCACTTTCCCCAAGAAAGTTTGATGGGGGATTCTGAGAGATTTCAAATCATTGTTAAAATCAAAGATACCCTTCTATCTGTAGTGTGTATTAGCACAGAAAATCCATTTGCCTTATTTTATCCAAAGTCACTTATTCGTTCTTTCAGGATTGTCCTAGTTTCAGTTGGGATGGAGTTAATTTTCTTCATAGTTGATGGTACAGTGCTGTGTTTTGGATTTAGGCTGAGAATAATGAGATAAAACATTAATGTTTTAGTTGATGCTTAGCAGTGCTTACCCAAGTCTCTGGTGGTGGATTAGCTTGTCCACTGCTTAATTTTGTGGTGAGCTTGCCTCTTTATGTCTTGGAATATCTTAAACCATTTACAAACAGCCTAAATATTCCTTGACTGTGCAGCTCCACTTCAAGCCAGTGTTAGTGACAGCTACTCACCAGAAGCAGAAGTTGAGAACAGAAATACAGCTCAAACCTCCTTTATGGTGTTAAGTCATTTATTCCCTCTGTCCTGGGGGGGGGACAGAGCACCCAACCTGGGCAGAGTCAGCGAGGTAAGAGGGCGGGCCTTTGTGTCCTGCTGGTTTTATCACAGACAGGGGGAAAGGGGATACCAGGGGCGGGGCTGGGATAAACAACCAACCATATCAGAGCCCGGGCTGCTGGAACATGAGACAGACCCGACTCAGTTACATGGCAGGGACCCGGCCGGGGTGGGGGGCTCGCTGCAACACAACTCAATGACATTTTAGTTTCTTTTTTCAGCTTCTTTCCTGATGCCCAAGAAGCTGAGTTGGAGCACAGCCAAAACAGGCGACCTGCTACGGTAACAGTGACCTGAACTGGCCAAAGGGATATTCCATACCAGAGAAATTCAAGCTCAGGGATTTGGCCAGGAGGGGTGGGTGATGTGGTTTAGTGGTCTCGGTTGACAGTTGGACTTGATGATCTTAAAGGCCTCTTCCAACCTTGATGGTTCTATGATTCCATGAGCCCAAGAGTTAAGGAAATAATGGAAATGTAAGGATAAAAAGGTGGGGTTTTTTCCCACAAGTATAGTTAAAACCTATCAGTTACTTACCTTATTTACAGACATTATAGGAGAGAAGATTCTTAACTTGACATCTGAAGATGATTAATGCACTGACAGAGCAGTCTTAGAAGCAGTTGCTCTGGTATATCAGTTGTAGCATGGAAGAATTGGCTCGATGGGTGATGCAGACTGGCATTTTCCAGCACATTCAACTTGATGACTCAGTGACAAATAAAAAATGGGAGATTGGGTAGGTTTATAATTAAGGGCTTTAAGAGAGAAGACCAGTAGTTTATAATTACATTTGACTGTACTATTTGTTTTTTCTGAATAGTAATTGAACTTTAAAATTTGCTTTCTACAAACAAGCTGGTGCAATTTCATTCTCTAAATATCTGTGTGATGCAGGCAAATAAGCATTGCAAGTACGGCCAAAGTAAATTTGTTGAAATGTGTCTTATATAGAAAATTGTTGTACTACATTTTTAGGTCTTCATTTGAAGCTGTACATTAATCTCTTGCCATTTTATCATTATTTTCTGGCTACACAGACAGTTTTTCTCTTAAAGTGAAGTAAAAAATAGTAGATTCTGAGTTGTGTCATATTTTGTCACCTTCTTCCTACAGCCCTAAAGCATCCAGAGCCTATAATTTATTCTTTTTAGGATGTTTCAGAGGAAATATCTTATTTGTTTGTGTCATATCCACTGTAGCCCAGTCCAACGCAGAGGTAATTACAATGCAGTAAGAAACCTTGATAGATACATGGATACTTTGTCAACCCATGGAAAACAAAAGCAGCATTTTCAACTTGTTTACCATTCCTTGAGGAGATGGATAATCTGATTTAAAAAAAAAAAAAAAAAGTCAAAATTAAATCTCCTACCTTCTGTCTAAGAGAACTTAATCTTTATAGCGACTTTCAAAGCTGTGGGATACTCTTTGTAAATGAATTTTCTTGTTACATGATAAAAACTACATTGCAGTTCTAAAACCTAATTTAGGGTGCATGGACTTTAAGCTCCATTAATCATTGGCATGTCCTTCAGCAGAAGTGTGCTCACCACCTCTCACTGGCTGTAATATATTAGTTAACCACATAAAATATAAACTGCAGTAACAGACTCTCTTAAAAAGATAAAATGAAAGACAAAGCTTATGTATAAATATTGAAATCCATTTTATTGGGATACTACCATGGTACAACCCTTGAAATTGAATTAAAATTGCCTATGCTTTCAGATCCTCTTCAGAGATTGAGTTCAATTAACATGAGAGGGACTTATTAACCTACATGAATGCCACAGTATATGAATGCAAACCTTGGAAAATGCTTTATTTCAACTCCTCCTGATAACACTCATTATCTCTTGTCTACATTAATATTCCATTTCAAAACTGGGGTGCAATAGAATCAAAACTACTGATAATTTTTCATGATTTAAAAATATTAACATCCTCTTACAGGATTGCCCTCATGGAGAAAAGCAAAAGCTACGTTTGAAGAAGTACTTTTCCTCAGTGCCTGACCACTGAGGCATTAACACACTGATGTCCAGTTTCAGGAACGTGTGTCTGAATAAAGAATGGACACACTGTGGGATGCACAATAGTGAGATGCCTGCAACACATTATCTATCTATCAATCAAGTAAAATAACATGGTTTTTCTAAAGGATGTGCTTCTTTCTTAGCTTCTCATTCATTTGTGCAATGTAACTTTTAGAAAAAGTGATAAGTCCTAAGCTTGCAGTCTGAAAATCAGGTCCAATATCTGCTTTTTCAATATCTACCCCTTCCTTACAGTTTCTTTGTTCTTGTGTTTATCCTCCTGTGCTACAGGGTCAATATTTCATTGCTTCTTTTACTCTGTTATTTTCAGCTTGGGGCTCTTTTTTTTTTTAATTTTTTATTTCTTTCTTTTCTTTTTTTTTTTTTTTTTTTCTGTTAGACTGCTAGAATCCCTTGGATTAATTTGTAAGCTTTTTTAAAGCATTTATGACCAAAAGGTAACTAAAGGTTAATTTCTGCAGGTACACAAATTGCAGTTCTATGTTGTGAACAGAGTTCATTTGCCTGGGACTCTGCATCATCCTAGATGATCATCTCTGCTGTTATTTGGAGAAATGCCTGAGTGCATTTGGAATATGCTCAGGATCTCAAATGAGAACATGCATCTTGAAATTGGATAAAAACTAGCCAGTAAGCTTTGAAATGCATGCCAGATGGAGGAATCACAGTGGTTGGGGGGCAATATCTATTTAATGTAGCAATTAAAAGTGATAAGAAAATTTGTACACCTGCAGAATGTAGATACTACCAAGCTAATGCCAATTGAGCCTTGGCACGCCAGGGCAAAGATCATCCTGGAGTTATAAATCCCATGGAGCTCAGATTTTAACTCACCAAATGCAGACATATCAAATCCAGAGGCAAATTAGACTCTCTTCACGCCACTATGGTGTGTGAGAGTACCAGGATCTCTGGAATCCGGCGTAGTATACACATGCCCAATGCATATTTAGCCTGGTCTCATTGGTAGATGTTCTCTAGCAGCATTATTTTACTTTAGTAAGCACTACTACCCCTTTTTTTTTGTTGTTGCACTTAATGATTCGTCACAGTTCCAAGAATGAATTCTACTACAAATGAATTCCAAATACAAGTACACATTTTGGGAAAATACAGTCTATGGAATGCATCTAAAAATGGGAGAAATTTAAAACTGTTGCACTCATAGAAGATAAACCCTTTTATTTTATTAAGCACTTGTAGGAAGACTAAAAGAACATTCTCTAGAGCTATATGCAATATGGTCTAATTGCAAAATCATTATGCTTGAAGTAGATGCCTTGTCCCATCAATATGTTTTTATTTCCAACAATATTGCAGACTAGTGCACTAGTCTGCAAACAAAAATTTTCCTACACACAATGTTCCCAGTTAATCTCTCTTTGCCCATCTCTTGTTACTTCTGTGTGCTAAGATAGAAGCATAACGTAATTTAGGTATTGAAATTTCCTTTGCAGTAAATGGAGAGAGACAAGCACTTCAGAAGGACATTTCATCCTATTCCCAAAATCAAAATCCCACTCTGCAATTCAGAGATAGGATAGACTTTTTTTGACCTGAAGCTGGAATCTGTGTCGTAGATAGAATCATAGAATCACACAGCACATCTGAATTTAGTTGTCTGAATTCTCTGCATTATTTGTGGTAAAAAATAGTAACTTTCATTCATGCCAAACTAGATTCCAAATAGGATAGATGAGTTCATTGTTAAAGACACCCTTCCTCTCCCTTAGTATTACAGGAGATACTGGGCATCTGCCTTAGGTGTAGAAGTCAAAGATATCTAGTAATAATATCTTCTATCTCAATTACTAAGACTGCTTTCTTTCTTAATTGAGCCTAAGCTCCTATCCTTGACATTTCAACTAAGTTAAATCCAAAAGGAAGGTAAGATGAATCCTGCGTGCTTCCCCATCCGTGCTCTGTATTTGCAGATGCTTATCTACTTAATTACATCCTCCTGATTCCTGTTGAGCACCTGTTTGATCCCTATGTTGAAATTTTGTGTTCATTTAAAAGTTCTGAGAAATAAAAGTCTTTCCAATAATTTAGATAGCAGTCAAATTTCTAGCTATGAATGTGCATTATGAATACAGGGATCTCTTTTCTTTTCTTTACACTTGCAAGTTTTAGCACCTGGTTGTGGTTCATCCTCCCTCTGCCAGGGAGGTTTTCACAACTCTTTTCAAACCATAACAGGTTTGAACCTTTAACAACCTTTTAATTTCTCTCCATTAGTCAGAAAGGGTATCTTTCATAAATCCTTGTGTGACATATGTATTCCTTCTGAACCATATAGTACTGGAGAAAAAAAATCACAGTTCTCTTTCTTCTTCCTCAGATAGTGTTAATTAATGAATCACACATGGCTTACATCATTACCATCTTTTTTTGGTTCCCTTATAATGTTTGTAGAGTGTATAAACAATGAAATCATATGCAGAACATCCAGTAGTGGATCACCTAATGTAAGAAGGGAGGGTGTTGGGGGCAGGGGAGAAGACATGTTTTATTGCAGCAGCTCTTGTTTTTATATTGCAGACCCATCTGCCCGTGCCTGTGCTTTGGATGACATCCGACAGTACAGGCTAAAACAATGATCACTCGGAAAACACTTCAGCAGATCAGCCAAATAATCAGACTCAAACCAGCTGGTGCTGCAAAAAGAAGTGTCTTTTTCTCTGCAAGTCTGCGGAGAAAACTTTAAGAGCAACTACTCTTATAATGATGACAAAAAATTTCATACAAACCCTTTGTAATATTCGAAGCAAACTCTCCCACTGCCAGGTGAGGGAATAGGCCATTTTACCTTTTTTAAAAATTAAATGTGATTTGTTCCAACTGCCTTTGTTAAATCACTTTTTCATGAGGTAACATTTTCAGTGTAGGATAATCATGTCAATATTAGGAAAGATTTCTTTTTTATTCAAGATCACCCACTCAGAAGCACACTGCACATACACATGCATGTCCACATCTGCTATGGTGATAACTAACAAAGACCTTTTTTTACTTGGTGTATATGCACACTACTACAGTGTGCATATTCTGAGATATAAGTATTTCAGATTCTTTGTATAGGGAGTTTAATTTACCTTCCACTTCAAATTAGCAAAGCCAGTGATTTTCCCCATGTATATATCAACTACAGAAGCATCTGCACTTAGTAACTGTGGGTTGATTTACTGAGCTATCATTTTTCTCTTCTACTTCTTGTACTTCATAAATTTTCTATTCTGCTATTTTCCCTACCTTTGTTGTCAATTTCTCATACGTATAGAAAGGTGGTAATTATTTAGCACCAAATATATTTAGCCCATTTTATGTCACAATCAGACATAGAATTAGTATATTCTCTTCTATCTAAGAACAAAGAGAGACTTTTTTCCAAAATTCTTCTTGATAGATCAGTCCACTAAATACATAAATAAATAGTGTTTCATGCTTATTTACTATGAAGAAACAGAAAACTTCTCAAAGTTGAGTTATCAGATATGGTTTCATCATTTTGGAGTATTATTACTTTTAGACTCAGCAATTTGGCAGTGTTAAAATATGATGATCATTTCTACTCTTCTTGCCAGGAGCTCAAGACAGGTATGAAATTTAAGGCCTAATTTTTTTTCCCCTCCCTATACTGGCATAAATCAGAAAAAATGGCATTTCATTCAGTTGAGATACATCAGTGTAAAATTAGATGTTGGTCCTGATGTCAACTATCACTTCAAAAACACTACCAATAATACTGCTTTGTTATTGTTTTTGCACTTGATATTGATATTCTGATATTTCCCCAAAAAGCAATGACAGGATTGAGGTACTGGTGCACAAACCATGTGCTGCTAGCATACCATAATCCTCACCTTTTGGAAAATGTACTGTCTCCTGTCAGTAATGCTTTGGTTATCTGTCTTGCCAGCATGCAATTCCAGTTCTGAAGGATAGATCATAGGCAGTACATTACTTGAATAGACAACTCTCTAACAAGATCTAAATCCTTATTTATGGTCAGTTACCACATGAGAAAACAAATGGGGAGGAGGGTAAAAACCAGGCAAATATAGCAGTAATGTGATCTTGTACAGTTTAGCAGTGAGAATGACTTGGTTATTCTGAATAATTGAAGCTTTCCGATGTAAATAAAACATTATCAGCAGTCTCCATCTGCCTTCTACGTGCTTTACTAATTACTGGAAGAGAAACTTTGTGTGACAAGGTGGAGTTTTTTTTACCAATGGGAAAGGAAGTTTTTTATCTCTTCTCCTTTGACAAATTGTTGAAATTTGCTAGTCCTTGCTAAAATGTGACAAGAGTAATGTTTTTTTGTATTTTACTCTTTTGTTTTCTTTCTTCAATCTTCTCTCCTTCAGCAGCCTGAAAGATCTTTAATGTTATTCTGTCCTTTGCATGCAATACTGTGAACAGATTGGTGTTGTCAGGGAATTACATCCAATCTGTGTTGAGCTTTGAAGAGGAATTGTTTATGATTAGGCGATTTACAGTTGAAGTGGGCAGAAGATGGCAAGGCCTATAATTAGAAGGAGGGAAATTTATCTCCCAACAGCATGTTCCTCCCTCTGAGCAGAGCCCTAGAGTGAGAAAAGGGCAGATGTAAACACACTTCTCCTCCAAGCTGGCTGATTCTGCACCTGGGTTTGATTGAGTCTGGGTTGTTGCTGCCAGAAACAACAGTTGGACTTCATCCTGGTTAGGAAAGGCAAATTCTGTTACCACTGCCTTCTTTACTTAGCTTATCTGTTGTGTTTTCTAAAGCATTTTGTTGAAACACATCTTCCTCTTCTGACCCAGCTGGGCAAATGTGCATGTACAAGCTGTGGCACATTACCTGCTCTTGAGTTCGAACAGTCACAGGTCACTAAAAGAGTTGAAAAGGAATCAAAAAGCCCCAGAGTAGCCATGTTAAGGAATATCTGTCTGAATATGAACAGGGACATTTTCAATGTCTCAACTCTCTTGCTTAAACCTGTGTAGCTGTATCCTTTCTCTGTTCTCCTCCTGTCACTGTGCATCAGGGATGTGGCTCTGCCATCGGGGCTGTGTCAGTCCCCAGTAGGGACAGAGGCTACAATCTCCTTCACAGATGTTACACCCATGTTTACCAGTCTAGGGAATGTGCTGAGTGGCATGGCAAAGGACTCATGATTCCCACTTCCCCCACCAGCTTGCTATCTGAGTGTCTTATGGACATGTTTGGTTACCTTCAGATTTTCTTTGGAGCAAAGCACCTGGTTTGGTAAGTTGGCTTCTTTTGTACACAAACATCACCTATCCAACTCCCATGGTCTACTCTGCCATTCCCAAGAGTCTCCTAGAGAGAAAACATCAAAAGAGCTTCTGATTAGGACTATATCTAATAATCCAACTCTACATTTCTTTTGGGGCAGTCCAACTACTGCACGGATTATTTTTATTGTCCATTTTAAAAGTCTGTGTAGCAATTTGTAAAATGCAGAGTTTAGGTTGGCTAAAGTTTTGAAGTGATAAAGTTGCCTTTTGATTGTAAAATCACATCCACCTAAATATATTATTTTAAACAGGATAGTAAATAAAAAATCATAAAATCATAGAATATGCTGAGTTGGAAGGCATTCATCAGGATGACCGAGTGCAACTCCTGGCCCTGTGCAGGAATCCACCATGTGCCTGAAAGTGGTGTCCAAACACTTCTTGAACTCAGGCAGACTTGAGTAATAGAATCACAGAATAATAATGGCAACATAGAATAATAAATGAAAATTTAGGTTTTCCAAATTTTATTTTGGCTTTCCCATTCAGAAACCTGTTTCTTTTTCAGCTTTTTTCCTTCTTCCTCTCTCTAAACTTGAGAAAAAATAAAAATTTTTAAATGTATTAAGAAATATTTGGAAATTAACACAGTCTGCTTCCAGACTAAAGTTCCATATCTAAAAAAATACCAGTCAATCCTGAATATTTCTAGCCTATATGAATTTCCAGCCAAGACAAGCTACTTGTCTACTATCCATGAAGCTGCTAAGGAAGCAGACACAAAAGTTACATGGCAATTTGTTTTTAACTCATCACTTTATGTACATCTGGAAAACAGGCTTTTATGCAGCAATGCTTGGTGGTTTTTTTCAGCCTCCTTTTAACCTCTTGTTTCATTGTTCTCTCTCCCCCCAGTTTCTCACAAAAAAAAGAGATATTGTAATTAGTTTCTATAGCTCATAAAGGATTTTCTGCAGGATGCATTATAGCCATAAAAGGAGATGATCATATTCCACTGTGAACTCTTAGAGAACACAGTGCAATTATTTACAGTGTCTTCAATCTCTCTGTGCTCTGCATTAGGAAAGAGGTCCCGGGAGTTGGCTGACCTCTGTATGTGACCAGTAGTTCAAGTTGGGGAGTGCTGCTAGTGCTCACTGAGTCTGAAGAAACAGAAGAAATGGTTTTACAGAGGCTAACAGCTTCAATAAACCAAGAGACAAACAGGTTTATTAAATATGTACCGGTAGGAAAGGGATGATGTTATTCTTTCCATGTAATGGGCAGACAGAGTCTGAAAAAGGAAGAAATACAGTTAATATAAGTGATAAGTCAACAAGAATGGAACAAAAATAGTATAGACCTCAGGAACACAGGTGAGGAGAAACTAGAGGGGAAAAAATAGAACTGTTTTGGCAGAGATTGGACTGAGGATTTGATTTTATTCCCCAAATTCCTCCACTGATAAAAAGGCAACAAAAAAACCCAGAAAAACACTAAGAAATGAAAAATCCAGAGATTTCTGGGTATAAGATTGTGCTGTGCAAAAGTCACCGAACAGTATATTATACTAGAAATCACTGCAACTATAAAGTAGCTAGAAGTTTGGAAAAATCAATCTTTCATAAATTCTTCCAAAAATGATCAGTTTTTTAAAGCATCTGTGATATCTGAACTTTAAAACAGGTTTCAAATACATTTCATGTTTAATACCAAAACTGGATTTCAAGATAAAGGACATACCAGTTCTGCTGATAGGAATTTAGGTGTTATGTTGCTTTTTATACTCAGCCAAGTTATCAAAATCTTCTAGGAAAGGCTTAGTTTCATAAGCCTTAAAATTAGACTTCTGCTAACAGCAAAATTGGTTTAAGCATGCTAGCTTTCATTGCCTCCTGCTATTGGATTAAGAAACATGGCAGAGCCAGATTTTTTCAAGGTATGTAAGAAAAAGGATTTCAGAAGTAGGACATGTCTAGCTTCCACTAAATCCCATCTTCCCATTTAGATCACTAGATTTCTCTGAGCTCTGAGGGACCTCCTGCATGAGTGACAAACAATAGAGCTTCAGGTCAAATCTGAAATATTATAGAGTGAGAAGTCCTGGATATCATCAGAGTGTTTTTAATTTTTTTTATGGTTGCTATTTGATGTTTATGAGAAACACGGGTTCAGCTGATTTGTGCTGTGCTGCAGAAGACTGTACACAAGCTCCTAATCACTCTGTGCTCTTGTGTGAAAATTAGTTCTCTGATATTAAATTCAATTATTTAGAAGAAAATTTTGTAATTTGAAGTAAGAATGCAGCCATGACACAAATGGTGACTAGAGCCCCATTGCAGGTACTGGGACCTGCTGTCTCATCCTCCCCTGGAGCCCAGGCTGTGCCACATAACCCCAGTCACAATGGGGTATTGCTCCAGGGGGAGTTAACCTGCAGCTGGCAGAAACACAGAACCCACAGCCCTTCTGGCTTTCAGGCTGCTCTATCCCCCTCTGCTCTTCTGCCACAGAGCTGGCACCATTTTGGCTCCCAGTACAGCACCAGAGATTTTCTGCAAAGCCAGAAAATGCAGGGATGTGCTGAGTGGACTGAGTGATGCCAGGACCACGGCAGGGGAGATGGGACTAGCATGAAAGCAGAAACCTTTATGGCTTGCCCTGCTAATCTGTGCTTGGCATTACATATTCAGCATCCAAATGCCTAGTGAATCACAGGTCACATTCATTAATTTATACTTCACTTCAGCTAGCTGATTAAATACATAAAACAAATGAATATTCCCCTTGATTTCAATTAGACCATTCAATTTAAACCTAGGCAAATGCTAATCTTTTCTGAACTAGGGCCATTGCTGTTCCATAATAAAATCTTTTGCTTCTTTTGAAGGGACAAAAAAAAACATAGAGAAGCCTGCCTGCTATAATGAAGGAGAAAAGACATGCTCAAACCCAGCAATGATCTCTTGTGTTTATCCTCTGTAGCATGCAAACACAACCTGAGCTGTAAAATGACAAAATCAAAGGTAGCATTTGTGGGGTAAGACACTCGTCTGTCATCTGATTTATTGTAGCTCTTCCCCTGGGAGCTGAGACAAAATCACACTGGCCAAAATAAAAAACAAATAGTCACTCTGGATGTGTCATCCACCTGTGGATGAAAGGACTTGATTTGGCATTTGCCAGCATCCTCAGCTGTGGACCACTCACAGTTGCCAAAGACTTACAGTTGGATGCTAAATATTCTGCTATTCTGAATTTCAAACTGACCAACCAAAGCTAGGAGCCTCCTGACTTCAGTGAGTTCTTCTTGGACTCAAATTCCCATTGGTGAATTGAAAGTCTAACATTTGGTTCATTTGTATGGTTGCCATGAAAATAGATTAATCAGTGCTTTTGGAGTGCATACTGTACTGCTGAGGACCATAGAAATGCCTGTTGAAAAATTTTTTAAAAAACTAATTGTCATCATTTTTTCACATATGTTCTTGGAGTTCTTAAAAGCACTTTCAGTCTTGTAAAACTGTCTGCAAACCCATCTTGCAAACAGACTCCATAATAAGGTTTATTTCTCCCAAGGAAGAGTGAATTCTTGAGTACAGATGAAAAAGAGGACAGTACATTTAAACAATAATTAAATCTACTTTTTAATGGAATGCTCTTTGCAACAACAAATTAATGTGTGCATAAAGGAGAACAGGCTTCTCAGAGCCATGTCCAGTGGGGATTTGAACATCTCTCAAAGTGGAAACTCCATAATTTCTCTGAGCAACCTGTTCCAGTGTTTGACTGCCCATAGAATTAAAAAAAAAAAAATAATTTATTTAAAGGGAATTTTTTATTTCCTTTTTGTCTGTTATCTCTGTTCCTTTCACTGGTTACCACAAAGAACAGCCTGGCTCAATCTTTTTTACTTTCTCCGATGAGGTATTTATAAATACCTGTCAGATGTCTGTGCATTTCATCTCCAGGCTCAACAGTCCCAGCTCTCACAGCCTCTTCTCATACGAAATGCTTCAATGCCTCAGTCATCTCTGTGGGCCTTTCCTGGGCTCAGTCCAGTTTGTCCATGACTCTCTTGCACTGGAAGTCCAGCACCAGGCACGGCAGTCAGGGCGTGTATCATCAGTGCTGTGTAGAGAGGACCACCACTTCTCACCTGCTAACAATGCCCTTCCTAATGCACCCCAGGATGGTGGTGACCTTCCAAATATGTTTTCAAACAAGGAGTACATGGCATGGGGAAGAAGGAGGCCAGGTTAAAACAGATGTTCATTTGCTACACTTGTACAAGGGAAACATCACACCCAGAGATGTCATCATTTTAACCTTGGATGCTGAGACTTCACCTTCCAACCTCAAGTTGCTTCTTATATCTTCTCTAATATTTAGTGCTTATTGCATTCATTTACAAAACTTGTCTCGAGAATAGTACAAGCAAGAATTCAAAATGTGAGAAGCAAGTATTCAAAATATCTCTCTGACAGAAGTTTTGTCTCCCTTTTTAAGAAAATGTCCAATAAATTTTTCTGAGTCACTCCTAGCCTATTTTGTTTATTCATGCACATGTAAGCATTACTTGCTCATTGGTCTTGCAACAAAGTACAGGCCAGTAATTAGAGAGACAGTATCTTACTCATTTCCATAGTCATTGAGTATCTTAATTAAAACAGAAAAACTTTAAAAAGTGATATTGAAAAGATGCTCTTTCTCCAAACCTCCATTCTGTAACACTCCACTAAGATTTAGTGTACAGTTTTTTCCAACAAGTATCCTCAGAGGATGTCGTTGAATACTGAATGTCAACTTTGACTTGACTCTCCAGTGCTCTGACCTTTCCAAGCAAAGGTTCTTAGCTGCAGCTCATTACTTCCTAGTATGAATCAAGTTCTTTAGATGAGATATATAGACTATGAACCCCCATTGAATATATGTGTGAAATGTGCCTCAGTGGATGCAGGAAATATTTGAATTTTACTAAATTGTAGACTGAGGCATCAAAAGTATCAGTTGCACACTTCCCGTGACACTTGGTGCTTCAAATAAACACTTTTGGGATATCAACAAAGACTAGAAGGAATATAAATATTCTTAATTTTTTTAATTGTTTTGTGTCTAGTGAGGATAAAAATTCACTCTGTGAATAACTTCTGAATTTAGTTCTATGTTTCCCATAGGAGAAAATCACAGTATAGTTACGTATGTTATTTTTTCTGAATCCAAATATTTATATAACCTTAGAGGATAATGAGAGGGATTTCACTGGGACTACACTAAAGGCTAGATTCTTTGTTGTGCTACTTGTTAGTTTCACATCAGAAAATTTTATTACATAATGCTTTTCAATAAATGTGGCGAGAAGAGCACTCTAATAAAATTTGATTATAAATTACTTCAAAAGCATGATTGGAATAGGGAACAAAAAGACATTAAGATTCTTCAGTGTACAGCATTTGCCCTTCAAATAGCAAAGCAGAAAAATACAAGTCTTCTAAAGACAGTGTTAAATCTATCAGTCTCATGTAGATGTCTCAGATCCTGAGTGGCATGTCAAATGGCACTAGATGTCTACATTTGGAGAACCAAGTTGTGCATAAGACCTGAGAATCAGAGAGTAAGACATCTATATTAAGATGTGCATTTGTTTAGAATCACATTATAGTATATAGAAACTATAGAAATGCTCATTTAACCAAAATTCTCTTCTGATAGACATTGAGTAGGCATGTAGACCCAATGAACCTGATTGATTAGACTTCCATTTCACTGCTGGGTCCAACTCCCACATGAAGGGGGCACAGATTGCTGAAATTACATTTTCAGTAGTCTGGAAAGTGTCATGATTTTCAAGTAAAAGTGGTGATTTTCAACAAGATTCATTGAAATACTTTCCTGGAACAGAGATCACTGCAATCCTGAGCAGAATAAAGAGCCTGAAGGGACGACAAGAAGAGGCCTTCAGAACAGTACCTTGGGTTCTAGGGCACTAGGAAGTGTCTACACTGCTTGGAGTACATCTCAACTTTAATATGCAAAGGAATAAAAAAACTCTAGGGATGTTAACCTCAATTCCTCTTTTCCACTAGTAATATTTGTTTCATTACATGCATTTTGTGAAGGAAAAGGATGTAAACTGTCCTGTTGTGTTTCTGCTTATTCAGGATGTTAGACCAAAAGTGCAGTAATCCTTCCCTAGCTAATTGCACTTACTTGTACACTCAGTTCAAGGAGGATCTTTCTCAATATCCTGCAATTTCCTGCACTATATGTCTGGGGTATACCACACCACAATGAAAAAAAATTAACTGAACAGTTCTTAATCTGAGATAAAACTAAAGGAAGAAGAGAAAGCAAAAATCTTTAAATGTCAAAATGGAAACAAAGAGGTAGAAAATGTTTAATCATTTCCTCCAAATTTACAACTACAACTCCAGGTTTTGGAAGCTATTTTACGTTACGTATTTTATATCTATTATCTGAAAACCAATAAATATACACAATAGATATATGAGAATGTGGCAGTTCATGGTGACATAGTTCTGTCTTTTCAACTTCCAGCTCTTTGATTATTTGAAAATAGTGTTGAAGTGACTATCTATGATGAATGATGTTTTTTCCAAAGACATGATTGCCACATGATTGAAATAAATCAGATTCAGCATCACCAGACTGAAATTTGTTATGGAAAAGCAGCTATATTTTAGCTAATCCCTGCCATTTCTAGATACAGATTCTGTAGTTTAAATTACACAGAAAGAGAATGAACCTTTACTAAAGTTTATTTTAAAGACTAAGTAACAAAAAAGTAAAATTAATAGAATACACAAACTTCATAGTAGAAAATTCATATTCTAAAGCAGTAAGAACATAAGATCACACTCTTAGAGCATTTATTTTTTCTGAATTAGGCAAAGAGTCTCAGCTGTTCAGTCTTTACAACACAGCAAGGCCCTTGAGAGTGGGTAGATTTAGGTCAGATGTTAGGAAGAAATTCGTTACTGGGAGTGTGATGAGCCACTGGAACAGATTACCCAGAGAAACAGTGGATGCCCCATCCCTGGCGGTGTTCAAGACTAGGCTGCATGGAGCTTTGAGCAACTGGTCTAGTGGAAGGTGTCCCTTCCCACTGCAGGAGGGGTTGGAACAAGATGATCTTTAAAATCTCTTCCAACCCAAACTGTTCTATCATTCTATGATTATCTCTGGCAATACAGACCAAAAACTTTAATTAACTGGAAGAACATACTTTCTCCCCACCATATGCCTTCCTCTTTATTGGTTTTCATGGTTCTGCCCAAGAGTTACATTTCTCTTTAATTTATTCCATTTTTAAATGTTGAGCTAGGGTTTCATCACACCCACTACCTGCTCTGAAAACATGCTTCTACTTGCTAAAATTAAGGAAAATTTGCAGTAGGTATACTTTTCAGTAACAATTAAAATATTTCTCAGGTTTTAACATTTAGTGTTTTGAATCTCTCTTATGTTACAAGATTGATCCTTTGCTTAGAATAAAAAAAATGAAGGTAAAATCATTTGGGGCTCTTTAACCAAAAGCATTAGTCTCTGGTCTTTTTTTTTTTCATCTCTTATCACTGAGCAAAGGATTTCAAGCAATCAGAGAAGTGTATGTTTGACAAAAGACAAGATTTCTAGAGATCACTGATTGTTCAGATCATACCTAGTGACTATCTAGCATAATTTAAAGGATTTTTTGCAGCTATTTCCTATAAATCCTCAATCTTGGATTTCCTTTATTTTTCCTCCAAATTGTTACTGAGACCTCAGGAGCATTACTCTGCCTACCCAAGTCAGGAACTAGAAAGAGGTGGGTATTAATCTGCAGTGAAGGTGTGTGGTTCTCACTATTTTGTTTTCTCTTCTTGTACCTATATGTTGTATCCAAATGCAATATAATATCTAAATAGGTATTTATATAATAATTAAGCACTGTAGTTCACATGTGGACAAATGAAGAAGGTAAGCTGCCACTTCCTGAAGAGGACTTGATTCTAAGGAGACCTTGTGAAGACCCCAATTAAAGACAGTCTTTCAAACCTTGATCTCTGTAATGAAACTGTGTATGTAATTTCTTTTAATCATCTCCCAGCCCTGAATTTACAATGGAGATTGGACAGGTCAGAGCCATTGAAGAACACTCCATACCCTGTTCCTCATTAGTCAGCATATTCTGATCAGTGCAATGGTATATACAGTTAAAGCAGAAAGGATAATCAAAGTTACAACCCCCATGCCATAAAATGGTAAAAGAAGTCATAAATAAGAGAATTTGTTTTGAACCTTCCTTATTACCCTGTTCTTCTTTTCATCTGTATCACCTAATTTTTAACACTCAAGAGACTGGGAGACAGTTTTCCTCCTTTTAAAGGAAAAAATGAAGCACTATTTTTTGGAAATGCTCAAATTTTAAACTTTCGGAAAACATCACAACATTGCAAAATGGTAATGGAAAATAAGATTCAACATTCATCTGAATAGTAAACACTCAGTCTTCTGTTTTGCTGGATACAAAAAGTGAGCAGAAATGTCAATAAATGGGTGTTGACCAGATTTCAAAGTTATAAGGATTGAACTTTGATATTTTTAAAGAAAAATGCTCTGATTTGGGAAAGCTGAAATTCTATTTCTTCTAATCAATGCATTAAATATGTTTAAAAATTATGCAAGGTAAAAGAATAAAATAAAGAGTGGGTATTTCAGCTTTTTCTTATCAATTAAGCCTGAATTTGAAGAATTTTTGATTTGGTTTGGGTTTTTTTTAACCCCAACAAGTCAGGAAGTTTGGAATATTTTTCTAATTCTGTATCTATTTGTTCACAGAATTCTTCATTGTTCTGAGGGGGTTGAAAGAGAAACTTTTGGTATGTTAATTGGTTCCATGTCTTGCCAGATTTGGAAGGTAGCTGATTTTTTTGTTTTTTTTTGTTAAGCTGTCAAGTCTAAATAGCCTTTGTTGACATTTCTTTGGGAAGCATGAGGGGATAATATTTTCTTCTGTAAATTTCATACTGGAAATACATAACTTAAGAGTGTATACTGAGTTCTTTAGATTCATTCTTTGTGAAGCCTCAGGAAAACTAATTTATTACATTTTTTCCCTGTTCGTACCTACTAGTCTTCTTGTTTTTCCATAAACTTAGTTCTCACTGCTTCTTTATAATCATACCTATGACTGGTTTTCCCTCAGGAGTAATGGCAGCTGCTTTCTGGTGAATGTTAAATAGTGCAATTATTTCCTCAAATACCATAAATGTCTACTTAATTCCCTAAATTGTCAATACCGTTTGTAAAGGATAAGTGAAAAGAAAAATATTTACCTTCATGGTTTATTTAGAATGCAAGCTGCTACTGTTGGCTCTCTGCGTGTATGTGGGTAGTGGCAGGCACAAAATTCTCATAAAATGCTATGCAATTATTGGTGCTATGAACCTAATTTTAAAAATCTAAAACATTTTTGAGTGCACAAGGGGTTATGAGTGATAACTTTCAAGTCTTAATTATGGAAAATTGCAGTTTGATGCATAGGAAGAGAAAGACAGAAATCTTTGACATCCTTTCACTATTAAAAACTTCAAAAGTAAGTATGTTTCTTTTTTAATTACCATTAAAATTTAATAATTTTTTCATCAAAATATTTCTTCTAGAATTTCGTCTAGATCTGTTCAATGTGGATGTCTGCACTGTGGTTGAAATATTCTATTTCTACTGATTCCATCAAGTGTAATATGATTTAGTTTCTCCAGGTTCATGACAAGATTATTATGTCTTATATATAATTGAGACCACTGAAAGATGTTTTAAATGTGCTTTCAAAAGTTATGGAAAATATTTGTTTTATCCTGAAATGTTTCAAATACAAGAGGTTATAAACATTTGAATAGATTTTTCCATAGGAATAATGAATGATATGTAAAAGCAACAGGAATTTTAAACCTCAGAATTAAAATCAAATGTGTTATCCTTACACTGAAAGAAGTCCCCTAGTAAGAAACAGGCAGAGAAACTTGAGAGAGGCATTCTGAAACTTTGGAATATATGTCAACCTAATCTATTTTAATAATCTCCCATATTTTCATGTGAAAATAGTTCCCCTTTTTAAGAGAAGTATTAAATGTGGCTTTCAGCAAGACTAATTTCTTAGAGACAATGAGAACCCTAATTAAACACTTAAACTTTGATGATTCTGTAAAGGTCAAATGGCTAATATTAAATGTATTGCAAAGTGATCCATGTCAAAAGTAATTTTTGAGAAGCCTGAGTGAGAACAGAAAAGTCCATTGCAAAATCTGTTAAGAAAGTGGGAAAAATGATGCCGCATCACTGAAGGCCTCAGCTCTTGGATCCCATGACAGTAATGTGAAAATTGGCATTCAAGACATTTTTAATGCATTAGAAAACATTTACAGGTTAAGAAAAGCAGACAAAGGTATTTCCTAAAATAAAGAAATAGCAGATTAATATGGATGAAGTATATCTTTATTTATTCATCTCATCTATAATGTAAAACACATTCTGAACAGAAATTTCATTTCATTTTGCCATCAACATTTATCCTACAGGCTTTTTCTGCAGTGGAAGTGTGTGTCGTCTTTTTTCACAAGGAACTTTCTTGTTTGCCAGGGTCTAAAATTATGGGTTTTGCTGTGAACTTATCTAGGATCAATTTAGTAAGACTTCACCTTATTTCAAATAAATTATAAGTCAAAATTGTGAGGAAAAAACATTATAGCACAGATCTGCAGGGAAAACAATTCTAAACCTAGAACAGTAAACAAAATCATGGAGGAACTGGGATTTTGTTTTTCTGTTTCTCTTGGAAAGTACTGTTTCATCACAAGTTTCCCCACTTGCAATTACTCTTTCCAAAACATGATCACTTTTTTAGTACCAGAAATTATTGTTATTCAATATTAAACACAAATTAAAGAACTGAAAACTATATTAGTCCAGTGTATTTCTGGTGATTTTAATCCACAAATGTTCTAAATGTTTTGTTAGTTGTGCATAAAAGCATAAATTAATATGTCTTAAAATTAAATTATGGTTATGTGCTAGTAATAATTTACCTCAAAAATTTTACACTATATAAATTAGAAGTTTAAAGGATTTTTTGAAATAGATTGAAAAAAAATTTCCTTCATTCAAATGCTTTTTAAAAAATGTGTATTCATTTTGAAATGTTATTACCCTTGCCACATTCTGTGAATATTTCATATTTGATTAGCACTTTACAACTGATTCTTCACAAAATGTCTGAATGATTCTACATGAAAGATTTGCATCTGATACCAGTGGGACAAGAAATAGTTGTACTGCATCAGCATTCACACAGTGGCTTTGGAAAGAACAACTTGTATTATACATGTTTCTATAATTTTAAAGAAGTAATAAATAATAGATGGATTGATGACCTTGTTACCTCTACCTGAACAACAAGTGAAGGTGGTTATAATCTCTTTCTTGGGTTATTTTTGGGATTGTGCTTTTTGTTGCTGTTCTTTTGTTACTTGGGAAGTGCCTGGTTTGCTTATAATAGAAGAGTTTAATATTATTCCAGTCAGATAATTACTGACATTATTGCAATTTCCAAGATTTTTTGGAAATTATTTACCTACTTGCAACATAAGCCATGATACATGAAACCACAAAGTTAAGAAAACCAAGGGTTTCTTAAGTACTGATTTGCCAGCACAGGAAAATGGGTTTGTTAATTTCTTAATTAAAATTAACTATAGCCTCAGAGTTGATGACAAAAAGTGCAATGCAATTGAATGAATGCAATGTCTATATTTTTTACAGATTTTATTTTTAAAAGGATGAATAAGCAGTTATATACTCATGCAAGCATTTTACTGAACTAACTTATGAGTTAACAAAGCTAATTAAGGATGGAATGATACAGTGATCCAATCAAGGACATGATTAACAGTGATTCAATAAATCAATATGTGAAATTATCAAATCATCAAATGAATATAGCAAGTAATCAACTAAAATTACAAGGTTAACATGACTAATCTGAGAAAATCACATTTAGTCCAGGATATCAACTGAGTTTTTTGGGCAATCAAAGCATTGATCTAGTTCCTGAAGTTCCTAAACTTTTGCCAGGAAAATTATATATCTTGGTTTCACTCAGAAAAGAAGCCAGCTTTTTTGAGTCTTTTGGCAATTCCACTTAGTAAATTGTTAATGCTTTGTTTTTGTTTTTCCCTTTTGTGAAACAGTACTTTAACATAGATTCTAAACATACATGTAGAGATGAATCATGAGAATCAAGATGAGATTTTCTATAAACCTGGGTTTTTTGTAATCCAAGGGAAGAACTCACAAAAGACCAGAAGGAAGAAGGGTTGGTATTCATATCTAGAAACACTTTTGGTAGGAGTGGTTACCACTACCATTCACAAATGCACTACTGGAACAATATGAGTGAAACATTCCTGTGTCAAAAACCCTCACAAAATTCAAGACGGGCTATTTCTTAGGAGCTTTTGTTTCCGTGGAACAGGGAAGTGTATGAAGTTTATAAGAGGGGAAATTTCTTTCCATAATCAGCAGAAAATTGAGGGGGCAAAAGGGCATTAAATCCTTTATGTCTTTGTGGAGATGATCCATCCAGAAACTAAGCAACATGTGACTCCAATGTTCGTGTTAATCTAGCCTACCTAAAACGAGTAAGTTTTCCTTCTCAAGTGCCACAATCTTCATCTTACAACTTTACCTTTCCCTTTGCTTTAGCAATCTTAATTCATTGAGATCCATTTAAAAGGATCTAAGTACTGATCTCATGCTTTCACAGCACGTAGTCTCTTAAGGATTACATAATAATGCAGAGTACTGTCATGAGTGACCTTTAACTTGAAATCTGTTGATATTATTATTCACAAATATTCATCTTGAACAGAAGAACTTGGGTCCAGAGATATATCAGAAATCTAGCTGAACCAGAAGATACGAGACTCACAGTGAGAATAAATTTTATGTTATTGTATGAAAAGAGGGACATAGTCAACATAGTTGCCAAAACGCATTCCTTTCTTTCTTTGTGCTTACTTCAGCACTCACTACATTTGTTTAAATAGTTGAGTATTTACATGAGAAGAGTTAGAGGCTTGTATGAATTCAGAACTTATCCTAATAATTTCAAGGTACATCAAATATTGCATTTTCTGATAAGTAATTAAATCAACAAAGCTTTTCTTGCCAACTAATATTTGGAATGGTATTTCTTAGAATTTAAAATCCTCAGATTAAAACCAGAAGAGTACCATAGTAATTTCCCAAGTTAAGACAATTGTGCATTTGACTAAAGGCCTAATCTTTAGCTATGACTAGCAGCAAATGCTTAATAAAGAGTTTAAATCCCAGGTAGTATATAGTGATGTACATACCAGTGGCTTTGTGTTGTAGAAAAAATATCTTTAGGTCAACTCCTTCCTGAAGGTAAATTTAAGCATCTATGGTTGCTTTTAGTGAAGAGTTTCAGAGTTTAACTAAATGTGTGAAGATGTGCCCATATTGTTGGGCGTGTTTGAGCCTGATACCTGACACAAAAGTAGATTCATTACTGTCCCAGTTCTTGTTCACTTCCTCAAAAGATTTTCTCATTTGATGAGTCTTTATTGTATTCACTGCCATCTCTACCAAACTGAAGATCTTCAGCCTGTTTCATCTTCCCTCATGAAAAGGTTTTTCCATAGTTTTCAACATCCCTATCCCACTTCTACACAAAGGTAAAATCATGGAATTCATTATTTTGTTGTTTGGTTGATTTTCTTTATTATTAGAAAATATTCTGCAGCTAATGGATTTGGCCAATGCTAAAGCAAACTGTATAAAATTGACACTGCACATTCTAGCCATGGCAGCTGGAGATTTGAGGCTTAGGTCAGGAAGCAGACTGAGAGTGGGAGTGAGAGGACAAAGATGCGTGTTCATTTATGAGGGGCCAGACTGACATCTGTGTCTAGGCTACAATATCAATAGAAAGATGGGAAGAGAAAAAAAATATTTTTAACCTGTATTTGACATTAATTCCCTGGATGAAGTCCAGAACAGCACAGACCAAAGTAGGTAGGCCATAAATAGATATAATACACTTTTTAAAGAAATGCCTTTAAAAATAAATCGACAAGCAGACTTAAAAGCAAACAAGCACAACCCTAAATCTTAATTTTGAGTCCACAGAGTGGATTGAAAATATTCCAATAGAATTGAGGTGGGAGAAATTAGATTTCTTTTTGATTACATCTGGATACAAATTGGGTTTAGATTAGATTTGTGCTGCAAAACAAACCTTGCACAGGGAGCTGATATATGTGTAGTTTTCAAGTTCACATTGAAGGTCCATTTTTTTTGCAGTTGAGGTAGTGATTCAGAGAAGTACTTAATTACGTGCCAAATTATATGGGGTTTATCTATATCTTGCTAAAGGAATGAAGCTCAAATTCTTTTAATTTATTTATTCATCTAAAGTGAAGAAATTCAGTGGACTTTTTTTTTGAGAGGGCAGGAGATGAAGAATATGCATTTAAATTACCTGCAAGAAGTGTAGGATGACTAATTAAATATGACTGAAATGTGTATGCATTTTTCATAGTTTTAATAACTGAAATTTTGTGTGAAAGAGGATGAGAAATGGGACTATAGCAAGCAATTTTTTACAGAGCTGAGCTAATATAGCTGAGCTTCACTATTCCAACAGAACTGTATTTCATATTTTAATATTATTTAGAAACATCTTATATTTTATTTTTTAATGAGCAATACACAGAGTTTCAGTATCAAAAATGAAGGAACATTAGGAAGAAATTTTTTAGTTTAAGAATTTCAAAAATATCTCATGATTTATGAAAAAAAATACTGTCCTGTGTTATGCACTATACTGTTGGCGCATTATAGATGTATGATCACAGTATTGTGACATATATTATGGCAATTTCCCATACTTCTCTGCTCTATATTAAATAATCATTTTAATTCTCTCTTGTAGCTCTTGTAGTACTCATACCTTGACCATATGAAGCTTCATTAGCATTAGTGTTAATAGGCTTGGGTAGAATATCTGTGAAATATTTCTGCACCTCATAAACTGATTGTAGGTTGCTAATAACATTCACACAGTATTTCAAGGAACAAAACACAAAATATTTTTGAAATAAATAGGTCACCACTGCATCTCCATTTCTATTGAAAGTGAAGAAGAATCACAGATGCAAGTACCCAGAGATGACATGCAGATATTGATTCTGGAGCTGTAGAATGCACTCAGTATTGTTTTACTTTATTCTGAATCGATAAACTCTTATAAGTTAAAATTGCTTTTTTCATATTAAACAAGGAATTAGTGAGAAATAGAGGCTGGAGGAAGAAAAAAAAAGACATGACCACTTCTATACACACTCTTTTCAAAACTACTTTTTAACAGCAAGCTTTGTTCATTAATTTGAGTCAATAGTAAAAGCTAGAGATCAGTTAGCATATTTAAAATTTTTAATCACCCAAATATGTTAGTTTTGCATTTAAACAAGTGGAATATATAGTAAAAAAAAAACTCCAAACAACCTCCTTCTGGATGAAAGTTTTAAAATTATTAATAATTTAGTAGAATTTCACACATACACTTGCACATGCGTATACTTATATACATGTACATACACATGTATAGGTCTTCAGGATTTCAAACAGCCTTGAACTCAGCCTTGTTTTATAAGGTAAAAGCAAAGTTCTACTTCATTATCTTACATATTAGAGATGGGCATAAAGGAAAAATCTTTAAATTTTTCTCATCTAGAATAAATCATGGAAGTATTCACCTGTTTTAGTGAATTGGCTAAATAAACTTTTTTATTCAGAACCATTTTCACAAGGAAAAAGAGGTTGAATTCAATTACAATTTTCTTGAAAAGCAAAGTAATAAGACTATATGAAATATGATTCATTCATCAAGACACTAACCAGTGCAATCAAATTTCTTTAACCTTAGCAGTGATTTCAAAACCTCAGGAAGAAGAAAGTGGAAAGTAATGTTTGTGTTTAAAGTAAAAAAAACTAAATGGCCCTGAGTGTTTATGGAAGTATATGCCATCCTCTGAATTCACATAATTTCTTCTTTACAGATGTATTTAAATATTTTGCCAAATATTAAAATGGGACCACAATCTTTTTTAAAACTTCTTTACATTTTCATGCATTCCCTCACAGTAAAGAAATTGGTTCAACAGTTTTGGATATCAATAATATTTCATTAGTTACCATAAAAACTTCAAAATAAATGTTTAATTTCACTCCCTGGCATTAAAAAAAAAAAAAAAAAGCTACATTTTTTTTCTGTAAGCATACTTGATTTCCCCTGTCATGGCTATGGTTTCTGACATATTCATTCAATCCACGAATCCAGACGATGGATTTGTGAAATGTCAGGTTTCCTTCCAAAGCATTCCAAACTGCAACACTGACTGCAGGACAAATGCATGCTATTTAGCAGAAATACATTAGTCATGGAAATGATCATGCTGTAAGTCCTGTTCAATACCTTACAGCCTATTAAACAGAATAAAGCAAAGCAAGTTTGCTTAGGATATTATGACAGATTGTGAACATGAATAATAGTAATGCATTCCTGTAGTCTTAAGACTGCCAATATTAACATGAAAAATTATCAATCATTAATCCATCAAAGAATGCTGAGTGTCCAAGTCTCAGTTATTTTTGAATTCCTGTATTTAAAGGAACAGGGAATATAATGAAGCAGGTTTAATGATTGAGTTTAATGGAGCATCTTATTGGGTTGTTATACCAAAAGGTTTTTTTCATCACCAATAAACCTGAAGATTTAAAAGAGGTATTTCATACTAGATCACAAAGATAATGAAAGATGCCAGAACGTCTCAATGTAATGTAGCTCTAGGAATCTGATTATGGGACAGTAATCACAATATTTTTGGTTTGGTTCTGGAAGAAAATAAATCATATTTGTACATCTAAAATTTCTGAGCTGAAGAACTGTTCATTACGAAGTATCATAAATCATATATGGCAAATGACAGAAATGAAACCACTATTCATTTATGATCCTTGCTCTAAATCCACTGGAAACTCTCCTTGGCTTCCCCTTAACAACAACAGGATTTGGATCATTCCTTCTGTTGAGGAGAAAGTGGAAAAGTAAAAGTTTGAAATTAATGACCTGAATGATACATCCTACAACATGAATAAAGCTTTAATGGTGTAAACAGAGACAGACTGATATGGTGAAAATGCCTGTATTTATTAAAGCTGACATATCTGTTCCATTGCTCACATCTTTCTTGTTTCTCTTCTAGAGTTAACAGGGTGGGGGTGGGGAGAGAGTTGTGATTTCTGTGTGTCTAGGGGTTGCATTTCATTCTTCCATGAAAGACTAAAAATTGGCACTGAACTGCTAGAACCCTGATGATTCTTTTCTAACTTTATTATCTCCTGCCTACAACATGTTGAATTATAGATGTCCTGGAAATACATATATACATTTATACATTACTGATGGTAGCTGCACAAAAATATTTCCAACCTTGATCTAGCAAAAGAATTATGTATATATATGTAATGATGAGCACAGGGAGAGTCCTGCTGGCTGTCACAGTGAATGTCATACTTTTCCTGGGAGTAGAGTCACCTGGCTTTAGCCCTCTGTATGACTCCCTTTTGATACAATAGTTCATGTGGTGCACTGCATTTAGGCAATTAAAGTTTTACAAAAACAAACAAACAAACAAAATCCCTCAAAGATATTTAATTATGATAATGAAGAGGAACAGAAATTATAGCTATGAAATTATTTAAATTAAAAATGGTAAAAGGCCTGTTTTCTGGTAGCCCTGTGACAAAGCTAGTCTAAATACAGTATCTGATTCTCTTCTTTAACTGGAGATTTCAAAATAGATCTAAAAATATTGATAATTTTCTTACATTCTTCTCCTCCCAGCTTCATCTCTGCAAAATTCTTACCTGGAACCTGGCTAAACATTTTTAACAGGATCTTATTGAAAATATACAGACTAATTTATTTCACTGTAATTATATCAAAATATGGGGATTTTTAAAAAGTTTTGATGTGTATTGGCTTTCATGTTAATGCCAGTGTGATCTTTGAGCTTGTATTTCTGCTTACTAAGAGTCTTTTATGACAGTAGCACTACATTTGAAGATTTGATTGGAGCAGTTCCTTGTTTGAATAAGAAAATAGAATTGTTTTCTGTTTCACCAAAACATGTCAAAGAAAATTGGCATGTATTTCTTAGAATGCAACAATATAACAATGAAGTGACAGGAAACATCTTTAAACTATCTTCAAGGTTGAAAGCATATTAGAGTAATAGCCATTAGTCTGCATGCATGTGCCTTGCTAGGAGTTCTGCAGCACAGTATTATATTTGATTACTCAACTAAAAACAGTCATCCATTAACCCCCAGAGAGTTACAGCTCCCTCAGCATGCCTGAGGCCATGCCACCTAGTGTGTCCCCATTATTTTAAATGTTATAGAAGGAACACTAGGACATCCAGAAACGCCCTAAGGTCACTCTTTGTAATTTTAATAAAAGAAAATGTATCCCCTTTCAATGTTACTGCAGTCAGCAGCACAGTAACATAAGGGAGGAATCTGGCATAAATATTCAAGGTCACTAATGGGTTAAGAGTCAGTGGTACTAGAAGAAAAGCTGTGGAGGAAAAAAAAATATGCTTCTCAGAAGAAGGTTAGTATTTTCATTTTTCTAGAAGTATGAGAGTATTTCACTACTTCCACTAAAAAATGCAGAATTATAAACAATTCCCAAGGGGTTGTTTGTATTAGTAGTCCTAATAAATAATGTTTTCATTGTATTAGAACTCAGATTTTCTAGTAAAGTTTGAATGCTGTTCCTGTGAAGAAGAAGGATAAATTTTGGCTTTTCCTTTGTTTTGAAGATATTAAAAAAAAATCATATGCAGTATGTAGAGAAAACACTGAGTCGAATATACATACAAAGTGCACTTTTAAAACTTTAAAACATTCAGTAAACATATAACTTTATTTCATAACTGTATTTCATAGCTAACTTTCTCAGTTTGTTTTTTTTTTTTTTATTTTCCCCTCCTAGTAGAGAAATGTCTTAAAGAAAGCATTAGCAAGCTGCTAAGAGTGTAGTCCAGCATAATGCTACAGATCACACAGTACTGTCAGAAGCAGGGTTCTGTTGTGGAAGCTATTTTATCATCACAAAGGAAGCCACAACCTGGATTACAAAATTATTTTTGTCTAGTAAAACAATCCTATCCTGATATTTTTTAAAATAACCCAAGTAACTGGTGGAAATATATATGTAAAAGTACCACCTAAAATTTTAATATTTTCCTACATTTAAAATTTATTTCATTTATTTTATTGGTGCTCCACTTTTGACTATCCTCTTAAAATTTTCTGCAAGCAGATATAATTTTGGCCAAAATTCCTGATTAGAATAAGATCTCCATCAATTTCCATAAGTTACAAGTGTGGTTCCCCATCATCACAACAGGGATGGAGTTTGAGAGCTTGAGAACGCTGGATCCTCAGATATGTTGTGATTTTTGATAGAAATCAATGACTTTTATTGATATATCACCAGTCTGCCCAAACTGAATTTTGTATTCTTTGTTTCATTTATATCAACAAAACCAAACAAAAGGGAAATTGCACAAAGCACGTCTCTAGGGGTATGTTGAACCTGAACCAGCTATTGTGATGACGTTAAAATAGTTGTTGAATTTTATGAGTATAAATTTAATCTTCTTTACACCTCTTTATCTATGTAACAGAAAGTACTGAAAGGCTTAATTAATTCTTGATTGTAAAACACTTAAAAATTGTCGTACGCATTCAAAACATCATTTTTTAAAATGGTGACACACGGATCTTAATATTCTCCTTAATAAAAGAACTATTAATTTCTCTGCTTAATATTTTTGAGACTGTTTTTTTCTCCCCCTCTATTAGGTTAAAATTCAAATAGTAAGCTTTCTTGGGCAAATCAGGGCAGCTGGACATAAAAGCCTGTATGCATGCTGTCTTTCCACTCAACCATATAATGCAACACTTTGCTATCTCCATTAAAAGACTTACTTTGTACCATATCATGCATTTCATAATATTTCCATCTAAATGCAGATTTTTCTGTTCCATGTGTAGCATCTAGTCAGGTTTTCCATAAAAATACCAGCGGGACAGAACATTGAAATTCATTTTGCATGTTAAAGAAATCTCTCCTAGTTTCCTTTTATTTGTTTTATCAACTCAAGCAATAAACAAGAAAATTAGAGTTTCAGCAATGATGGAGAAAACATTTATGATTTTATCAGACCTGATTTCTTTTTTCCTTCCTTAGACGATCTCCAGACTCTTAAGAGCAGGTAATTTTAAAATGTTGAAAGGCATAAGTCCATCTATATATTTTAACCCATGTGCAGTACATTTGGCATACACTGCCCAATGAGAACTTCACTTTGAGTAGCACACATATTAAAGGCTTTTGTTCACAATATTTACAACACATATAATGTCTGTCTCATAGGAATTTGTTTTCTTTGAAAGCATTGTTGCAAATGTCATATTTTCTGATATAGCTCTCTAGTGTGCACAGGTTAAAGAAAAAAAAAGCCAAAAAAGCAAACAACTAAAATTAAAATAGATTAGAAAGAAGACCTGTCATTACAAATATTCTGCTCTAATTCTAAAAAGAGATGACAGTCAAAACTTTCATTTTCAAGCTGCATAAATACAGCTTACAGATTTATATTGTAATAAGTTGTTCATTAGAAATTGTTATATTGCACATTAATAAAAAACTGAAAAAAATGCAATTAATTAAAAAAAAAATCACTTTAGAGAATGGTTACTACAACCTCCCATGTGAGTGTGCTTATATAAAAACATTGTAATTTAAAAAAATAAAGAAGATATTTGACTTTTACATCTTGATTTTCTCTTCTGATATCTTGTAAACATAAAATTTGTGTTTTAGAGATTTTTACTAAAGTTTGTGTAAGAAATATGATAATGAATGTGTTTATGCTTGATTTTATCAAGTTCTCCTAAACCACTCAAAATTTTGCCATATCAACAATACATCACCATCATAGTACAGCTGTAGCTCAGCCTTGCACAGACATGTGTGATGGATCCAGGAAGATGTTTGCAGAAAGCCTGCAAGTGTTCCTTCTATTATTGCAGTGCAGCTGCTGGGATGCCCCAGAGTGATGGAAGGAGCTCACTTTGGTAGTTGCTGACCTTCTCCTTGTAAGACCTTTGTTTTGATTTTATTTTTGGACAGAATGGGAAGTGCTTTTCTACCCTGAAGCACCAAAGCAGGGAGCAGATGGACAGGTAACCCAGCATATCTTCAGCCCTGGAGATCTTGGTTGGAGAAGGCTGGCTTGGCCCCCTGCAGCCTGCTTCTAGGGAGAACACAATCAGCCATCACCAACCCTCTGCTTCCTCTCACCAGCAAGAAGGACTCCAGAGAGCCTTAGCATACTATCTCACCTGTCTGTTTGCTGTATCTCACTCTGCCCCTCTGCCCCTGCCTCTTCATTTTTTTTAATTCTTCCTTGTAAAGTTCATAAGATCTTGTTCCTAGCAGGAGAATTTTGTCTTCTCCAAGTTTTCAGACTGTACAGCCTGAAAGTGGTACACAGCTAAATAAAACTTCCAGCATAGACATGGCCAGACTGTATTCCCAGCCATGAAAAAAGCACTGAAGTTGTTTGATGTTTTTACAGTGTTTGGTGTCATTTCCAAGAATTTTAGATTTATTGATAAAATTACATAAATAAAAATAAGAAGAAATAGCTCTTTTCCAAGATCTAACAGTATTTTGCCAAACTGAAGTGAATTAATCTCACAGTTCACTGGCTGGAGTGTATTTATCTCTCTGTAACTGTACTGATATGTGTTGTTTTTTATCTTGGGGAGAATATTATTTATATGCCCTAATCTTCATCTTGGTTTACTAAAATATTCTTATTCAAATTTGCCATGAATGCAAAGCAATATGCAATTATGTGTAATAGATGGAAAGAGCAACTTCTGGATCAGAGCACATTTAGGTTGCAAAGCTATCATCTAAAAAATCAAAATAAATATTAACTTCATTAACATTTGCAAATACTTCAAGGTTGCTCCAAAAATCATCAGAAAAAAATGAATACAATTAAGATTAAAATTATTCTGCTTTTACTCAAGTACACAACAGAAAAATTGTCTCCATTTCACAAGAGAGTTGTGTTGTTGAAATGTTATTGAGGTGTAGTTTGTTTGAAATGTTATTGGTCGGAATACGGAGTGCTGGTGCTGGTAGCAGGAACCCTCAGTGAGAACACAATGGTTTCAGACACACAGAAAAACTGGAGTGAGTTCAGTGAGGGGCCCCCAGGCTGGCTGGGACTAGAGTAGTTGCTCCCTCGAGGAAAGGCTGAGGAATGGGGCTGGCTTAGCCTGGGGACAGATGGCTTCAGGAGGTAATGCTGGCAGAACCCCCAGTACCAGTGAGAAGATTGGTAGGTACCTCAAATGTTCTGGCTGAAATATTTCAAAGACTTCTTTGGTTTATGAACAAAAGTCCCCCCTAAGGAGTTAATTCTGTCATGCCATTTCCCCAAATCATTTGCATCTGAAAATAATGAAGGAATTTCCATCTGGAAAAATTTATTAAAGAGGAAACATGAAGAAAAGGAATACATTTGACACTTAACTGCAAAGGAGCTGCTGTTAATATTTGACTAAACTGCTGCAGATGGCAGCTACTCAGGACAACAGTCTGGGTGCACAACTACAGGTGACATCAAGTAACAGGAAGGGCTCCTTGACTGCACTATAAGGTGGAGTACTGACATGATGTGCAACCTCTCCTGTCCTTATTTCTGTAGGAAAAGGGTTTCACTTCTTGCTAGCAACACTTTCAGGGCAGATGACTTCTGCTCTTCTCCCAGTAAGACCTGCTCACAGTGCAATGCACATTCAGCCCTGAGAAGTCCAGAATGCCCTGAGAACAGGACTTGTTCCCCGATACACAGCAGCCATTTCACTGAGACAGGAATTGATTACATGATACGTACTTTTGAGGCAAGAAAGCAAGTGATTCACTAAGAATGACCCTGAGGAAGCTACAGATCTGTGACATATCTTGGGCTAGAATGGCTTCCCCTTATTCCCTTCAATGATTTTTGTTTTAATGATCAATTATGTGCAATGGAAAAATAAATTTAAAAGATCAAAATTTTTCTATTTTTTCTTTACTTTCTCATCTTTCCCAAATTAAAAATTAATTAATTTCTTCACACTTGTTGTTTGGGTCTCCCTCCTCTCCCCTTCCCCACACTGTTCTCTCTTTAGAAAAAAACCCAACAAAACAACAATGAAAAAGAAGAGTTGCGATTGCTCTCATATATCATAAAGCAATTTTTCAATGTGTATTCATATGCATACTACATCCCATCATTGTCTGTCACGATCACCAATACTTTCTTTTTCAAATCAATTTTTTTTCCTGTTTTAATGTCAGAGAAATTGTTTCCTGTACAGAAGACTACAGAACAATGTTCTCTGCTGTACAGAGTTTTGGCTTTCTTCAATAGTCTCAAGTTATTTTAAATTTAGGTAGAACATTATAATACATTATTTTCAGTTGCAATATCAATGCATAATCTAATTTTTTATTCAAATTAATCTTTAGACTGTTTAAACTGACATCTAAAAAAGCAGTTGACAATCTTCACTTTTCCACACGCTGCTTCCTTACTTTGGAGTGAGCCTTACATGAGAATGTCACATGCATTGATAGGTACACCACACCATCCTATTCTGGTGCTATCACTTCCCTGTGTATTATTTGCATTTTGTCAAAGCTGTCTTGTTGCATCTGTTTTGAATTCCCTTTAAACATGGGGCATTTTTTTCTGCTAACTATAATGGTGATCTGAAGTTAAAGTCAACTTACACATTCAGCATTTAGAGTGAAGACAGAATGTCATCTAAAAGAGAATCCATCAAAGTAACTGGAAACCCATTTGATAAAATATTCTGAAAAATAATCTATGATGAAAAGTTGTACTCATGCTTACTAAGTAACATAGCTACAGGTGTTGATTTGGATAAAGACCTTGCATTGCTACTGATTGCATTACTAGACAACAATAATTTAAACAAATGCAGCATATCTAAAACATTTGTTTCTCTGCAACCTGATTAAATTTGTCTAATCTTGCCAAAATTTTTGTTCATAAGAGAAAAAACCAAACTTTGGATTATTTTCAAACACTATTCCATCCTGTGTCATAAAGTCTTAGGCTAACTTGTGTACTTATGATAAGAAAATGATAAAAATCTATGTTTTACTTATTGAGTAATATATTTTTTAACAAAAATAAGATCCAGGACTAGGCAATTGAAGACATAGATGTTATGTCATTTTACTTGTTTCACTACTGATGAAAGTTATCATGAAAGATACTGATATTTGATGCTTTTCTACGATGCATTTTTCCATGTACTTCTTTCACTTCAGCCATTTTATTAATATTTTGATAGCACCACTTATAAATACCCTTATCAAACAGCTAATGACTGAATGACTAATCACCTTCATATGCCTTGCCCTTTCCCTAACAATCTCAAGTTGATATTTTCATTTTCACAGACACACATCCCCTTTTATTTAAAAAAAAACGAAAATGTTCTTTTCCTCTGCTTAAAAGAATTCTATCAACAATTTTATTACCGTGGTTTGGGGCATTTGTGTTTTAGATCAAAGGCTTGCCATCTGTTGTTTGGAAGAGATGCATCTGCATCTTTGTTTCTTCTGATGAGCTAAGTGGGAAAGAAGAAAACAGAAAGGAAAGGTCATTTCCAAGAAGAGTTGTTTAAATGGCCCTTGAACAAAATCTCTGACTTTTAAAAATTCCACTGTTTGGATTTGCCTTGTTCTAAAGTGCAAGTGCTTGAACCTATATCCTGTCTCAGCTGCCAAGTGATTTTCCCTGGTTAAAGGTTGAACTGCCTGTTCCCAGGCACTGTTTTATGTGCTGATGCACAGACCAGGGCTCTGGCCCACTTTCTCACGTAGTTCCTGCAGGCACTGAACTTCAATTGCAGCACATTGAGGTGATTTCCATATGGATGCAAGAACAGTAGTAGCAAGGGCTCAATACAATAGTGACTTAACCATGCAGAGACATACTTTTGTTCCTTTGTTCTCAGCACCAGACTGGACAAAAGCAACATGGCAATCAACATCTTAGCTTCAAAAGGCGAATTTAGGAGTTGCACTGAGGTAGCAAAAGGAATAACTGAGAGTTGGATGCCTAAGAAGGCCACTGGAGTCTCTTGTATGTGCTAAGAGGTTGTAGCAGGTGGGGTAAAGAAAAAAGAACTGTGGATGGAGTGTGTAAGAAGAGACTGCAGAAGTAAACACAGAGAATCTGAGGTGAAAACTGTGCTTGTGAGAACATACATAAGTTGAAGCTGGAATCATTACTACACTGGTAATCATAGTAAAACTCATAGGTTATATGTATTTACACACAGAGGTAAACATATCCATTTACGGATCTTGTGTAAACTAGGAAACTGGTATTGTAGCCTCATAATTAATTAGTTAATGGCAGAAACTCTGAATGTTCTAAGCCATGTAATGGCTCACGGAGATATTAGCAATTTTGTTCATTCACCTTTGCCAAAAATCTAAAAAACAGTTCTTTTTATCTCCTTTCTCCTTCTCTCTTCTCTGTAACATACACAAGTTACAGTGCATGAGGATTTTAAACACTAAAAACTAAGAATTTAAAGTTTGGAAACAGTTGATGAGTTAATCTTCACTGCTTCATCATGAACTAGGATCTTGTGGGAAAACTCAGACACAGATTGACTATTTGGTCTTTTTGATATCACTTTGGTATTACTTTGCTGTACTGAACTCCATTCAACCAAAGGTATTTTCAGATATGAGGCCATAAACTCCCCAAATTTATTTTAATTTTTGGTTTCTTTTGATTTCCCCCAGCACGATCTCTGCCTTGTGTGGGTTTGCTTTCCTTCATTCAGGCACTACTAGTCTTCATCTTGTAGCTGTTCTTGGCCAACATTTGACCCCATCTTGCTCTCTCTGGTAAAGATGTCCATGATGAGAGCTGTGTTGCTGCACTAAATTCATGGTAATTCTACCATTTTTAGGATCTATCTGTAGATGCTGAATAGGTTCAAAGAGAGAAATAATAGTTGTGAAGTCAGAAGACTAACTTGATATTTCCTGTCACTTTATTAGAGCTATGTACACCCAGAGAGACATTAGACCATTTTGATATATTCATTATGCAGCCTTGCCATTTCATTCAGTAATCTCTCATGGTCACTGTCTGCATAAAAAGTTGCATAGAGGTCAAAAAAGATGAGAAGTGATGTTTATCCATCACTGCCATTAGTACCTTGAGATTTCAGTTCTGATTTGCATCCAGATTGTATTGAGGCTTGGACACTTGCTACAGCCTGGTTGTTTCTTACCCCAATAGCCTGTCATTGCTACACAACCATCACAGAAAATATTGGTAATGCTGTGCCCCTTGTGCTGGTGCTGCTGTCATGGAAACTCAAGGATCAATAAAAGCGACAGTGGCTGGTTTCTGATTTCTTCCTATTCATTAATTTCAGACTGAGATGCATGGCCAGACTCTGCCCTATGCCTGTGAAAAGAGGAGGGACTTCACTGAGAAGCAGAAATAGGAACCTGCATCAGAATATGGCCAGTCATAAAGCTCTGCTTCTTGACATCTCAGGGATGTAGTAAAATGAAAATCTGTCCACTGGGCAGCAGCTCAATACACAAAAAATATGGCTTTGATTTGTGAGCTGTGTCATTAGCTGTAGATATTGCACCACACAGAATCCAGCTTCAGTATTATAAGAAAAGCTCTATGAGAGCAACCTTCCTAATAAAGGTCTTTACTTCAGGATATCATAGAAAAGATGGCCAGTAAAAAGGTTATGCCAAAATTTTGGATACAGCAAGTAGCAGTATTATGACTAATTCCACTGCTAAGAAAAATCTGAAGATACTTGGAAGTTTTATAGCTCAGTTTAAAACTCTTTCTGGAATTTTAGTCAGGAAAATGTGCTATCAGTCCAAAGAAACAATCTTCACTTTTTCTTGAGAAAAAGACAATGAGGGTAGAGGGGAAGAGAATATAAATGTATCAGCTGAGAAAATATGCTTAACAAAGCATGTTAAGGTAACATATAAGCAAAATTTCAAAGTTTTCAAAATGTAGCTGTTAATCATTTGTGTCAAGGAAAAGCCTGTTTAAGAAAATGCTCAATAAGTGTTGAAGTTCACTTTGTTACCTTGAAAAAAACAGAATGTAAGGACAAAAAACTCCATTTCCTGTTTGCATGGTTTATTAACTCTTCATCAATATGGGGCCACAACACCCCTATGTTAAAGAAAAGCCTTCAAAATTCTTCACAAAAAAATACCTGTTAGCTAGGAAATAATCCAAAATGTAGAAAGCAGGTAGATTCCAGCAGCACCGTGGATTTTTTTCATCTAAGAATCAGGGACTTAGGAAGACAATGAATCACGTACTTCAACATGAATTTTAAGACACACAGCTTTTAGATGGAAAGGTACCAACACATCTGGACATCCAAGTTCACTTTGAAGTCCAGAGGGCCAGTCAGGTGTCAGGAAATATTCGCAGCTATGGGCTTGCTGAGACAGACAGCAGTGTATACAGAAGTCATTGGGAAAGCAAACACAGACACACAAGGACCTCAAGCAGACCACCTTTATAAAGATTGTTACTGTTTAGGCTCTTGAAAATTGTGGCTGATAAAGATATAATCCAAAAAACACTTCAAGCCATGTCATTTTCTCCCATATGAAGCTTTAGCCTGATTTTATTCAGGTCTGAGAGCTGTCATGAAATTTACTCAGAGACTGACTTCTTAAATGTCATGAGCAGAAGCCATGTGTGGTTTTCCATAAGCAACCTGAGTACTTAGATTATTATTTAGATTATTTTAACTCCCAAACTCAGACGAGATTCTGAGATGGCTTGTTTCCCCCTTACAATTTTATTGACTTTTTTCAGGAGCAAGGAAGATTTTTCTTTAAATAATTGTATTTCTTTAAAGCTCTGATCCAAAATGATAAAAGATGAGTGCTGAATTATATTATAAAGGAGATTGGTTTTTTTGCCAAAAAGGTGCAGATAGCAGGCAAAGGAAGGAATAGAAACAACTAAATCATGGATATTAACGTAATCCCTTGGGAAGCAAAGTGAAACTCTGCTTCTACAATCTTACCCCACCAAATGGTGATAACTAGTGATGCTGGCACCAGACCCTAACCCATGTGTCACACGGACCCACCTAGAGGTTGGCTGCTTCAGTCCCTGCCATTCAGGCTCGGTCTCTGTCTTGGCACTGACCAAACTTCTGCCTGCCCCAGCTGGGGGCTGGATCAAGACCGGTCACAGCACGGGGCAGCCAGCGAAGCACCTGCAGGAGTTCGCCTCTCTCTCTGGTGTCCACAGCATCCAAAAGGGGTAGAATAAAGCAGAGGGACTCCTTGGTGGGTGGTAGGAGATCCAACACACCACAGCAAAACCCATAAAGCAAGACCAAGGCACGCAGCTTGTGGGGGTGTTTTGTACCCCGACAAACAGGTGCAGAAAACACACAGTAACCAATGATACATCAAGCAGGGGGTGTTACAGGGGAGAGGAGAAGGGGTTACAGCCCTACAGGGGGCAAGAGTAGGCAGGGAGGAGCAACAGAGACCAATTAGGTACCGAGGAATGTAGATCCCTCTGGAAAAGCGGCTGGATATGAGAAATAGGAGGGAAGGAGGTCTGCAGCTAAACGTAATGCATGGATTTATATATTTTTCACAGCTTTATGAATGCTCAAGGCTTTTGGGGCGGGCCCTGGGTTTGGTCAAGGTTCACCACAACAGTTAGCCTGTCAGCAAAAACCCCAATATAAAATTTCTTTATCAGTGAAAGAGTTTGTACCCACCAGGTTTTACCTCACAGCTGGTGTAGCTAGATGTACGCATGTGGGTATTCATTACATCTTAGCAACTTACACTTTAGTTATATTGAATAGCACAGCTATGACTTCATTTAAAAATGAAAAAAAATTATGCACAGCCATATTCTACTCCAAACCACACGATTTCATCATTTAGCTCCAAATAGCAAATAGGACAAAAGTGACTTTTCAAAGATCTTTTCAACTGGCAAAGTTCTCCAATAGTCAGTTTTTAACTAACCCATGTTTCTGGTTTTCTGCTATATTTTAATTTGCAGGATTTTATTTCCACGGTTAAAAAAAAAAAAAAAAAAAAAAAAAAATTGGATGTTAAAATGAGGGTCAGGCGTACTGATGTGAAAAGTGAAACTTAAAAGTACGCCTAAACCTTTTTCTGTTTTTCCATTTTACCAGGAAATCTTATGAGAATGCATAATACAAAGTAGGGAAATTTCCATCTCAAATGTATGGATTGAAGATATTTAAATAACAATACTACCATTTAGGCATTGTCTGAGTGAAAAGAATTTTCAGGCTTTTGACGTTCATCTTTTGCTAGTCAAAATGTAGCTTCTGGTGGTTTGCATGCTATGTTGCCAGATTAAATGATAATGTTCCTTCAGGTAAGTGCTACATGGGAGAGAAAAATTAAAGCCTTGAAAAGAGATTCCTGTTCCTCTTAGGATCCTTTTTTGATAGATTTATGACCAGTAAAATGTGCTTGGAAAAATCACCAATTTTTGAAGATGCAGGAACTAAATCTTTTAAAGACTTTTCCATAAGTTTTGGCTCAGGGGCCTGTTGTAAGGTGTTTTGAACCATGATGGTGTGCCCCAGCCAAACCATCTGTAGTTATGCCTATTGGAACCCCCAGAGAGAGACCAGGCTGTAATTACCCTGACAAGCTTCACCTGGCCATCCACCTTCAGGTGTAGCAGATCAGCTCCTGGAGGGTTTTTAAGCCCAATCAGAAGGGTCAGAGAGAAAAAGGAGGGAGGTGGGTCAGGGTTGTGGCTGCTCCCTGTCCTTTGCTGTCTGGTTGCTTGGATTTCCTGGACTAGCTTGACTGCTGATTACTTGATGGGTTTTGTTGTTGCTGTTGTCTTGCCTCTGCTTGCCTGGATCTGGAGCATCAAGGACTGAAAGGTAAGCTGTGCTAAATTGAAAAAGAATTGGGAAAGAAGAAGCTGCCAAACTAAGTACCAAGACCGTGAGGAATAGCTAAAAAAAAAAGGGCTGTGCTGCATGGGACTAAAACCAGTCCTATTTCCTGAAAAGTGTGTGCAGAGCTCTTAGACAAAGTAGAGGGGCCAATCAAGCAAGGCGTAATCTCATGTACTGCAGTTGCAGAATGTATGTGTGCTGTATTATGCATATGTTGGTAAAATGTATAAGTACTGTGTTAAGTATGTAAAGTGTGTATGTACTGTGTTAGGAGAAAATAGCTTGAGATGTATAAGTAAGTGAACTGTATAGATTATGTGTAAGTATGTAAAAGTAGGTAAAATGTGTAAGTATAAGTAAGCAAAATACACAAAAGAGGTGAAAGAAAGGTATCAAGTAAAAATTGGAAGATGTGTGAGTGCCCACATGATGCCCAAAGAGGTAATGCATATTTTAGAGAGTTTTAAAGCTTCTATGTAATCATAATGATTTGTGGTACAGAAGCACTGAGTTCCCACAGGGGCCCTGCACCTAGGAGGATGAATCAGGAGAGACTCATCTCAACTCCTATCTTATTTGCGGTGGGCACCAGATAGATATTACAGTGTGCTAGATTGCAGCAGCCAGAGCCATTAGCCTGCAGGTCTGCTTTTCATGGGTGTGGTCATGGGGGAGAGCTGCTTACAAAGGTGTCTGCTGCTAGGATTCAAAGAACAGATTCATTCAGAACTTCTAAGCTTCAAAAACAGAGTTGTTTTTTTTTTTAATTTCTTTCTTTTCAAACTGAATCAATGGCTTTTGTCTTTTGCTATCCATCCAGCAGCAACTATTCTAGTCAAGAGGTGCAGATATAGCCTGGATACATGAACAGAACTCAGGTGTATAAGAACACACAACACATCCATATCCCACAAGAGCAGGCTCTTCTTGGCAAGCCTGAGAATTGTCTGCTACCTTGCCATGGTACAAATGACTGTTCCAGGCACAAAAGCCGTTCTGAAAACAGGGAAAAGTCTCCAGTTCTCCCATCTCCAATTCTTGCATTTTGACATAGGTTTTTTTTTTCTTTTGCAGCTGAGGTCCCAGGGACACGTGTTTCAGGAGTGGAGGGAGCAGGGGGTAAAAGCCAGTGAAGGAAAATATGGCAAAATAGTCCCAACACTTCACTGAAAGCCTGTGCCCAAATTCTCTTTGCAGAAAATCTAAAAATAATTGTTAATGTGACCTTTAAAATGTTTCAGTCACTTTTCATCTCATGCTAGCACCTCCAGGTGATAATATTCTTAGTGAAGAACATCACTTAGAATGTTAAAAAGGTGACGCCTTTCACCTATGAAAACTGGACCTAAAATGTATGTAACAAATATAAGACATTCAACAGATTTGAACAACTACAGACGTCATGTTTTGCAGGATGAAGTTCAAAAATGAAGATGAGGAAGCAAAGTGACTACAATAAGCATGGAACATTCAAAACCTTCTTCTCTTCCCTGTAACATTTTTTATCGCATTTAAATATGAGGAAAAAATCTATTTTTGGGAGTCACACACAGGTATGCCTATCTCAGTTTGCATAGAGGTGAAAGGGAAAGAAGAATTTTCCTTGCCTGAGGGCATAAAAAAATTCTGGTTTGCAAAGTTCTAAACCCTCTGCACTGGATCAGTGATACACTACTATCTTCATCTAATGAATACTAAGTAGTCAGTTTGACAAGTTGTGCTTGCTCTAGCTAGTAAAGATGGGTTGCATCTCATAGCATATTTTAGATTAACTACAGAAAACCCAAGGCATTATACAACAGTTTAAAAGCAAGAAAACAAAAAGATAAAAACACCATTATTTTGTGTATGTTGCTATAATAATGTTCAACACCTGCCAATATAATAACTTTGGATGAATGTAAATATACATGCATATTTCATGGTTTATATTATCATGGATAAATACTCAAACCAGGCTTGACTGGAAGTAGGCTACAATGAGTTATTTATCACTCTTTCCAGTTTAATCTGGTTAAACTATCATGCTTTAGAACTTAATGTGTGATGTACACTTGCTGTAGGAGAAAAGACATTGAGAAAGAAGACAAAAAATGCTGTTACAATTTTATATATCAACTTGGATCTACTTTACTTAATGTTTGAAAGAAAGAAAATTCTATTGCTTTTGTGAATATTGGGATACTACTAAGATTGGTTTTCCATTCAAACAAGAAACAGCATTTTGCTAATGTGAAGCAAAGAAACTGCATGCTGCAATGCATAAAATGAAAGTACCTATTAAGCCAAATTAAATTGTCTGCCTGAATGGGCTGATGCTGCTGCTTTTATACAGGACTGAAAGATATATTAGAAATCTCCCAGATGGAAAGTACATGAGACTTGAATTTTCTCTTTTCAAAACAGCAGACATTGCCTTCTACTGTAAATTCATTGTTAAGGCTTCCAATTTGTTCTCAAAGATAGGCATGCAAATGTGTTTGTGGTGCTTCTACCAAAAAGTCTAGAAGTTGGATGCTTTATTACATATTCTCCAGTGACTTAAAATAGCATGATGATGTTCTACAAAACAATATGTAGTGCATGTTAATCAGTTTGAAAGGTTTGGGGTTAGACACAATCACCCATCTTTATGCCTGGTGTGGGCAACCAAATGGTTTTTCTAACTGCCACTGTATTTATTGATCTAATAAAAAGCTTTTGAGCTGGTAGGCCTTGAGATGGTGAGCACGAATTCAAATATTTCCTATCACTTTCATAATTTCTTACATAATTGTGCACAGCTGGTGACAAAACAATATTATGAGTTACTGCTTACAAAAATAGGCATAGCCAGTATAGAATTTGAGTTTATTTAGCTTCTCTGAGCAGATAGAAGCATTTCAGTTTACAATTCTAGGCATTGACAATAATAACTTTGTTTCAGAACCTGTTTTTCTTTTCTTGATGATCTCTATAACTGCTTAAGTAGATCTTAAGGTAGCATTCTCTGTTTTCACCACTGTTACCATTTCTCATTATTAGACTTTGGAAACGCTGCTTCTTTTATTTTTGATCAGATTGCCATACAATAAATCATCTAAATAAGTACATATTACTATGCATTTGACATCAAAATGGATATTTTAAATTCTACATTGTGTAGTGCTGTGATCACATATTCTTAGCGGTAGCATGCTTCTTAATGAAGCATGTCCCTTGTCCACGTAGTCTTTTGTTTACCTGCAGTTTGCTGCAAAGATAATTTCTGTTCATTTCTTTTAAGGTCCCATGTGGCCATAACAGCTGAAATGAACAGTGCAATCTCCACAATGGATCTCCTTTACACTAGGTGGCAGTCCAAAAGTTCTGGATGCTGGAGATTGAATAATAAAATTTGTTGTTAATACATACCTCTTGCTGCCTGGAACTCAAAACATACAGGCATTTAAAGAGCTTCAGGATAATGGAAAGTGCCTGTGATTGATTTATGCCACAAATCACAATGCATGAAAATTTTCTACATGTGGTAGAAATGTGTTACACTTTAAATGCATTTTTCTGTGGAATTATTATTGTGTTTTATAGCACCATTGATAAGCAATAACTGCTCCTAGAAACTGTTTATGTAACAATTCTGAGATAGCTTTCCTGGTTGCCATACATTATTTTAGTATTTTTTTTTTTTTTTGCATGTTTGTTCATGGTAATTTTATAACAAAAGTGCTTTCGCATCTGGTTGGGAATTTTTGTTGAGGTAGTGTGGGTTTTGGATTTGTTTGGGTTTTTTTCTTTTGGGGTTATTGAGGTCTGTTCATTATGTTTAACTTCCTGTTTGAAACTCTTGTTCTGTTTGTTTTCAAAAAACAGAAAGCTGAGAAAAAGAATTCCCCATCTTTTGATTTAAGCAAAAATAATGTAATTAATTTTCCCTAAGTAAATTTCATTGAATAAGCTGTTTTCACAATGAACTACAGCATTTAATAGGCTTTTTTAGATTTAGCTTGTACCTGTATGGTTCTGAACTGTGTCAAAGTTTAGTGGGATGATAGTTCACAGAGGATTGTGTGTGTGTGTTTACAGCTTGGAATTAGTTTTAATGAAGACATCTTTTCTTTGTTAGAAACCAGTCACATCTCAGAGGTCTCATAATCTTAGAGGTCTTTTTCAACCTAATTGATTCTGTGATTCTATGAGTAAAAATGCCACCATAATCTGCAATTTTTATAATCTAAAACTGAATTCAGTTATCAATAAATTAAACAAGATCATTCAACTAAATTTTCTACCTTAAAGTAGTTCTGAGCACCTAAACTCATTTTGAAAATACTGCTTATGGAGATATTTTCCAAGTAATATCTTAAAAGCAAACAGATCAGAACTGGTCACCTACATTTGGTGCATGTGTGTCATGTATAGAAATTAATATTGACTGTTACTATATATGTACACAAGTGAAGTTGTCTGTATGGACGCACAAGAACACACACTCGTATAGGTAAGAATCGCATTTCTCCCTTTTGCAGATATAGAGGTCTGTCTGAAAGTTTAAAAGGTAAAAAAACATTTTCTATTGTCATAGGCCTTTATTTTCCTTTAAAACAAATGTTTTCTACCTTTCTCTGCATAAATATAGAGGAAGTCCATTGAAACAACATACATAAACAAAGAATTGAGATTTGTGTTATGACTTTAGAAAAAATCCTGAAGTCCAGTTGGGGTATAACTACCATATTGCTCCTGAATTTTTTATACTTTTCATACTATATTTTTTATTCTTTCCAGACAGACAGCTACCACCAGCTTCTGCAGAAAGCCTGCTGCTTGGGTCTTTGTTTGATGCAGTGCACCCACACTTACTATTACCTCTGTAGCATCAGTGGAGATGTGATTGCAGCACATCCAGAAATACCTCGGATATCTCCAAGTCAAGTACTAGGCATAACAGCTGCAGCATATCCCCAGAACAAAGGCAGCAGCTGTTATTCAGTGGGGATATTGCCCTGGATCAAAGGTACTAAACAGAAACTAGTAGTTATTGTCTACTGTAGCTTATCCTGCCTCCTAAGCCAAAGTATCTGTACTGTTTCCTGCTTTGAGTCAGAAATCCACAGTCCTCTACTCTGTATGGTTTAGACTTGGTTCTGCTGGAGCTGGTGTGGAGCAGGTATTTCCTTTCAAGCTGATATGAAAGTGTATGTAAGCTGTTGTTACTCTGGTTTAGTTTCCTGGACTTTGGAAAGTGCCACACACATTACCTTGGCCAAAAATCTGCTGTACCTTGCTCCTGTTACCTTTAAGAGCACACCTGACTTCAAAAGAAAAGGGAGTCCCACAATCTTAACCAGAAAAAGACATCTCAAAGAAGACAATGAGGCTCCAGTGGCACTCAGAGTTCCCAGTCTTTAGTCTTTGGTTCCAGCTAGTCATTCCTGCTGGTGACAGTGAACACAAAACTTGGCTGAGGTATCTGACAGATTTGTTCATCAGCTGTTTTTCACTTCAATGCACTGCTTACAGAAAGAGGTAAGCAGACTGACCCAAATAAGCTCTGAATTTCAGATTTGAAGTAAATACTTCTTCCACTCTATTACTGCAGAGCATGAAGGTAGTGCATTAAGTAATGTTCATTTGTAAAATCACAAGCTTTACAGTTACTCTTTATTTGACACAAGCAACCTTAACTTATCTAACCATATTTTCCTTTTGAAAGCTGAGTGTGAAAAATAGAAGGATTTACAAGTGCATTCTGTTGCTACTTCTTTGTCTCATCATTAAAAATTGAAGCTGTAAATCAAATAGCATGGATTTCCTTTTTGGCACATTTATCCCTTACAGGTCATTACTATGTGTGGGCAGAAACTATTGTTCTACTTCAAAGCTATTCTTCCAGTAGTGGAATCAAAATTCTAGGTCTGAATAGGCCCATATTTAACTAAACATTTATCATTTATCTTTTTTTTGCCATAAAAATATAAATGGTTTGACAGTTAAAAAGTCTGTTCTTTTAAGTTAACAATGATAAAGGTTCTTTTGGTATAGTTTCTCAATAAAAATACATAGTTCATCCTGCACTCATGTTAACATGGTGCTATTTTTATATAAGCCTAGGTTATTTTGATCCATAAATTTCTCAAAAGAAACATCACAAATAATTGCAAACCTACAAATACATTTTTCAAATTAAGAAACACAAACTCGTTGCAGTTACTGTATGAAAACAGATTACTGAACCATATGGTTGCTTAAGAAAAAAAGACAAAACAATACATTATGTTTCACAAAGTAAGAAATACCACTTATGGAGAAAGACATTGAAATGAACAAATTCCTGTTTTTCTCTATAATGGTTGCCTTATTCCCTGAAGCGTAACATTCGATTGCCCTGCTCTTTACATGGATAACTACAAATGTTATTATTAGTTATAAAATTACCCAGCTATTCTGAAAAATTTGTCTATAGCAGCTGCCATTCCTATTTCACTGTGGCCACGCATAACTAAGGTTAAAGACACACTGGGCAAAAGAAGAAACCCTTGCTTTTGCATATTTTCCATGCCCATTTTCTCTGAGGATTCTCTGGTCTTCAGAACAGCACTAGAAAAAGAGATTCTTCTTGGCAGGATTCAATCCCTCATATGTAGGTTTCTAGCATGTATTCTTAGTATATCCCCTCCTTGTGTCCCATAACTATGTCCAGTATGGATGCTTTGGATGATGCAGGTGATCCAAAATTGCTGTGGCAAATATGTGCTTAAACAATTGAATTCCACATTTGGTTGCTTGAAGAATGTAACATCCTAAAATTAAAAAGTATTCTGTTTTTGTTTACTATCTACTTTCTATTAGCATAGTCCAACATAGCATAAGGATTTTTATCCACTCTACCTAACCTATATTCAGGAAGTTTCACATTCACTTAGGATGAAGAACTTGCACTAAATTATATGGTACCTATGTACTTTGTGTTCATATGAACTTCCCCCTCTCTCTGTTGGCACACCAGAAAAAAAAAATGTGTAACAAGGAGAGTTTTAAAGGTACAGTGAGGATGTCACCTGCCCACACATGAAGGAGCAGTGCCAGATAGGGGCATGCAATGGCAACATCTTTGCCACTGTCACAGTTTCACCAGTGCCTAACAATATGAGTACCAATAACCTTTCTGCAAGAGAAAGGACAAGGGCAAAACAGGTTGCAGAGGTTTGTCTTGATCACAGGAGCACTGATGCATACCCTACAGTAAAAAATACTATGCCAGCTAAAGTGATGTTAATTAAAAGCAGTTGTATATTCTTCACATCTCAATAGAACTTATTAGCTTATATCATGTTATTTTAGTTGAGATAGCTCTTATGTTTTGTATGCTTTCTTTTTAACCTGCAATTAGTCCCTTTCTTGTGTGGTTTCTTTACCTCTCCTGTAATGATTCTTACATCTGTCTTAACCTGTCTAGAAGCTAGTTACTTCCATTTAAGGTAATTGTCCCCAAGAACCACTGCAAGAATTAATTTTATACTAAAAAAAATTCTTTATCTCCATACCTGTCCCTCTTTATTTACTATATGTAAACTAAAAAGATTAGCAGACTGAGGGAAAACTTGTCTATGTTTAAATTGAAGGTGGTGCAACACAGTGCAGTGTGGTTTGTTACTCAATGTGCAGTACATAAATCTATACATTGGCCTTCCATCTATCTTCTGGTGTTGGGAAATTTAGGTTCCCAAAATACATGTTTTTTAATAAATGCGTTTTAGTAGACCAATACTTTAAATGAACATAAAACACCGGAAGGCAAAATCAGAAAGGATCTTGAGATCAAAAATGTCAAAAGACAAAAAGTGTAACCAACTTTTATTTTTGCTGAACTGCAACTCTCTGACATTGATGAAGTAAAAATATTTGCCAAAGAATTTCCATTAATGCTTGTTCTTGTTCCTTGTAAACAGCTGATACTTAATCTTCAGTTGTCAAGGATATCTCATCTTGCCTTTGATGAGAATTATTTTTCTATATACTCAACAAGTAAGGAAGAAGCAAATTTCTGAAAGCATAATAAAAACTGCTATTCAGAAGAGGGCTGTTCAGTATTTGTTAGATTTGACCTGTTTTGAAACACAAAGCTGAGCTTTAAGCATGTACTTTGCTAACATCTAAAAAAAAAGATGAAAAATTCATCCTTATTTCGCACAGCAGTAAAAAGAGTACTTACAGCTAAGTATTTGCTTCAATTCACTGAAATAAACAAAAATTACTTTCCAGCAATTCACTAAATCCTCAAGCACTATGAAAGCTGATAGCTTTCCATTGTTTGATGAGTTTAATCAAGGAAAAGACACACGAAGCTCTGTGTTATTTTAATGGAGTATAGTACGTATGTCAATGCGTAATGAAAAACAAATGATACTGCACAGCTTGCTAAAGTGCCAATGCAGTAGGATGCAGTGCAGTACAGCTGCACTCCAGCAAAGCTGTGTTGGAGACTATTCAGGCAGCCCTTGCTCAGACACACAGCTCTAGATCACAACCAGTGTCCAACTGACCTTGTTTGGAGGTACTTTAGGCAGTTTGAAACAGAACCAATGTGAGCAGCTAAGAGTATCTTTAAAAGGTATGTTGCTCAGCAAGTGGCCCTCTGGTCTTTCTCTCATGTTTTAGAAAGAATTCCCAGCCACAGATGCTCTTTGGGAGTAGTTCATTAAACTGATGAAAGAGTTGAACTACTTTAGCATGTTGTACTTCAATAGCTTAATTTAAGGCATTCTAATCACCAGAGAGAAGATAACACGTGATATGTATGTGAATATGACCTGTATTCAATAGTGTGTTTTTAAAACAACCTTCAGAAGGCCTCAGAAACCTTCAGGAGAATCTTCCAGGTGTCAGCTTTGCCTCTGCACTTGTATGTCACAAGTTTCTGCAGATCTGCTTTTTTTTTTTTAGACTAAACCTTTCAGTACACCTATGGGATGAATCTCTGACAGATGGGTGTAATCCATTAATTAGATTATGGATCCTAGTTCTCCCCGGGGTAGTTTCAAATTTACATGGTGCTCTTAATATTTTTCCATTTGGATGTGGATCCATGATTTATTTGACTGTTATACCAGCCAGGGAGGTTCATGTGTATTGTTTATTTCACCAGCATACAGAATAACATGCATTCTAAAAAATTTGTTGCTCATTCACTCATTGGAGATCATGAGGTATGATAAATAGTAGCCATGTTTTGGAATATGTAATTATTATTTACAAAAATTTTACCACAGGAGAAACAATCTGATCCCCAGGCAGAGACACAGATTTGCTTGGAAATGGCAGTCTCAGCAAGAATCTTCATCTTTGGACTCACAAAGTGAAGAGCACTCCAATCAACCAGCTACCCATGACATGCTGGAATGTAAGGACACAAATAATAGTACTTATTAGGAGTAAGAGAGGAGATGAGGCCAACCCATTTGTGATCTGTGAAATCTGAGAGGATTAGGCCATACGGATCTCAAAGGGGAAAAAAATACAGTGTTTAGAGGAAAAATTCTAAGATATTCCTTCTTACTGTGGTGTGTTTGGTTTTTCCACAGACCTGATCCATTACTGATTGAAAATCAATGGACGGGAAACAAAAACTAATGTCTTCATTCGTTCCTAATCTTGTTTTATATGTTAAAGGAAAAGTCAAAATTCTCAAAAAAGCAGGGTTAAGAAAAGTGTTAAGGTCTGCAACAGTGCATTTTTTCATTCTTCACAAAAATGCTGAGGACTGCTGATTCTCAGATTGCATACATTGCTAGAGATGCTGTCAGTAAAACTGAATTCAGCATTTGTGTTAGTCCAGAAGCAGAAATTAAAACATGTCATCAAGGACAGTTAAATTTGTATGAATTAAACATTAAAGCAAGGAATGCATTTGTAGGGATTTACTTTTATATGCCTTTCTAGAAGGATGCCAGTGTATAGCAGTTTTTTTATTAAATTGCCAAAGCCGTTCTGAGGATATTTTGCAACAGTTAAATCTAGAAATTAAGACTTTAGGACTTAGTTGGTTAAGTTGTACTAGGAAGAAGAGTCAATAATTTTTATATTAGAAAAGTATTTTGGCTTCAGAAATTAGATTGCATCAAAAATTACATGACTATCTGTGTTTGTATGACCAAATTAGCTGGCATTTATGGAAACTGCAAATGTGTAATCAAAAAGGTGATAAAGCCACTTTGTAAGAAAAGTAATCTCTAAATAAGTACTGAGGCTACCTTTCCAGTAAATACTTTTAGAACATTTTAGCTATGCTATTACTGTTTGTTCTATTAGCACAATCAACAGGAAACAATATGTGAAAATATGTGAAATGGGAGACTATGTAAAAGAGATAATTTTCTATATTCACTTCTGAAAGAATTCCAAAGCCTTATTTAGCATTAGCTAAACATTAAGGTATCCATAATCAATTTTTATTTTTAGTATTTCTGATTAGAGAAACTTACCACAAAATGCATATTACATACAAGTTGAGATCTAGCTTTCAGGAATGAGCCTACAAAACATTTTATTTGAATGTTTATAGTTTTAGTTCCCAGAGAGCTCCTCACCCTAAGCCAATTTTAGGAAACCAAAACATATAGGTTATATTATTGTTTATTTAAGCATAACACAGAAGAGTGATTTATTTTGAAAACTGTTCCAGGATTCTCAAGGTCACTCACAAAAGGAACATACTTTATTCTCTCATTTGGTACTAAGAAGTATTTGAGCAAGGTAGGTTTCACCATTATAGAAAGATAATTTTCCAGTGAGCTATTGGAGGTGTGTTTTGTTTTGAATTTACTGCATTAAAATTGGTAAATACCATAAAAGTAGTTTTTATTACTTGCCTGATGTCCAAGGTACTTTCTCTCTTGTCTATTTTCCATCTGGTCTCCTCTTCCTCAGCAGAGGAAGGTACAGCCAACCCTTCTGACAGTCGAGTGGGAGCAGCAGGGCTGTCGTTTCCAACTTCGCTTCAAGAGGCATTGAAAACTTCAGTGCCACAGGAGCAGTTGTTTGAAAAAACCACCAGATGAGTATGAAACTTGCTTTGCAGAAGAAAACGTAGGCAAACCTAACTCCCTAGCTTTGATGTAAGTTTTCCAGATTTTTTTTTTTCTCTTGACTTTTCCTCCAGCTCAGGGAGTCTCAAGAGTTGGTTCTGTTAACCCTGCAAATGTAATTTGAGTCGTAGCTGAAGAAAGGCTTATAAAATTTGTTGGTTTAGTGCAGCTTGCACAGCTAATGCACCTGGCCTGACTCTGGCAAAGCTTGGTAAGGTTTTATCTTCTCTGCTATTGTCCTCTATCATTGAGGCTTTCAGGAATGCATAAAAACACAGGGGCTATTCATGGCAATTCTCTGCAGTTATTTCTTTCTGATCTTGCCAAAATCAAATATTAACCTGCAGACACACATAGAAAAATATCATTACCATTTCTCATGCTCTGCATTTATAGGGAACAGCCATCTTCACTGATAATTAAAACACAGATCAAATGTGTGACTGGTCAAAAGTAGCATGCAAGTTCTTTTGGACAGTGTTCTGGCAACCACAGTATGAACTTCTGCTATGAGAGATAGTCATTTAGCAAAAGTACTACTTGACAATACTAATTGAACTTTTATTTATTGAATAAAATTTTTCAGTATTGATGCTCACTACTATCATTTATTTATAATGGATTAATGAATTTCTAAGGTGAAAATGTTTTAACAAGTGTAATATTAACTTTTACTTCTAAAATATTAAATTTCTTCAAATTAAAATATAAAATTGTATTATAAATTATTAGACAATTTTTTTTAAATAAGAATTAGGTTTTTCTTTGCTACCAATGGACTCTTTAAAGGAGTCCAGTGTTATTCATCAGTGGCATGGTGTCAGTGTAATGAAGCATGTAATTTTACTAATGAGGAAAAGATGATGAAATGAGAGATAATCTGCACTTCATTTGTCTTTAACATATGATGAAACACTGAGTGCAGTTTTCATCACTTTTCAGGGACATCCTTAAAGAAGCTGCCAATCGTTTCACTACTGTTGATCAAATCAGGCTAACAACTTTTGACAGCACTTGAAAAATAATAATATTTAATTTGCATGTTGCTTGAAACTTATCTGTGAAATATGAGACATTTTGAATTAAATTCTAGGGTTTTATATGTTTTCTCAAATTAATTTGGTAGAAATGCAAGGGAAGAAAAATAGAAGAATGACACTCCAAATGTTTATATGTGTGTACAAGATTTATGCACTCATGGCAATATGTAGAAAATTGTTTGTGAAAAGACAAAAGATTAGAGGATATATGGTGCACAGGTTTTGGTATTAATTATCTGAGCTATTGTCTTTCACTTAGATGTGAGTTACTTGCAAGGAAGAAAGCTTTTTTTTTCCCCCTGGCTGGTTAATTATTGGGCAAGGAAGGAGCTGGGATGGAAGTTCAGACTGGTGTTAGCTGGAAACAGAAGGATACTTCAGAAAGAAAGCAGTCAGGGACACAAAGGAGTAAGCATATAACAGATTAAAAGAGGTGTAAAAGGCCAGGTCTGAGAGACAAAAAGTGTGAGATTGTTGCTAGGAACACATAAGCCATGATCTGAGCTTTATTGCATCATGGAATTGCTGGAATGAGAACAGTCCTGACAGACAAGAAACAGCAGTCAGGCAGAAGTGGAAGACAATTGTTTCATTATTTTTCTTTCACTCTTTCTCAGTTTCCTCCAAATGATTGACTATCTAGCTCTCTTCAGGTAAAAGTTTCTTGAGCCTTTGATATTGTGATTTGATGCTGGTTAGGCACCCAGCACATGAAATCTTACTTATTTCTGTTATAGTTCATCAGAGAAGGGGAAATAAAAACTTCATTTCCATAAGGTGAAATAAAGATTGTTGAGGAAAATGGAAAATTTCAAGGCAAAATAGGTCCACACTTAAAACAGTTCCATTATAAAGAAGACTTATTACTAACAGAATTAAAAGTAAAAAGAAATAATAAGAAATTCAAGTAACTTTCAACACCTTTTTCTCCCAGTACCTCCCTTTTTCAACCAACCCACGCAAGGGAAACAACACATGGGATTTGGTCAGTGTTTCATTTTTTAAGTTTTTTTTCTTTATGTTAAAGGAGAGAGTTTCTTCTGCTGTGCCATGGGATTCTTCCCATAGGAGATAGGTCTCTATGAATTTTGTTAGCATGCTTCAAACTTTCACAAAACAACAGTCTGCCTGGAAAATCTGCTGCAGTGAAAAAATATCCCTCTCATGAATTTTGCAGTCTTCCCACACTGCCAGTCATGGACCATAATAGCCATGGGGTTTAGTCTTTTAAGGATGAGCTACTCCAGCCTGAAAGCAAAGGCGCTCTTCTTCAACCTCTAAAAGCTTTTCACAACATCTATGGGCTCTGGTGTTGAGCACTTTTTCACAACCTGTGTGTGGACTTCTGCATCCCCCCAAAATACTTCAATGAATTACAGAGGAACAGTTTGTAATATTACAGTCCTCACCATGGCTTGCAAGGAGAATTTTCAGCTCTGGTGCTAAAAGCATCTTCGCTCTCTTTTCCCTTCCCTCACAACTGACCTTGGAATCACCATATTAGTTTCATTTCACATGATCTCGCTTTTCTCCCTGACCTGGAAGAAGACTGGTATCTGCAAGTTTTCGGCTGAAAAGTTGATCTTGTTTGGGCTTTACACTGGAGAAAGCCTTGCCCTCTTATGTTGCCAGCTGCATGGTGTTTTCCTTGGTTTGGCACGAGCTGTGCTGGCTGTGGGGAGGGGGCTGCAGCAGCTTTAGATGAAATCTTGGCTGAGCGATCCGGCTCAGTTGAGGTTTTTCAGCTACATGGTTAATCATGGCTCCTGGGTGGCTTTCCTGGTGGCCTGGCCTGCACCACTGTGCCAGAAGGAGGGGCCAGGCTGACTCCAGGATGGGGTGGAAAGCAGGAACAAAAGGAAATTCCCATGCTTCCTCATTTCTTTAAATGTGTAGATCACAGAGGAGTTACCAGCTTAGTTCATTGGTAGAGTAACTTGTCTATCAATGATTACCTCTGTGCCAGTCACAGAAACTGAGCAGCTGTTTCCCTTCTTCCCTACAAACCAAGTTTTGCTGAACCACCATGGATATGCACTTTTTAGAAAAAGACACAGCTGACAGCTCTGGCAGTTCTGTGGCCTCAGGAATACATGAGCAATATTTACAACTTTCATGCTAGAATCATCTAAATCAACATAAACACACCCATAATCATGGAAGATGTAGCAATCAAATGGTATGGAAAAGATATTTGTCTTTGAATACAAAATATTTGTGGGGTTTTATGCTTTTTCCATATTTTTTTTTCAAATTTGTGTTTTTTTGGGCTTTTTCATTATCTCTTTTGAAAAGAGATTTTTTAAAAATTAAGAGTCTGATCATAGCATAATTCAAAATAGATGTTTATAGATCCAAGAATAAATGGTCCATGTCCAAGTTCTACCTCACTCAGACATGACTGAAAAGTCCTGTCCTGTACTGATCCACTAATCTTTGAACAGGTTTTAGGACTCGTATGGTTTTACCCCAGTCAGCACCATCACCACATAGCTGCTTGATTACTCCCTGTCCCAGCAGGACTGGGTGAAGAGAATTCAAATCGTAAAAGTTATGAATTTAAGAATTTAAACACAATAAAATAATCATCATCAACAACAACAATAACAAATTGCGATGAAAAGAAAAAGAGTGAAATACAACTCGAGAAAGACAAGTGATGCAAATGTACAGTTTCTCAGCAACAGATTTATATCCAGATAGTCCCTGAGCAGTGGACTCACACCCAACCTTGCCCCTAGTTTTACTGTTAAGCATGACATCAAATTGTATGAAATATCCCTTTGTTCAGATAGGGGCAGCTCTCCTGGCTGTGCCTCCTCTCATTTCTTGTGGACCCAGACTACTCACTGGTGGAGTGGAGGAGTGGAAAAGGCTCTGTGTAAGCACTGCTCAACAATGACAAAAATATTCCTGGAACTATCAAAGCTCTTTCCACCATAATCCCAAAACATAGCCCCATGCTACCTACTATAAAGAAAATTGACTCTACTTCAGCCAAAACCAGCCCAATTGCTGTTTTTTGGGTTTTTTTTCCTAAAACTGAATCCAGACTCAGTTTACCTGGGCAGTGAGTGGCCCAGATTTGACTTCTTCAACTGCCTTTTTAAGAGCAGAAATCATCAAGAAGTAGGATAGAACTGCTTGACCATACTGCTACTCAATTTACTCTATGACAAAAAAGATCTGAAAAACTTCAGTTTTCCATTTTCTTTATTTTTAATTTTATTACAGCAGCAACATTTTGTGTTTTTAGAAATGAAGTTCGAAAATTCCTTAAGGAAACAAAACTCTAGCCATCATACTATTGCCTTGCACTGCTTGCATACTCCATTGCCTGTGTGTATCTGGTTTTAAACCTGTTGGCAGATTTGACAGAGAAACGTCAATTGAGACATTGCTGTCTGCAGATTACTTGAGCACTGCTGTCAGGGTAGAGCAAAGGATTTGCATCTTCTAGCCAGGGAAAGACCGCAGTGTGAGGTCTTTCCTCAGCCACCTCGAATGTGAGGTGGAGACCGCAAGGGTGACTCGGGGTCTCTGTCCTTGGTGCTGCTCGAAGTGAGCTTTGCTTGCTCAGAAGCCACGGTTGAAAGAAATAGAAAATGAAACAGCAATGTAATCTGCCACTTGGGCACAATAGCATATGCAGATTTAAAAAAAAAAAAAATGTAATGGCAGACACTAGACAGAAAGATAGTCAATTAACCAGAGGTATTTACAGGAGACGTATTTTCTTCTTTATTGACATATTTTTCCATTTCCATCTGTGTACAAACAAAAGCAGAGCTATGAGAGATATTGTTTTTTTTCCTTTAACTGTACTCATTCTGAATGCACCACATTCTTCTCAAGAAGAATGCAGATGAGCATAAACCCCCTTTTTAAAGACTGTTTTACCAGAATGAACTGGAAGCATCTCAGAAATTGGCTGGCCCAAAAGCAGACAACCTCAAACTTTTTTTGATAATGAAAGACAGAGGAGGAGGGAAGCTGCAATCTCTAGGGGCAAAGAAAAAAACAACACAACAAAACCTCACAACAATAAATGTTGCAGGAGTAAGAAATAAAACCCCCAAGCAAACAAAAAAGCATCACTACCAACAGAAACTTTAAAGCATATTGTTCAAACTCTTCCACATACTACACCAATACCTTTTGATGAGCTCTTTGGGCTGCTCAGGGAATCTCTGAAGGGTTTTGAATTTCCTTAGACATAAAGGACTTGTCATAAATTTCATTGAAATGCTGTGGAGTCTTGAAAACAAATACTCTTAGTGAATTCATAAAAGCTCAGCCATTCTGATATTTCTCAGACTTAATTTAAACACAAAATTTAGGAACTGTACCTAAATATACAATCTTTATTTTTTACTTTTTTTTTTTTTTTTTACTTCTTTCTTACTTTCTGTTTGATTTGAAGTTTTCCTTTCCTTTTTTTTTCCAAAAGAAAGACTAAAGCCTACTTTCAGACTTTTCATATGAATAAACTATGTGAAGTGTGTCATTAGAAGAAAGACTGTTTTGTTGAGCCTTTTCTTAGTAGATTTAAAAATTTGGTCCAAAATTATATGGAAATTAGAAATACGCACCCTGATTTTTTCTTAATTTTAAGTAACTTACAACCAACTCTACAAATGAAGACAAAATCAAAGCCACTTATTAATTTCTGAAGATGCTTTGCCAAGCAGTAAAATAAACAATCACATAATTTTGAGGCATAGAAATGAGTTCTTGAAGAAAGATCAGTCACTGAAGGAAAATGAATGAATGAATGGCTTTGTATCTGGTGCGGTTTTGGGTTGGGTCTTTTGCTGGCTTGGATTTTTTTGTTTTTTTTTTTTTCTCCTGTATTGGTTTGTAGGTTAGTCCACTGGGAGGTTGACTGAGCAGTACAGACTTCCACATAGCCAAGTTCAGTGGTTCCAGGATTTTTCATTTTAAGATTTCTAAATATTTAGATGGTTCTCCATTAATACAAACATGAGCTTGCTGGTATTGGACTCACTTCTCTGAGGTACCTCTCATGTTAACTTTGTGGTACTCCAGAATGCCACCTAGAGAAGGCTGAAGAGGTAAACAGGAAAAATGAATGTTTCTTTTCTCAGGAATTTTCATCCTTATGCAATAGTTATCTGCTACAGTGTCATTTCCTCTGACTCATTGCCACATCATCAATCACATTTTGACATGGGAGGGCTGCAGCTTGGAACACACAGACACATTTACTCTAATTCCAGCTTGCATAACCAAATTTTATAGCAAAAGTTAATATTTTACATGTGGAAGCTGAGTTTGCAGCAACAAAATGTGGTGAATGGCAAAAAGCAGAGTTATGTAATATATGTGTGGACCGAACAGATAAATAATGGCATTATTTAGGGGTGACATCCTTAACCAGGGGAGAAAAGGCAGAGTAATTTGTCTCTGTCTGTTTTCACTTTGTTACCATCCTTGAAGGGGCTGTACCTGTCTTTTATACTTCTTGTTAACTCCTTTGTGTTTTCATGACATAAAGGAAGATTTTTATATGCTGACTAAATTTTCTTTTTAGTCTTTCTTATGCCTTAAAGCCAGTTCTAGCTTGGACACCAGGTTGCATTCCTTCCATAAACAATGATGAGCCTTTTCTGATTTATGTTTTTAACCCTACTGCTAATATAACCCTAATATACTTGCATTTTCAAGGCATATGTTGTCACAGTATAATCTGAAGTACATAATAAACAACTGGCGTGGTTGGAAGATGTGGAGTGTGGAGAGGTATCCAGACCAGAGCTTTCCAACCATGTTTTCATTTCTGCTTTTGCTACCTTTGAACTCCATTGATTCTTACCTTCTTGGCTATATCAGCGCCTCAAGAATCTGCATATCAGAGTAACTAGAGCAATCTCCTTGATCTGCAAGTCATGGATGCAAGGTTTTTCAGGCTCTGAAGAGACTAGGCAATACCCTCTCCTCTCATATAGGTAAATAAGCTTCAGACACACAAAAGTTGGACATGGCTTCTTCTTTCAGCACTTTTGAGAAAAAAACATGCCATTGCTATATTTTATATGAGCTCAGTCCTCTTGGTTCTCCACGTGTCACATCCTGGAAAGTCTTAGAGAGAGAAATACTTGCACCAGTTCATTTTAATTCTTGAGTTCTCTAAAGAACTATAGTATTTCAGTAATATATTATGGTTGTTAAAAAGCTTGCATAGAAGGTTTTCCTGAGAAATCCTTCAGCTTTCTCACATTCTGTGGGAATTATCTCTCTCACACACAGCCAAAGCAAAACAGAGGACAGTTGTGTCCTCCATCCTTGCACCTACAGAATTGTTTTGAGAACCAGGAAGTTATTTTCTTTACTCTTAGAATAGTATTTAGAAATGGGCGATTTGCCACTTTACTTGTCAGTCTTGGTGGGTGGTTAATCTGGACCAGTAATGTAATTTCCTATTTGCAAACCACACTATAAGAGAAGCTTTCCATTAAATGGGTTGGAGCTATGCTCTGACCATGCTTGTCTGACCTGCTTCATGTCATGATCTCACCGTCCCTGGGGGGTAACAGCAACAATACATATCACTGAAGATGCATAAAGAAGATAAGTTGCATTTCCAAAATGAGTAATACAAGCCCATTATAAATGCCACAAGTTTCAAAATACAGGAAAACATTCTTTCACCGATATTCTGAAAAATCTTCCCCTGAAATGTCAAACTTGGGAAGCATTAAAAAGTTTTTTTTTCATGATTTATATGATTGGATGTAAAAATAACACTGTTTTATGTCACTGACTAAATTTTGAATGCTGAAATCATGTTTGGTGGGTTTTCTTTTTTTTTCTTTCCCCTAATTTACTAGAGCTATAAAATGGAATAATACACTAAACTTACAAATTTAAAATAGGGAATTTAATAACAAGGATGAACATCTATGGACAGGGTTCATTAGGCTTGCTTCTAGCAGAAGATAATGATTCACCTGCATATTACACAATGATTCAGGTTCTGAAACTAAAATTTAATCTTTTAAACATTGGTTAATATTATCAGCCACAAGTCCTCTGGGACTTTTAATTGTCTGATTTAAATTAAATGCTTTTTTCCAGCTTTTGTTACCACCCAATTAATTTTCAAAACCAATTAAGATAAAAATCATCCATAATAATATCATACTTATTATTAAACCAATACTTTTGCCAATCTCATTTACCATTTTTGACCTACCCTTAATGGCTCCTGATTAGAAGGGGCATAGACTCCAGGAGCTGTGCCTGTGAGCTATTCATGCATTTGGAAAAGCGTGTTCTCTTGTATTGGGTATTGGTTTTACTAACTGAAAGGCTAAAAGAGTAGTTTACAATGAATAATTCATTTGACACGTGTAAAGCATTTTTAGACTAACATGATATCTGCAAGTAGACCCCATTTTCCTAACAATACTAATTGAATGTGTGCAAAAAAATTCCTTTTGTGTTTTAAGTTCTATTGGAAGAAATGCACAGAGGTAAATGTAAAGATATTTACTGTTAGTTCAATATTTTTTTTCTCTTTCTTGACTGAAAAATTGCACAAGAATATTTGCTGCTCATATTTGAAATCCCAGTGTTGCAAAGGTGGGGTTTTTTTGAGTATATGATGCTCTCATGCCAAGTCCTAGTGGAGAAAATGTAATTCATATCTATTTTCTGGAAATCTGCTTTATGTAAGCTCTTGTAAGACTTCATAGAATTGCAGAATGAATTGAGTTCGGAAGGGACATCAAAGATCATCCAGTTCCAACACCCCTGCCTTGCACAGCATATCACACACTAGAACAGGTTGCTCAGAACTCCTTGTTACAACTTGTTTAAATGCCACACCATTCTCAATGTACAGAATTTGTTCCTAATATCTAATCTACACCTACCCTCCTTCATTTTGAAGCCATTCCTCCTTGTCCTATCATGGCCCGGTAAAAAGAGAGCTCTCCAGCTCTCTTATAGACCTCTTGTAGATACTGAAAGGAAGCTATAATTTCTCCCTGGAACCTTCTCTTCTCCACAGTGAGCAACCCTAACTCTCAGCCTGTCTTCATAGGAGAATAGAGACCATCTGATTATCTTTGTGACCCTCCTCTGGTCTCACTCCAGCGGGTCCACACCCTTCTTATGTTAGGGATCCCAGAGCTGGACACAGCGCTCTGAGTGGGGTCTCATGAGAGTGGAGTAGAGGGGCAGAATCCTCTCCCTCACCCTGTTGTCCACACTGTTATTCATGCATCCCAGGACACAGCTGGCCATCTGGGCTGCCTGTAGGTAGGCTGCACATTGCTGGGTCATGTCCAGTATGTCATTCACCAACATCCTCAAGTCCTTCTACCCAGGGCTTCTTTCAATCCATTTTCTGACCAGTCTGCACTTGTGCTTGGGATTGCCCTGACCCAGGTGCAAGACCTTGCACTTGGCCTTGTTGAATTTCAGGAAGTTTGCACAGTCCCATATCTCATGCCTGCCAAGGTCCCTATGGATGGCATCCCTTCTCTCCAGCATGTTGACTGTACCATGCAGCTTGGTGTTGTGGGCAGACTTGCTGAGGGTGGGCTCAAACCCACTGTCCATGTCTCTGACAATGTTCAACAGTGCTGATCCCAGTACTGAGCCCTAAGGAATGTCACTTGTCATTAGTATACAGCTGGGTATTGAGCCATTAGGCCACATTGAGCCACAACTCTGTGAGTGAGATCATCTAGTCAATTCCTAATCTATCAAGTGGTTCATCTATCAAACCAACATCTCTGCAGTCTATAGAGAAAGATGTCATGTGAGAGAGTGTCAAATGCCTTGCACAAGGCCAGACAGGTGACACCAGTTGGTCTTCTGTCATCCACCACTGCTGTAACCCTGTCACAGAAGGTCACCAGATAATTCAGGCAAAGGATGCCCTTAGTAAAGCCATGTTGGCTGTCACCAAATCTCTTCCTTATTTTCCATGTATCTTAGCATAATTTTCAGGAGTATCTTCTTCATGATCTTGTCAGGCACAAGGTGAGACTGACTGGCCTGGTCTTTCTGGTTTTCCCTTTTTAAAAATGAGGGGTTTATTTCCCTTTTTCCAGTTGGTTGGAACTGCACTGGACTGCAATGACTTCTCAAACATAATGGATAGTGGCTTAGCTGTTTCCTCTACCAGTCCCCTCATGACCTATGGATGCATTTCAACAACCTCATGGACTTGTGCATCTTCAGGATCTTTAGACAGTCTTATCTCACCTGATCTTCTCCTACAGGGGGTGGCAGTCCCTGCCTTTCCCTCCTATAACTTGGTAAGTGTGGCTGAAGCACTTACTGGTGTAGATCAAAGCAAAAAAAGTCTTCAGATAGTTCTGCCTTCTCCATATGCCAGGTAACCAGGTTTCCCATTTTCTTCCAGAAAGGGCCCATATTTTCTCTAGTCTACCTTTCATCATTAATGTACCTAGAGTGGGTTTTCTTACTGCCCTTGAAATCCCTGGCCAGATTTAATTCTACCAGGGCTTTAACCTTCCTAATGTGATCCCTGCATGCTCAGATAATCTCTCAGTATTTCTCCTTTTGAATGCTTTTAACCAGTGAATAGAAGTGAGGCTGCATGTAAGGATAAAATGGAACAATTGAAAATGTGAACTAATACCCTGTGGAAATAGTCCATATTCTTTCTCCAAGCCTAACTAGCTCCACTGTCTTTGTGTATTTCTAAGAGTTCTCTTGTGAGTGCTCTATCATTGCTTTCCTTTATTATTAGACAGTCATATTTGTGTATGATACAACATTAGAAAACACGGAGTTAGATCATCACTTTTTGTCAACACAGTTCATGTAAATACAGTTGAAAAGCTCTGCATTTCAGAAAAAGAAATCTTTTATTCTCGAAGGTCTGAAAGTCAGAATGCTGATAATTTGTCATGTTTTTCCATAATGTTTTTTTCTCTGTTGGATCCATTCTTTCCTCTCACTTATGTGTCTCCTTTTTCTGTAGTAACCAGCTAGTTGGAGGTATTTACCTATACCTGAAAATAGAATGTACCTGAATATATATGTCTTTAAGAAAATAATTTCTGTAAACCAGCAATCAGTCATTAAGAGAAATCAGCAGCAAATCTGCATGTCATTTTTATTATATGTACCAATAATATTAATAAGCCCAAGAACTGAATGTATAATTTATAAAGTTTGTAGTTTTTCAATAGTGAATCTAGAAACTGTATCAAGAACTCTTGTTATTCTTCTGCAAAATATTTATGTGATAAATGCATACATTTTTCAAAAACTTTTGTTGTTGATGAAGCCACTGACATTCAATAAGGATTTTTATTTGTATAAATGCAAAAATAAGCAAGTGGTAAAGCATGAATAAATATTAAACTTGAAGGATGTTGAAAGAAGATAGGAAATATAGAAACAACTGAACCATTGCAAGAATCATTTGAGTGTTTATTTCATATTGTTTTCTCCACTTAGAATATTTATTTTCTCCCTCTAAAATTGCCCTCACTGAATCACAGCCTTTTCACCTTATGGAATCAGATGAAAAAAGTTAGCAACTTCCTAACTGGATCTATCTTGACTATGATCCATTTCTTCATTAAACTTAAAAATCTGCAGCCGGGGAGAATTAAGCCTTAAGAACTACAGAGGGGTCATCATTCAAGTAAATGAATGTTCTGCATGAATGTTGGAAGGAGTAAGAGTGAAAAGAGTGAGCCATCTGTTTTAGAACTGCCACAGGATTTAGAAGTCTATATCGCAGGTATAGATCATAAGTCAGACCTGGCACTTACATTTTTCTGTGAATATTACAGGGCCTTTCTGAAATTAAACTGAGCCAAAGGCCATACAATCCAAGCTGCCCAGAGATTAAATTAGACTAGTTAGGGAATGTGGTGAAATATCCTGGTTTATTTCCAGGAAAACTCTATTAATCTATTATTCAAGTAGAGTATAATATAAATTAATCATTAAAGCAAGTCTATATCCTCTATTGCACCAGCTGTTTAGATGGGGGGAGAGAGAGAGAGAGAGAGGGAGAGTGCAAAACTGATAAAATTCTTCTAAGCTAGCGAATGAGGAAGGAAATTTTTCAGATCATGATTTTGGGAAGGAGACCCAGGAATGTACATGGCAGTAAGATTGTATGGGCTTATCCTGAGATAACTTCAGCCAAATTTTTGGAGCATTAAAAAAAACAAAGCCTCGATTTACTTGCTAGAGATGCTCAGTCACCAGTGCCTTTAGATGTTTCATTCCAGATAGAAATAAAATACTAGTATACTTTAATGACAATAAGGAAGATGGGATTTAAACCTTGTTAGTCCATATTTTATCTATGTCTCATATTTTGGTATGAAGAATTTGTACAGCTAGGCTCATTTATAAAAGGAAGGGGTACAGTGAGAGGTCATACCCAAAGTGAAAGCTGGGTCCAGGAGTTTGTCCTAAGAAGCTCAATGACCTGACTAAGCTAATATCAATGGAACTTACTATTTATTTCATAGAAATCTGGATTTTAGTTTAAATTACTAAATTTTTATGTTAATCTTCACTATAGGGAAGCTAATACATCCTTCTCTGAGTTTACAGAAAATATTTACTTGCAGTATAAACCGTAAGCACATCAGTCACCTTAACACAACTGTGCCAGCAGAGTATACAAAATTCCCTTCCCTTTAAATGGGCTCAAAGACTGTAATTTTATCTTTTCCATAAACGGTCTGTACCACAAACTACACCACTTGAAGTTGAACTTAAAAGGTATTACACCAAGATGTAGAACTGTACTGACACCTCCAAGGCATTCTCAGGCACTAAACTGCTCAGTGAAGATAGGTGAGGGTCGTATCCTCTTCATACCACTGACACTTCAAACAAATTAAAGATTATATACAAAATATTATGCTGTGTATTGAAAAATCTGCTGCCTGACAGCCAAAAATCTACTGTGTGACAGGAAATCTTTACGTATCATTGCATTCAACTTGAGAGCAGAAAGTTTTCTATTCCTCTTCCCTTTCCTATCACACCTACTTTCACTCTATGTGGTGCATTTTCCACAATATTAAACTATCAAATTAGTCACTCAGATTGTACTCCTGGTGTATTTCCTGTTATTAAGAAGTTTTTGTTGCACATCATAAGTTAAGATAAAGATAGTTTACCTTCTCAGCTAATATGACCATTTTGTGCAAGATATTTCATCGAGTGTCAGAACAATATTTTGCTATGATGCCAAAAGTTCAGACTGATTCACATACTTCTTATTTCAGTCCCACTTCATATTACCTGGAGAATCAACTGATGTAAATTAGAACCTCTCTGGCCATTTTTTACTTCATACATTATCCTATTACTTTTCAGAAAGATTAGGTACAGACTGATATGGGTATCATCAGAATATGTAAGGACAATTCTTTGCATTTATATCTAAAAATATGTTGCATTTTCATTTGTGTATATGCAAATACTCAGTAAATTACAAGAAACCAAATCAAGTGAAAGCAAAGTATTTGGTGAAAGAGCAGCTGTTTCATTTATAAGTCCTTATTAACCAAGTAATAAGTAACTATATTCCTTCATTTGGTGACTCCTTATTTTAAAAATTACATATTTAAAAAATCCCTAAATATTTTGCTATAGCTCATATAAAATCACTAGCAATATCGTTTACAAACTTTTTATTTTTAAAACCAGCCATTTTTTTCATGCAATAGAATGATCATGGGGGTTTTTTTATTATTTTTTAACTTTTCGGTATAAAAGTGGACTTGCTCCTAGTAGCTCTTTACTGATCCCTTCTATTCATATTAAAGTCAGTGAGTCTACATTAATGAAAAGGAGAACACATGCATGAGATATGCAAAACTAGACCCTCTAATATTAAAGTAGTGAAATGAAATAGCAAATCCTTAACTGCCGGTGTTCCACAGAGGTTACTGAGTCTGCAGTGTGTAAGAGGCTTCAATCTTTTCCATTAAAATGTTTGTCCCTTTTTCCCTGTGTGAAAGACTGAAGCAAATCTTAAAGGATATTTAGCAGGGAAGACTGTATTCTTTTATTTTTAACAGTGAGATAGAGTGAAAGGAGTCAGTTTGCTAACACTGTAAGCTGTCCCCAAAAGCTAAATCATATCTTGATACTAAGAAATGTAAGACATTATGAGAAATTCAGGTATTATTTCTTTACATAAAGATTATTGGAAATATAAAACTAATTGTCTAAATTTCTGGACCAGAAAGGAGAAGCATAAGTCAATCAAATGAAAGTAAGTTAAATCAGTCAATCAAATGAAAAGCAGAACAGGGATTTTATAACATGGGTAACCAAAATCTTGAATCACTGCCAATATTGCTACAGACAGACTGGTATCAGACTGCTTCATCTGATTCAACTTTTTTAAGTAAATGTCCCTCCAGCAGACAGGGCATGAAATCCCAAAGTCACAAGCTACAGTACCAATCATATGTTTTTCTGCTAGTTCATTGTATACTCTTATAGGATAAAAATTCAGTGTGAAACAGCAATTAATGTAATCAGACATCTTTTACCTGGTAGACAAGTATACTCTACATAGAAATTTGAATTATGAGATGAGATCTTAGATTTGTACTCATACTAAAAAAAAGGCCCCTTGCTATGTATGTGCCTGTTCATTATTTGTGTGAATATTTTTCCATGTCTGTACAATTATATAGAAGGACAGAAAAAAGTCAGTTTTACTAAAATAATTTTAGCTTTATTGCTTACTTCTATTCCTTTTTTTTCATTTTTACACCTTCTTTTCATAATCCACAGATTCAATACTTCTGAAAGCTTTCTTTTTCCACTCTTTTGGGCATTCATATAAAAGAATTAAACATGATTTTCTAGGTTTAGCCTATGGTGGATGAGGCTTTGAGAAGAACTAATGAAGACTAACAGTAAGCAGTGGTTTACCTCACTAGTTTCAGATATTTTCACAGGAAATTGTCATAGAATTGTTGCTCCTCCTACACCCTTGGGAGGCCAAAGCTGTCTTCCAGATACATTTTCTTGCTAGTTGTGTGATGTACTCACACCCTTCTGTTTCAGTGTACCCTAATTACTACCAATCCCAAAAGAGCTTTTCAAGAATATGCAGTGCTTGTGTTAGGACAAGAAGTGAACAGGTTTTATGCCACTTCCATGTCCTGGGCTCTGCTGATTTGGAAAAAGGACCCACAAGATGTATGTCCTCTGTTCTGGAAGGGTTTAGTATTTAAACTAGAAATGAAACTACATGAGTTGAAATTGCATATTAATGCGATCAGATATTGACAGTATTTTCTCCAGTACTACTAGAGTTGAATTTTTTTTAGAAATTAGGGCTAAAAACATGACATTGTGAACTTTATACTATAAATGTGGAGCAATTACTTGGAGAAGTTGCCAATATAAAGCAAGAAACCCTTCTCAAAAACTTCCCCAAATAAAAAAATATTCACCCAAACTCATCCCTGAACTCTGCTTCCTTGATGATAGAGTTCGTCATACAGTTTACACAGATACTAAATGGACTAACTTTTATATTTATATTAATATATTTGATACTATATGATATATATCATCTATTTTATATATATAAAATATTGGCTATATGATTGATATATATCAAATATTTGATAATATTTGATACTCGATATTTAATGGATTACCTTTAGGAATCATAACAACATTTAATGCAAGAATCAATAAATACAATGTTGCAATTGCTAAACATCCTTTTATATACAACAGTATCCACCTATGGTTATAGAATTATAAAAATCATGTTAGTTTGTGTGAAATTGCCCTGTAAATTCCCTAGAGAAAGAAAGAAGAGTATGAAGAATATTACGCAGAGTTCATGTAAATTGAACCAAAAACATTGCACAAAAGTCAAATCTCAAAGGTGAAATAGATCCAGAATTATTTGGATCCTGGCAATATTTCTGGGAAGAGGGAAATTGATTTTGTTTAATGTAGTAATGACCCCCTGTTTATACAGTGATTTCAGTCCCTACATATTTTACAAGCTGATAGTTTCAAGACATTAAATCTTGAATTTGAATTCACTCACACCAGCATTTTCGTATTACCTTCTTATTGTGGTGCATATGGTGCATTTTGAGATGAATTACAAAATATCACAATAAGAAAGAATACTGTGTGACTGTTTATATGAGGAACACAAAAACAAACTAGCAAACCCCTCAGGTATTCGTATTAAAATGGGGGAAAGGAGTTGATACAGACAGAATGGCGCTCCATGAACTGGAATTTGACCAAGCTAAAAGGATTAGCAGTCTTCCTTGACCAAAAAGGTACCAAGGGAACTTTAACGAGGAGACACATCTGGCAGACGGGCAGCTTGGAGGCCAAATAATACCATCCTTCATCAGCTCTTAAAATTCTACAGACCTGAAGAGGGTGGCTAGAAGAGTTTCTAGGAGTGATATTTCATTGTGCAGCAGTGGAATGACTGGAGTTATGAGGCCAGGGATAAATCACGTTGATGGTCTTATTGAAACAGCCGTGCCTGGAAGGGAGGTGTAGTCTCTGTCCCAGACACAAAGAAAGCAAGCTGATGCAAGAAGCAAAAACGCTTGTGCTCTGGGGACACTTAACCCTGCCTGCGAATGATTATTCTTCTCATGAGGGGAACATGCTTTAATTATGAAAAAAGGGGGTTCAGGGCAGTCGATATGAAATAAATTTCCTTCAGTATTTGCATTTATCTGCATGGACAGGTGTCTCCAGTCAAGAAAATCTCAGTGTTAAATTTGCATTTATAAAAATGATCATAACTATAGTGAAACTCATTTTCATAAATTTTCTCAATTCCAAGAAAATCAAACAGTTTTCTGCTCTAAATGTCAGTTAGTTTCTGCTTCATCTCTCTAACTGAATTATGGTTCACTTGTACAAAAGAAAATAAGAATCAAAAAAAAGGAAAAGAAAAAATAGTCAGGATTTAATAACCAAGAGAAAAGGAGTTGAGTCCCCATGAAAATTCACTACAGCCTTTTTTTTTTTAATATATCTTAGATTTCTGTGGAAGGTTGCCATATGGACATAAAAGAGCAGATGAAATAAAAATAAATGAGACAAAACAATAAAACTGTCATTGTTTTCTTGACCTTTTTCAAATGCATTCATCATAGAGTATATGGTAAATTTAGTTAGAGCTTTGAAACAACTACTTGCTCTGAGTGGAATGATCTCCAGCATCCATTTACCAATGGCCCTTTCTGGCAAGGTCAGGTAATAAGAGATCTCTCTCTGAACTGAAACTCTATGTAACCAGTGACTCAAGACGGGGTTTGTTTACTCTTTATTTTTCACTCTCTGGCAGAAGTAACAGAGGCTAAGCCAGTTTCTGTGCTATTGTTAGCTTTTTGTGAAGTTCACATGGCAACATGTAAAAAGAAGCCATGTTGCATTTCTCAGCTATGTGGCAGGAAAGTCAGAGGAAAGAGCAGAAAGCAAGAAAGAATCTTCCTTTTTGAAGAAAGCACCCTTTCACTAGCTTCATAAATATAGCAAAAGAGTACAGTTCCTGTGTATTACAAGATGAAATATATAATTAAGCTAAACATGTCCCCAAGTCATTGTGATGCTCACTGCAGTTTCTAAACTGAAATATATGCCTCTCTCTCCTTTAGAAGGGAGCTACAAGATGCACGTTCTTTTCCTGTTGTTTTTCCAGAGCTGACTAATCCCAGTAATCATACTTTGATCAAATATGAATTTTATTCTCAGATGTCTTCCAACATTGATTTAGTTAGTATTTCTGTTTCATTTAGCTTGTCTTTTAAACAGAAAACATGCTTACTTGCTATTGTATATATAAGCTGTATCTTTTAGTGTGTCAAATCTTATTCTAGGTGTGAATTCAGAATTAACTGCTTGCTACATACAGAGGAGCTTTTGAGGGCAATTAGAGGAAGGAGGTGTTATTTTATTGTATGTATAGACTTGCAAAACCGTGTTTGAGACATCTGATAACAATATTCTTATTTGCAAATGAAATAGCACAAAACCCATGTAGCCAACATATTTTTTATGATTTTCTGACAGACTCTAGCTACCTTCCAGCCTAGTTGTGCAGAACTAGTTGTGTTTTAATATATTTTGACTGGCTTAATTCCATGGTTTCCTTTCTTCCCATGAGAAAATCACTCTAAAATGTGAAAATTTCAAAGAGGTACATTTCAATATGCAGCTCCTCCCCTTGATCAATGCTGAATATTTTAAGGTTGGAAGTGTAAAATAGAAATTTGCCAGGGGTTGCAGAGAAAGGAAGGCTGTTGATAAAAGTTTTTTTGCACTCTTGAATTCTTTACAAAGTTTTGTTCTTAATTAAACTCACATAATTCTTGTTGTATTTCATTCATATTATGAAGTCACTCAAGCAGTTCAGACTTATCATATATCGACAAGGACTGCTAAGGATATGCCCATTAATTCAAATTACAGTCACACACTGCATGCCTGTTGCAATATTTAGTAAAGTAGAAATTCCAAATTTTTCACTCATAATCTCTTTTGCTATTCATACAGATTTTTCTTATTAGCACTGCCTTGCCTACTTTCCAACTAACCCTTCCAATCAGACTGAGCTCTTCAGGACCTGGCACCTGCAGGAGATTGTTGTCTGGCCTTCATTTATGATTAGCATAGATGATTGCACTTAACAGAAGAAATTAATGCCATGGCTGTGTCTGCTACCACTCATATTTTTAAAGCAGTGAAAAGGAGGAAGAAATACCCAAGAGCCAGGGCACTGAACCTGGGATTTAACACACAATCTGCACTGCAACAGTGCACAAGCTGGCTCGCTTGTCAGCAGGCTCTGTCAGATCATATGTCTGTGTGCTTCCCATGGCAAAGGGGAGCTGAAGCTGGACAGAACCAAGGTGTATTCCCACTGCATAGATAATTTATAACAATAAAGTAAGTGTGGCTGACCTTTCTGATTTTGGGATCAAAAGTGCCTCATGACTGGCAATCATTAGAAGAAACCTTCAGCATGTTATATCCACCTCTCTCCGAATACAAATTCATAGCTGCCCCAAAAAATCAATGCAGGTTCTTTGATTGTAGCATACTCCACATTTATTTTATCCTTTTATGGAGAGAAAAGAATCACCAGACATAAATAGTGCTTCATGAATTAGCTATGGATCTGAGTGTTCTGACAGATAAGCAAATTACGGCTTCATACTTTTGTATTGCAAAGAGTCTATGGTGTGATTTCAGGTAAGAAAACCCCACCTGAATCTTTCATTACTTCCTGTATTTCTAGTTGTCATGTTGGAAGATAAAGGATGGATTTTTCATTCAAGCAAGCTTCTCCCATAGTGCTTCCATACAAGTTACAGGAACTTTTTATAAATCTGTCTGCTCCTGCTCTTACATGGCTCTATGATAAATCACACTTTTACTTCAGTTGCACAAGGGAAGATTTTATATTTTTAGTATTTTCAGATTCTTTTTACTGCTCGTAGATGTCACAGAGGTCTGCACTAGTACAGAATCACTGTTCTTATCAATAAATAGGTTATTTAAAACAAACTTGTGTGCTTTGGAACAGGACTTGACACAAAGTTGTGACCTGAAACAGTTTTATTCTCTCTATTGTCACCAGCTACAGAATTCTAGATTAATAAGCTATTTATCTGATTACCTTCAAATGTGAAAGTCGCCTTTTCTGGGTAGCAATTCACTGAGTTTTCTGTGATTTCTTTTTAAGGAATAGAGTATTAAATATAACTGTCCAAATGGTGTAAATGAGCTACAATTAACTGCTCAGTACAAAAAGATCTCATTTTCTGCTCTTTGGTCCTCTGTTTAGTCCCCATTAATATTTGCAATAATTCATAATGGGAACATATAGAATCATATGACTGAAACAAAAGTCCCTGGACAACCATTTTCCCTCCAATTCTTCTGGTCAGTCTTTCCTACAGTTTGTTGTTTCTTAGCTATACCAGGTTTATGAAATCAAATGTGGATTCTCATTTCAAAGATGAAGTCTTTGCTATGGTTATTGTATGCTATGCAGCAGCTGGTCATAATTCCTAATTTTGATATTTAGGATGGGAGAAAGAGTTATCGCATCTTTTCCCCCTACCTTGCATGACTGAGCTGCAATGTTTAGCAACCTGCTTTATCTTGCTGTAATAAGTTGAAAATGTCTCTTCAGCCAGGATATCACCCACTGTAATGACCCTTGCATAAATACATAGTGCGGTAGCTAAAACACAGCCTGGCATTTATTTGGTGACAACAGAATTTGTGACTTCCCAATTCTTTACCTCCTATACTTCCTTTTAAGAAGCCCAAGCTCTTCTCTGCACTTCTGCCAACCGCCAGTGCTAAGATGCAGAGACTCCCTCAGAAAATGCATGGCCGCCACTGCGCTCTCTGCTGAAATTTTTTTAGTACCACTCAATTCCTTAACTTTACAAGTTAAAGCTCATATTTACAGGGCAGAGGATTGTATAGCTAAGAGGACCCCCAGAATTCACTAGCAGGACAATGCTGAGGATATTGTGTAAATGGCCTGTCAGTGAAAGACATTTGTCAATAAGAGTAGCAGAACTGAAATGTTTTTGTCATTGATACAAATAATTATATATTTTAAAGAGGTGGGTTTATTATAAAAATTTCATTCACATGTCAGGAGGAAAGATAAAGGCTCTGTGATAAGGAGGCATAGTCTTATGCTGGAGTATGATTCAGTTGCTCTAAAGAATGAGGTTTTACACGATGTGTTCAGAGGTCACTGTAGAATCTAATAGTCTCAGTGTGACGCTCATCAAATACCAACTGTTTGTGTTTGCAGTACAATGACTTGGGATTATGTGCACAGATTTGTCTCATTTGCATTTGAATTGGCAAGAGAAAGCCACGTGAAGTCATTGCAGTTGGGGGTATAAAAAAGGGAAACATCTATTTCCATGACAGCCTGAGTAGTTATCCAATGAAATGAGAGTCTGGATAAATGAACTATCATGTCACTCAGATCTATCAGTCAAGACCTTATAAGAGATTTAGCAACAAACAAGTAAACTTCAAACTCTTGCAAGACTCATTCTGGTATAGAGGAGGTTCACAGAGGAAATCAGACTTTTACACAAATGTTTCTGAGATCACTGTGGAAAAAGATATAGGTATTGCTTTTCAGGTTTAAAGTTCCTGCAGGAGTCATTTTCCTTAGGAGATTAAATCTGTAAATTCAAAGAGGCAGAGTAAATGGCCAGTTATTGAGGAACCAGAGTAAAATGATTAATAACAGTAAAACTCTTGGCAATGTGTGCAGAAAGCTAAAACACAACAATATGTATGTTCTTCACGTGTTTCAATTTTGACCAGCTTGATGGATTTTATTTGATTGAGTTACCACAATAACACAGAGAGAAAGGTTTAGTAATTTGTTAGCCACAGCCACATGGGTGCTGGCCCTATTTTTCATCGATACATCTTCTAGTACTTAAGGGACTTATTCTGCACACATAACAGAAAAACCTAATTGTCTGACGTTTTGATGTAGTCTCAGCACTAGCATCTTCCAGAGCCTGTATTTTGAGACATGATATCAAGCCACACAATTTTCTATATCCCGTGGGCTGGAAGATACAATATTTGGAAGCACCCAGAGGTAACAGTCATTTGCCAGCTGCCTCAATGCCACTGGCAAAATCCTAACAAAATCACTCTTTAATTGAAGAAGTGGTGAGATTGAACAGCATCAAGCTGTTACATGCAAAGACACAGATAATCCCCAGTTGAATTCCCTCTTGGGGCTTTGCAGCAGGAATGGTCTTCTATTCCATTAAACACTAAGTCAGGTCGCCATGCAGTATCCCAGTCAGGCTGCCAAAGCTTACATTACAGACACGGAAAGAAAAGGGAGGTGGTGTGCAAGTGACAGCAGATTATGAAGCCAAATTTTACTGTAGTATTGTATCACCACAGTTTCCAAAATGATGAGGATTTCTTCAAAGTGTTAAACTTGTAATTTCTTTTCAGAAACTAATTCAAACAATAATCTTGTTTAAAGAAGACACTGACTTGTATTTTGCTAATGGCTGTGAGAAGTTGTAAAAGAAAAGAAAAGGTGATACCCTTAATTTTACAAAATTACTAAAATATTTGGACTGGTTAATTTCATGAAAACAATAAATGATAACTAAAGTTGTTGCTATGTTTTTAATTGAAAATCCTTTAGCTAAGTTCCTTCACTTTGTGTCATATCCCCCAGAAATCTCTTGGTTATGAAATATAATAATTTATCAAAACATAAACAAATTACTGGACTATGTTGGCCTTTTTTGTCTCCTTTTTTTAAATGCTTGGTTTTTTGAGAAATTGAAAATTAGTTATTTGTAATTGTGACACAGTGGCAAGTCTTAGTGATTTTAAGTAATAGTAATGCAAGAGAAATGGTGTCATTAAACAACAGAAGTTATGCCTTTTTTCAGTAGTCACCAGAAAACAGCTGATAAAAGTTGAACCCCACATTTATGTGAAAAAATCAAACAGAGGTAAATAAATAAAGTATCTTGTTGAGAATCAACAGACTGTCTTCAATATGATGATCCAGTTGCAAATATTCATCCAAGCTGTTAAAACATGTATTAGCACAGTGTAGAAGCCTTGATTTTTGGATAGCAGCAGTAAGTGGTGAACATCGCTGCATCCAACCTTATCTTTGTTATCTTAACTTTTATAGATTCAAACAGGCCACAGCCTGTCAGTCAGGCCTCTTAACTAAGGCTTTATTTCACTGATTTATACAGGCCATGAGTGTTTACTTATTTTGACAACTTTGGCAGGGTGGATAGTAAAAGAGTGAACTGTTTTGTGAAATATCCTTTTTTTTAGTTAACTGTTACAAGCACAGTAAATGTAGTAAAGATACCTCTCCCCCAAATTAAAGTCTAAGGCAAAAATACAGAAAAAATAAAAGAGAAGGAAACATGAAAAAGAGGGAAAGCTGCTGAGATATTAGTAATTATATATACACAGAACATAAAATAATGTGTGTTGAAAGGGACATTAAACACACTGTAGTTCTCTGGTGCAAGCTGCTGCTCAAAGCAGAGCCAGATTAGATGCTGTTTTTCAGGCTTGTTCAACTGAGTTTTGAATTCTTCCAAGGGTGGAGATTCTTGAATCTTTCTTAGTACATATGACTTCCCATGTGTGATGAGTGTTGGTTTGGGGCTTTTTTGCCCTTACATTGGTATGTCTCTCATTGCAGTTTATGATTTTTGCCTTCTTTTCAATTGCTCCACACTTCTGAGCATGTGCCTCCAACTTATTCATATCTTAGGTGTATGAGGTACCTGAGGAGACCTTTTCCTTAGCACACATTTTTTCAGGCTGAACCACCCTGATTCTCAGACTACTATTGCATGTCTTGTGCTCTAGCCCTCAGTCAGGTTTTCTGGCCTTCACAGGGTGTATTTCAATGCAGTATTTCATGTGTATAAGGCCAGGAATTTATGCATAGCTTATTTAGAATTAAAGTTGAATTGAAACTTGATCAGCCAAAGAAATATGTTCAAACTCATTCAGCTTATTTCCAAACACACACAAATGCTAACACACATATACACATACACATATAGTTTTACACACAGTGTAGAACATACACTTTTTTACTGAAGTGCCTCTCTCCACTGAGTTGCAGAGCCAGGGGCAGCCACTACTACCAGTCCACCACACTGTGTTCTTGGCAATCAAGAATGCTTTCTGTAAAGTTCCATCCCAGGAGATATTTAGGTCCTTTCTATTTACTTTTCTTTCTCGTGCCCAATACCAGAAAACTATTTTTAAAATAATTATTTTCAAAACTAGATTGGTTTGTCACGGATAAGAATCTACAGATGTTTTGGCAGTGTGCAATTCGGAAACTGTAAAAATCAAATTAGTATGTAATTTCTGACACATTTCTCCTGCTAGGTGAAGTTTGTGAAGTTCTTTACTGATGACTTAATAACTAATTTCTGAAGAATTTGTTTTGTGCTCAGAAGACACTCTGCAAATGGCAGATTTGTGGGACAGAAAAGCAAAAGATCACATACAATTGTGACAGTGTTGTCACGTTTTCCAGTATGATAGGTTATATTTTCCTAATTTCCAATATAGCTCTCTTTTCTTTAAGTCTTTATTAAAAATGTTTCTAATGTCACCAAGGCTCCATTTCCCATGAAAGGCTGGAAAAGATGATCTCTCAAAGTCCCTTCCAATCTGACCTGTTCTTTGGTTCTACAATGCATTCTCAGATGTCTGCTTTATTAAGGAGACATGGCATTAGTTTTAACTTCAGCTTCTTTAAAGCTGTCATTGTTAACTCAGTAAAGTTTTTAACACTAAAAGCAATTCTTTATTAATTTGGGGGGAAATTTGTCATTGTACAATTTAAATGTAGTCCACAAAGAGTCAGAAATTTGATAGAGTGTTGGTTTCTTTGGTTTGTGTTTTTGTTTGTTTGTTTGTTTTTTTTTTAATGAAATGTGCAATATCTGCATAACTGAGTTTTTTGGATTAAATTTTGAGTCTTCTAGATGTTAAAAAAAAAGAGTTTGTGCTTTCACTGGTTTGTTGTAAATCAAAATCCTTCCAGTTGCCAGACTGTTTTGTGTCAGTTGAAGAATAATCTTTGCTTTCAAAATATCTGTGCTTGGAGCTGGAACTCAAGCTTTTCATTCCAGTCCTTTTTTAAAAGACAGGTTTCATTGTTTATGTAAGTATTCTAAACTCAGTTTCATGGCAAGCAAAAGCAAAAACACATGTTGTCTTAGATTTAGAAACTAAAATATTTGTATTCAGAAATGCCAACATATTTTAGTTTTGGCAAATGTAAATAATATTCTCAAGAGAGTTAATTTTATTCTGTAGAAAGTAGATTCAACATTTGCCTAAAATAGATCAATGTAATATTAGTTATTAAATATTTTGAGCTTATTCAGATAAATTTTTTGAAAACAAATACTAAAGTATTTAAAGCATAAGATTCAAGTATCTGGAATGGGAATAGGAAAAAATAATCTGATATTTTCTTCCAAGCATAGAAATGCTGTTTGAAGGAACTTCCTAAAATTGTTTAGTCCAGGCTCTCACTCAAACCAAGACTATCACCAGCACCTGCCTGGCTCAGCTTTTGTTTCATGTAGCCCGGGCCACCAAACCTTCAAGAAAAGAGAGGCAACCGGTTCCAGTGCTGCATCACCCTTCCAGGTGTGGTTGAGGCCCTAAAGAGTGCCTTGATAGCCCTTGTTGGAATTCTCTTTAATTTCTCCTCATCTTCATGACCTGGGAAACCAAGCTGTGCATAGCTCTGCCTTGCACTGCTTGTATCCTGGTGTGGCCCAGTGCACCCTGTCAACAACAGGCTCCCAGGACTGAGCTGCAGCAGTGGCTCAGGTTCCCCACAGCACTAAGTCTTATTCAGCATGTCCGGTAATTAAATTCTTAATCTCCCTTTCTCTAATAGAAAAAACAACAACTTCCTTGGAAGTTAGTGGTAAAGTTTAAGGATTTTAAAGTCTTTTTACATCTATAAATTTCAGTAAGTCATTTTACAGTGAGGTTTTTTTGTTCATTTTTTTGCCTTTTTTCTTCCTTTTTTATGGTGGTTTTTGGTTTTTTTTTCTTTATACCACTGAATACCTTATTGGTATAAGAGTTTTCTCCCTTTCTTTTTTTTACATTTCACTGAAAGTTGTATTTGAATAGCTTTTAACATGCTTAATCTAGCCATGGTGACTGCCGTAAGTGAAACATATTTCAGTGGTCTGTGGCTGCCAGGAATTGACTTCTTATACCATCAGAAGTGAGAAAAGTCGTAACACCTAAACTGAGCAGAACAGCTGAACAGAACAGATTTTAGATATCAAAATCCTTTTCTCCATTGCAGCCCTATGTAGTTGAGCCTTGATCTGTAGCATTATTAGTATTGTGACACATAAATTAGATGCTCTCACCTGCCAGTCAAAAACGGATCATAAGTGCTTATGAATGAGACCTGCTTGTTTAGAGATATGGATAAAGAGTTCTTAATTTATCCCACCTTGTTGAAGACCTTACTAGTGAGAAATAGAAAAGAGAAATCTGAACTGTATTTGTTCCCAATTTTTCCTCCTTGTGCATATAATGATCACATACACTAGAGAAGCTGCCTGCCAGATTTTTGTGAAGAATTAGTGCAAGAGGGTGTTTTACTGGGAATTTTCAACAGCAAATTTCTGTGAAGAGTCTCCTGAATTGGTCCACTGTCTTTATTTTTTCAACTTTTTTAAACCTGAGAATATATAAGTGATGAGCTTTCTTTAAAATAAAAATAATTTCAATTGAGAAGCTATATAAATTTATGTAGATCCTGAATAGTGGCTTAAAAACACGTCAAATGAGAGAAGCAGTACAGTAAAACATTGATTTTTCTTTTCAGTTTGGGCAAGGAATGCATAATGGCATTGATCCCCATTCAGGATTATCACCTAAATTTAAGTCTTTAAATGGAAGTGTGTGTGAGGTCCCTGTACAATCTACAGACATCTACTCAGTGCTGTCAGTGGAGCTTGTTCATCTTATAACAATAAAGAAACCTAAAAGGTATAAAAGGCCAGATTTCAGTTACATAATGATTTCTATTGCTGTGTAAGATGCTTAAAATTTCTATTGCAACCATTCGGGGCTCTCAGTCATAGCACAGATCCTGTGGAAAATCTGCATATTTTGGGAGAGGAAGTTGGAAACTTAAGATGTCTCTATGGGGTCTAAGGCATAGAAAAGCTTAGGTACTTGTTTTAACAATAGTATTGATCCTTACCTATGTGTCTCTTCCAATTATATCTGCCACTTGCATCTCCAAAAGTCTCAAACAAAAATGAGCAACTCTGTAGAGGGAATGTCAGTTTCAAGATCTCTCTTGTTCTGTAGAAACCTGTAACTATATGCATGCATTTACATTTCTTAATGAAGAGTTGAATTTCATTATTGGGGCTTTTGTTGTGCTGTTTATCTCTGCTTTAATCCATCTTTCAACTTCAAGATGTGCATTAAATATACAAGTGGGGAGAGTGATGCTTTTGTTTAATTACCTAGTTGCTCCTCCCAGTAGATACTACACTTAAAATCCCCCTAAATTAATTTGCTAATTAAAATCACTTATTTTAAGCAAGTCAAATTCTTAAAAGTGTAATGACTTCATTTTTCTCACATTACTCTTCGAGAGAATCAAACGAAGAGTTTAGGAGGGAGCCAACTTATGTGCAGCATTTCCAACAGAGCCATTAAATTTTCTTGTGATACTACTTTTTATATTTTGCAAATTGCTTTGGAATGGCTTTGTGTTCAAGGTAAGCAACCAATGAGATCTTCTTTTAATCTAAAGCAGTTTCCTTCCTCCTGAAAATGAATTTAAACGAAGAAGTTGTAAAGGATGCAGGGTGGCAGTTTTTAATGCTGTTGAGTATGGTTTCTTCTTCACATAATAGGGTGCCTACCAATTCTGTGCTCCATTCTTTAGCAATAAATAGGAAAGAGGGGGGCTTCACTATTCTGTGGTTGCAGATGAAATCTAACAAAATAGACAAAACTGAAATATGACAATTATGGAAGCCTATTACAATTCTAATGTGACAGTGATCAAACAGAATTTCAATTAGCTCTAACCAGCCATTTTTGGCTTACTGGAACACACTTGGAGACAAAAAAAAAATGAATATGTTTACACTTGGGTAAATGGGCTAGAAGGGAATGATTTGGGTTGTATTTCTACTACAAGATGAATGTGTCACACAGAGGTTGTCTATCAGAAAGAAATACGTTGTTCATATAAGCATTCAGTATTATTGGACAATAATTGCCAAATTAGCTGAACTTTGCAAACAGAGGTTCTAGGTTTACGTGACAACAGAACTGAAAAATTTGGATCTTGTATTTTAATATTAGTCCCAGCTCTACCACACAGACTCCAGCTTTGCAAGCTACAGCTAGCATAGACAGGTAAATAATTCATCATAATTCCAGCTTCCTAGTTTGATTTTTCATTAGAAGCAGGGACCAGTAACATCTTTGCAAGCTTTTTGTTTTCTAATGTATTGTGCAAAACTGGAAGTGAGTTTACCATTTTACCATATACAGCACATTTTAATACAATTTAAGATAAATAGATAAGTAATGAAAAGTACTTTTTTTTTCAAGGGCTTAACACTCTAAAGACAATGCAAACAGAAGCATATATGAAGTTAAAGAGAATCATACCATGTGGTATAGAATCTGCAATAACTTTTTCTGGTTTTTTCAGGTGGGGCCTGAAACTTGAACCCTTGAGCCTTTATTAAGGACTTTTATATAGGACAAAAAGAAAGAGAGGCTTTGAAAAACTAAAACATCTCTCTTCTCTGGGTGTAATAACCACTTCTAACCTGCCCAGTGACTCTAAGCCTGTCTATATATGCAGTAACAGTGATTTACACCTTTCTGCGTCACAAAGTTAAAGCTTCAGAACATAATGGTAAATAGGATGAAGTTAGGTTCATGATCTAAACCCCACAAAGGGATAGATGCCACTGCATATTGCACTGTGATGACTGGTGGGGCAAGCTATTGGTACAGAAGGGCTGCAGAGGTGGCTTCTGTGAGAAGAGGCTGTGTACTTTCCCAGGGCCCCCACAGCCAGCTCCACCCAGCTCTAAAGATGAGAATGTCAGTGATCCTGGAGGCCTCTCTGACATATTTAAGAAAGGGTATGAAATATAAAAGCACCAGTAAAACATCTTGATCTTGTTTTCCAGGTTCAGGTGTACCTGCCACCATCTTAATCTATTTTATATTATTAAACTGGCCTTTCAGGAATTAAAGACCCTTCTTTCAAACACCTATATTCTTCTTTCATCACCTTGGTGATGATGTTTTACACATATAATCTTTCATCTCTTGTCCTTTATATCACAGTCTACTGGAGCCATATAGTTAATCTATGAGCCTGGATTTTTTACTAACTTCAGTAGGAGCTGAATATACTCCTTGTATTATTCTACACAGAAATGGACAATAAAGAATACAGAGAAAATAATAACAGTAAATTTTTGAAATGTGACCATCACAAAATAAAAACTGAATATTCAGATATTACATAGAGTTACATTTATGCATTGTTATCACACTATTCTTTATATATGATTCAGACAGAGAGCAAAATGTCATTTTATTTCTAACAGCAAACAAAAATTAAATACACAGGTAATGTCATTCATGGCCTACCTTGGCTTTTGCACATTCAAGAGAATTTTTCTAAGTCATAAAAAAAATTATGAAAATGTATCAATACCCTTACATGTGTGTGTATTAACAATGTATGGTATAACAATTTTTAATATTTTCATTTAAACAGGTAACAAGAGAGATGGTATTCTGTATTTGTTACATTAGAAAAACAATAATTAAGGTCAGATATTTTCTCTGGATTCAAAAGAACAGTCACTACATGTTGTTAAGTTGAATTTGAATTACCATGAGTTTTCTACAGCTCCATTTTTCTACAGTGTTTTGCAATGCTTAGTGTTAAGATCAATATTAGTGATAATTGAACCTGTACCTATTTTTGGTGTAAAAGGTGTACAAAGAACAGCTTTTACACCAAAAAGTTTCCTATTCATAAATATCACTGAGTCCTTCTAACTGTATTTTCTACTTATGTTTTTATAATATGCATTTTCTTTCTTCATTTGAATTGTAGTAGCAAAGTACTTTGTTCTTACTCCTTAGAAGCAAATTCAGATATATGTCTAATTGGTATCTATTATGTGCTCTTACCTAAGTTAAGCAGGTTATTATAAAATTACCTGTGTTCCCACTGCACTATAATATCATTTACAGACTCACTGATTTCTCAAGACATGGAGAGCTCATCCAGAAATGATGAAGGAGGCTTATGGTATGATTTCCCACTAGTAATCAAAATTATTGATGTTTACTGTATTATAGCACAACACAGCTAATAAATACATTCAGTACAAGTTATCTTTTTGGCATGAAAATGTTACTTTATGAAAGAATCTTTGTTTAAAATGCAAATGTTCAGATGCTAATCAGTATTTTTCTCCATAAACTTGGTAATCATAAATTTTTTTCATAGAATGTAATTTTTAATATTACTTGAATATTCATGTAATATATATATAAATATATATATGAATAAATATAAAATTATGTGAATGAGTATTTGAGGGCATAAAAGCTGTGCTGTGTTTGAGTAATCCAACAGATGAAAAATGAGTTTGTTAATCACAGTGGCCCTTGTTGTCAGAGCAATGATTTACAGAATAAGAATAGCTCATGATATCCCTGAATACTTGATGGAGTTTATGCAGAAGGAATAGAAATGCTTCATATCCTGTCATATGCTTAACTGTTTTCAGCTTGAGTCACCCAAACACTGTATTAAAATGACATGCTTTACAAAGAAAATGTCTGATTAAAACACTACAAGTATTTGAAACAGCAACACTATAATTTGTTTGCATCCATAAACACATAAAAATGTGATTTCCAGTTGATCTCAGAAGACACTAAGAGACAGGAAAAATAGCAGTCTATAATTATGATCTTGCATAGAGTAATTTTAAAGGTAATGATGTACAGGTAGTCAGGATCTTGCTTTTCCTTTTCATTTAAAGAAATAACATTAGAAAAACCTATTAGACAGTCAAATATTTCAGTGATTAAAAATTAAATGGTAAACTAGTAAATGTAATTGCCACATTTGTCTTTCACAGCAAAAATGTTGGGGTTCTCGTTGTAGTGCACAGCTGAGCAAGCTTCAGAAGTACTCAAAGTAATTTGTTCCTGATAAAATGAGCTCTTCTGCAGTAGCAGGTGAGCCCCAGGTTGTTCCAGGAATGTTGCATTTCAACAGACACATCTTAAAATGATGGAAGTGTAATGGGATCATTCCCACGTCAGCCACAGATTTTTCATAAACTCTGTGTTTTCCTTGAATGACTTTACTTCAAATATTAATGAAATAACACTCTTGGTCTGTAGTAGTGTATGAAGTCAAGGTGATTTTCAAGCAAAGACTACAAGCCCAAGCATGAAATGGATACATTAACTGTCACCTTTCCAGTTATTTTATTTGTTGATTCTGCATGGGTTGATCTTAGTCAACTTGAGTTGTTTTAATCTGTTGACACTACTGTTGGATACAGTTAGAACTGGTGGGCAAGTCCATTCTGAAATCACTCTAAAAAGCCATCAGACAAGTCACCAGATAAACATTTATCCATACCTCTCAATCTGTCTATGTCAGTGAACAGTAATCTTTTAGAAAATTTTTTAACATACACAGTTGTCACAGGAGGACATGATACACAAGATAACCAAAATTCCTCAGTTTTTCATTTTATTTCTTAAGGACATAAGAACTTACGGTTGTGTTTGTTTTGGAGTTACATTTGCATTTGAAAACGTTTCAACCAACAGGAATTTATAGGGCATTAGAAACAGATATGCTTTATGATTTGTAAACGGTCGTTTATTTCAAGACAAATGGGTAATACTCAAATATTCACCAAGGCTTCAATTGAAGTTGTATTGCTGTTTCTTTTGTGGTATATACATCAAGTGATCTGTTTTCTAACTATTGGAGAGTTACTTTGATAGAAATCCTTTGCTGAAAATATCTGATGAAAAAGGACAGTAATACAATTTGCACTTTCATGCAAATTTAGCTCTTGTTCTTTCTCACCCCATTGAGTAATCCTTCCAGTGAATAAAATAAAAAAATTGAAACCTGCAGCACAGAAAGTAAACAGCTTTTTATTCTCAGAAAAACTGTTCCTAAGGATGACAGACAATGGGAGAAATTACATATATTAATTTATAGAATGAGGACTCATCAAGTGACCTCAAAACCCTCAATCTGGCAAAGGGATTCACACTGTTTAGTAAATGTATATAACGCCTTTTATAAAATGAGAAATCCATCTATTATACATACTAGAGATTATTGCAAAGCTCCAGAGACTTTAATGAGATAGGAAAAAAGTCCCCAATGTAACTTTTACACAGGTATGTACACCTTTGCATATCTTCATCTTCTTCTTTAACATTTTCAAATAAATATTTAAGTGCTTTTTTTTCTACAAATAGATATCTCTAGCTGAATTTATGTTTCAGGGGATGGGAGAGCATACAAAGTATGATAGTCTGACCTGGAGGAGGAGAAAATGTTTATAGAGTTTGCCTCAGTTGCAATACTGGCATTTATGTAAGAATTTGTACTGCAATAATCCTGAAAATATCCCACTGGATATAATTTGAGAATTGACTGTATATATATAATCACTATTTTCAGAATGTTTTCTATATAACATCTTAGAAAATTTCTCCCTCTCTAATCCTGCTTTGCTTTACCCCATGCACTTTTTTACCATTCTTTTTTTCAGTAGTCCATAAAACTATGACAGTAGCTCTAATTTTTTGCAATTCAATTCTTGTTTGGGTCCATTAAAGTTTAGTATATTCTAGCAGTAGAAAATTAAGGAAAACCGTTATTTTTGTAAAATGTGAAGTGTCATAAAAGAGACTTGTTCTAATAGGGATTCGGGAATCTCTTTTTGACTTCTGCAAACTTAATTCTTATGGTGTGATAGAAAGTACTTTCCCAGTTTACAAATAAAAGGCAAGTGAAAGCACAGTCTTTTAAATGGCAAATCATTTCTTATTTCTAAGAACTACAGAAGCTAGGTCTGCTTTCAGATATGCAGGCACTATGTGTATCTTGTAAAATCAGTGACCATGCATGCATATGCAAGTATGACACAGGTTTTTGAGTCAGGGTTTGGTTTCATTTTATGCCTTTTTATATATTGAGTAGACAAAAGGCAATTTATAGAGCAAGAAATTAAATATCAGCAATGCAGGAAGTCATAGGTTTGAAAAATCAGTGAAAGAGAACATTCTCCCTGCAGTACCAACAGAGCTGTGTCCAGTAGTTATAAGATTGCAAATTGAAGTACAAAATGTAAAGGCATGTAAAACACGTAAGCTCATTTTAACTGAGGTGAGAAATGGGTTCTGAATGGAGTTACAAAATAAATGCACTTTAATAAAGTAATATCTGAAATAGAAAATAATTGTATTACAAAAGCAAGAAAGGCAAACATATTTAGCCCTCCAGGCCCAACAAGGCTCTTGACTTATTCAGAATTGCAGGACAGTCTACTTGTTGGTGATGAAGATAAACACTCATTGCTCACATGTCAGGGGGACCCGTCCAAGAAAATCCTTTTGTACAACTCTTACACTGCCAAGATGGAAATGATGATTGAAAGTAAAATTTTGTTTGAAACACTGTAATTCTCTAGTATTTTTCCTAAAGAAGTTTAGATGAAATCCAAAATTTCCCATGTGTGATAAAATTAATGACCAGAAGGATATGGGTGAGGATTTTTTAATTTCTTCCAACACCAGTTTTTTAAATTAAGATGGAAAAAATTACAAAGATACACAGCACAAAAATAGTAAGAAGTCCCAAAGAATCTGGACCAGATTCTCAGCAGGATTGTTTGGTAGTCACAATTCTGTCTTACATCTGCCAGGGCTTTGTAACTAAGCTGAGTGCTTTACAGAGGTAGAGAGTGTTCATCTTAGGCTGCCCTCTACAACCAGAACAAGGCTTAGAGAGGGGTGGTGCAGCCTCCACAGCTCACAGTTCTTTATGGCCCTATAGTCTATCATAAAGTCCTAGAGAAAGACACAGATGGTGCATATGGCAACTGCTGCCACCTCTTGGATATTCAGACACTTTGAACACAAGATCTACAGGCTGACTCATAATATGCAGGGTATTGGAGTTTAGATGGGTTTGGTTTTGACTGGATTTTGGCTTTGGTTGGTTGGTTTTTGTATTGCTACACAGGCAGTAAATTTGTAGTTTCCTGGGTAGAGAAGATATATGATTTCAACAGTTTGTAGTTAGACTGTTTTCTTCAGTTTGATAGCTTTCAGGTAGCCATTTTTTACTATTCCTTCACACAAAAATTTTATCGATTCAATTTATGAAATTGAGACTGTTCTTATAGGATATTTCTGAACAGACTGTTGCATTTCTTATCCTGTTCTAGATGTCTTCAAGCTTTTTCATCTTGTCTCCAATCTCATTTCTGTCAAGTGACAGCCTGAAAGAAAACTGTATGGGGAAGAAACACAGGGTACTTTGCAGGTCCTTTCTTCTCTTAAACACTCATCACACAGTGTCAAGGTGCAGGGTTGTCAGTGTACTTCTGGTTCTGCTACGGATATTTCCTGGAAATTCTCCTAGTTCTATCACTGTAGATACAGCCTTTGTCTAACAGTAACTAATTGACAAGGCAAAGTTGAAGATGAAAATGTCAAAGAAAAGGGGTGAAAATTGAAAGTTATTTCTGCCATAGAATTTTTGTATGTTTGCTGCATTCTGACTGTAATTGTAATTGTCAAAGTTTTCTTTAACCTATTTCATGTACAGTCTGGACCTAATAAGCTGGGAGAAAGGAGAAAAGTGGGCAGCGTCTGATGGAAATTCTTCCATGAAGCATATGCACCAAGATGAACACTAATTATCAGCTCACACAAAATTGTTGTTTGCTGTCTTATGTAATTAATGAGGAAGTCTATTAAAAAAGTGGAAGAGCAATTTATATAGTGCTCAAAATTTTCAAGACTCTGGAGCTCTATGTTTGAAAGCAAGCTCTGTAGAAGAGGCATACTGATTTCTTTAGGAATAGGTGAACAATGATATTTATAAATATTGAGAGGTTTGTTTTCTACATTACATGTTTTTTCATTGTGCCAATTGTTACAAGCAGAAGTTAATGCATTATTCCTGAGTTATTTCTGTTTATACCCTTCCCAGTGGTATCTTGGTTCAGTGTGCTTCTGCTCAGCTGATCTATGCACCTTAATAGTGCCAGGATTGATCTCATCTTTGTTCATAGCATATAGAAGGTTGTTAGCTATGTTCATGAGCTAAAGCACACAAAAAATAAAGGCTAATCTCTATTTCATTGGTTCTTTGAATCAGATGCAGTAACATTAGCAGAATGAATAACCCAGTTCATGAACAAAATCAGAGACCAGACAAAGCCTCACCAACTTCACTCATGGAGAGAAAGGATAAAGAGTAGTTAAAAGTTGTCACCCATGATAAGAGCTTCAGATGTAGCATTGGAAGTGTAACAATTCTGCTTTAGCTTTGCAATGGGATTTTGTAATATTTAGGCATCTTCTGAAAAGATAAACAGCAGCCATGGACAGAAATGTACTTCTGTACTTTCATTTTCCTCTAAGTATATTTTATGTGTTTTTTTCTGATTCCAAACATATTACCATCCTTTATGCTGTTACTATTTTGTTGTTGTTTTTTTTTTTTTCTCCACACTGTACACTGGTCCTGTTCATAAGCTTAAGAAAACTATCCATCTGTTAAGAGATGAATGTTGAGGAAGACATGGGACACCACAAAGGTTTGGAAATATGTGCAGGGGTACCAACGAAACTGTTGCCATGAACTTTTGAAGAAGATAAACTACTAAAGGTTTTTGGGCACACTGTTCACAGCTAAGTAGATTCTAAAATTTTTTTTTTTTTTGTTATTTTTCCAGGATAGTTGTACACACACTCCAAATTAAAATACAATCTAGATTCCCAGTATTTGTAATTTTTTACTTTATAGTGAATTTTCCATGCACAGTGTCTTTGGAGTAATCATAATTCCCAGTAATGTGAGCTGGAGAGTCTTCCTTTAGTATCATGGATGATTCAGGCACAGAAGGAACTATGCAAGCTCTATGATTGAAAAGCTGGGGGTTTTACAGGTTTGAGCAAGTAAGAGAAGATATTATAGAGGGAGACTTCATCCTTTATCTAAGTCTTTAATCCAGTGGCCACTCAGCAACTAAATGCTGACATTCTGAGTTGTATCAGCAACCGAATGCTGACACACCTCAGAATAAAATTGGTTATGTTTTTACAGAAACTCATACCTCTGAATAATGTCAATATAAGGAATTTTTTAAGGAAGAAGCAGAGATTCCAGATGTGTGTGGATAGCCTATGTATTTGTCATCAGGTGGTAAAGAACATTCAAGAAACAAAATTTATGCTTAGTTCTGCTTATGGAGGTAAGCTGTCCATTACTGGCCGTGGACAGAACAATAAAATCATTCCCTAGAGATTTTTACTGTGCTTGAGTTCAACTCATGAGTGAGGCTCCACAGCCACTGGGCTCAGTGGCAAGAATTAGCATTCTATGACTTCAGCAGCTGAGTTTTCAGTTGGTGTATTTAATAAAATTGAATGGATTTAGATTCAACAAATCTCTTTTTCTACTCTTGTCTCTCGGGGCAGCACGGTCAGTCCTGCCTAAATTCAGGGAACCATTGATTAGATCAAATCAATGTAAGCGGGAAAGGAAGAAAGAAAAGGAGCTCAAGTATAATCTGGGAGCTGGGAAGTTGATACTATTTTTAAATCTTATTTTAAAAATCTAAGGCATATGTAAATTTGAGATAACACACCTCCCTGGTCCCAATGCCTTGAAGGAATTTACTTCAGTAATTCATGTCTAATTCCATAATTATTAAGCTGGATAATGTATTTTCAATATTTAATACCACAAATGCTTAGGTGTTTTCAAAGTAATCTTTAATTTTGGTCATCAAAAGTAAAGCCTTGATAAAAATCTCTTTATGTGTTCCCTGTTCTGTTTAGTGATAACTGAATCAGGTTTCTTTTTTCTCTTTTTCATGTTTCAGTACTTTTGGCCACCTGTCAGCCAACCAAAATTAAAAACAGAGGCTGATTAAATAACTCTCTATGGTGCTGTTCAGGCAGCTTCATTAGTGTTTCAGCTTATGGCCACTGAGTGAGCCCCACTGCTGTAACTTCTGACAGTTTATGGAAGAGGATTTGAAGGCACAGGATGTGGGGTACGCAATTTTGCACAGTTGCAAAGTTTTGATTGCATGAATTATACATGAAGTCCATTACTGTTGATGCTCACTGGTGGTAACAGCACTCTGAAGGTGTAAAACAGCTTTTTTTTTGAAACTAGTAAAACCCAACTAACCAAATGCAAGCCACATAAAAGAGGAAAATACAGAAGAAGAACAAAAAAAAAAAAAATCCCAAACATTCTTTATTTGTCTATCCAATCACTAGATTTTATGAAAAATAGCTCAGAGCCTTCCAGCTCATTTTGCTGGTGTTCAGGTATGTTGAGAACTAAGGTGTCAGGAAGGCAAAAGGTGATGGAGAAATAAACCTGTAGATTTTTGCACACATAAGGGATTTCTCCAGCATGAACACAGCAAGCATTTCTGAAATCTCTCAATGTCATTTTGCCAAAGATGTCTCTTCTTTTCACTAGTTGTCTGTCTGCTCTGTCAAATATAACGTTTTATTAAAGCTTTGGGGCTTCTTTTTTTTTTTTTTTTTCCCTTTTCCTTCTCTCCGTGTGCCTTTTCAGAAGACAGGAAAGTAGTTTAAAAAAGCAAAAAGATGAGAGATAGATGGGCTCTAATTTCCAGTATTCCCATTTTTGCTCAGATGACTTACTACCTCCTTGCCAATTTTTCATGTTATACTAAAAGGAAAATCTACATTTTAGTGAAGATTTGGTGTTAGTTGTTACAAAAACACTTCTTGGTGCCGTTCTATACAAAAGCCTTTAACCCCTCCCCTTGTACCATATGAACAAATTAATTCATCTGTGTCAGAGTGTTCAGTGATGTACCAAAGCACATGTGCACAAACATTTACACAGATGCTCCCATTGACACTAGTGGGAAAACTGTACACAGAAAAACTAAGGAAGAGTAAGTACCGATGTAGGAAATAAACCAAACTGATCAGGGAGTGCAAGCTCTATCAGTTTCATACAGAAAGGATGTGTGTTTCCTCTTCCTCTAGCACTGGCCTGAATAAGTAAAGCTGCACATGTCATACCATGGATCATACTGATACTTGCTTCCACTGTAAATTAAAGCAGATTCCTCTTTTAAGGATTCTTAGTACTCATTCCACATGCCTAACATGCCCTTTCTGTCTGAGGCTGGATGTAGAGCACTGCTCATGACTATTCATTGCAATGTCTTGGCAAGACATTCACAGCCTTAATATGTCAAAAAACAAATGTTCATGGGGTAATACTTGTACCTTGAAGTATACTTATATTAAGAAAAAAGACATTGGCAAATTAGTGTAAGGCAAACTGCCTAACCCCTCATAGTGTTTTTCTGGATTCCTAAAACCACAAGGTATTGCCTTTCTCTACATGTTCAAAATTTCTTTTAGTGTGCCATGTGAGACCAAGTTCCACACCTTTTCAACTAGAAGTTCTTCAGTAGTGTAATCCTTGTACACAATTTTAGCTATGAAACATCGGAATTAATTCAGCTGTGGATTTTTGTGGGGAAGTGTATTCACCTCTGCTGCAATTGTTTTCCACAGGTGACTCTGAGGAGACATGTACTTCTCATACATGATGCTGTGCTCTTCCACAATCACCAATACCAGACTTTTGTACTGTCATTGCACTGTCCCATTACCAGGCAGTACTAACCTAATCTACATTAGGCATAGGCACACAATCACCTTTCATAGCCAGAATACATAATGTGGACTATCTCTCAAAGTATTTTGACTCTTTGATTTAATACATACTTTACTTCACCTGTAACTTGTCAGAAAATCTACAAATATTTTTTGAAGAAAGCTGAAAAAGAAATGCAGGCTTGTCTCTACAGTAGAATGCAGAATTTCTGAAGCCATGCTAAGAGACCTATGTTAATATTTGCCATTTACTATATTACTGAACTGTGGTCTGAGCAGATCCATAAGCAGCAACTTATGTAGTAAAATATGCAAAAGTTGTGCCAAAACTTTCTCTTTAAGAAAAAACAACCTTTCTGTATTTTCTCACACTAGGAATGGAATTCTATCATTCTTGCCCCTGATGTTGTTCCTATCTATTGAACAGTAAACCTATCAGCATATTTTTATCTCATATTTTTATCTTGAGATTTTATGTCAAATATTCTATTTTTATATCAGAGTAAAGGTCTTTAGGAAATTAGATGCAATCATAAGCAAGCTGGCTGTGACTGAAGCAACAGCTTCTCCTTAAATACAGGGTACAATTTTGAGCAGACAGCGACAAAAATACCAAAGAAAAGCCCTGTTTCTGCAGTGAGTATGCATGTTTGGAAGCTAACAGCATAGTTTACGTGGTGACAAACCACCTCCCTACCCTTCCATAAAGTAATTCTTCAAATCTCATTCATAACAGTAGATTGGACTATCATGAGATCAGTCACAACCAACCTATTCAATATGACTGCATTTTATAAGCAAGCATATTCCTCCTGGAAATCTGACCAGAATCAGCTGTTCACTTCCTGGAGACATTGATGTTGATCTCTCTTTACTTTCCTTCTCTTTCCTTCCTCCCCTCTGTTTCATCCTTTATATGATCAAATTCTATTTCAAACCCTTCAGGACAAACAGTCTTTATCACAACTTGTCTCTGCTGCAGACATACTTACAGGGAAGCAGAGTGTATGATACCACCTGCCTTGTGTTTGCACAGCAAGCTTTTGTATCAGGGGATCTACAGGGCTGGCTTCTGTGAGGAGCTGGAGAAGCTTCTCCCATGTCCAAGAGAACTAATTCCAACCAGCTCCAAGACGGACCCACTGCAGGACGAGGTCAAGCCCATCAGTGACAGTGGTAGTGCCTCTGAAGTAAAAGATTTAAGAAGTGTATAGGGGGTGAATCTGGGCTATAGAATCTGTAGCCAGAGAGAAGGGTACTTAACTGTAAGTTTGGTTTCAAATACATTTAATATATGAGCATGAAATTTGCAAATCCTCTCCCTCTCTGATAGTAAGAATATGCCCTCCTCAGAAACCCAGGTTGACTAGAGACTGACACCCAATGACCTGGAGACCTGAGACATAAATCTTCCTCTGTTTCTTAATGATGCAATGCATCCATATCTTTCAGTGGATCATGCTGACTTGGACCATGCTGTGCCATCTAACAGGTTGCATTATGAATTTCTGAGTGTTTGGGTTATTCTGCAATAAGTGTACAAACACTCATAAAAAATGAGATCACTGACCTGAAGTTGCAGGCAGTTAATATTTTCTGTAAAAATGGGTGTAGATATAAAGGATGATGTAACGATAAGAGAAGGAGGCCAGTAAAAGGGGATGAATCAGAGAATCAAACCAATGTGTTCAGTCTATAAACCTCACCAAATAGAAAATCTGTAATTATTGCAATGGTGACCTTAACTCAAGGACTGGGAAGCAGAAGTATACCTGCACAATATGTGAATCAAATCACTTTACACATCTCTAGTGAGCATGAAGCAAAGGCATGACCATTTCATGGAATTATGAACAGGCAGATATATATTTTTCTGCACATTTTGCTTTGAAGTAGGGATGAAAAACTTTTTCTTTTTTAATTTCAAAGGGGCTTAATGTCCATTTCTAGACCATGAGGCTTCTTTTATCTGCTTTCCATAAGTACTTGTAATTTTATACATTATATACATGCAATATTTAAAAAGCTTATCTTAGTTTAACTGTGAGGAAACTGATGCTAGTTTTCCACTGCCAGAAATCGTAGTCTCAGCACCTGCTGTGACTTTCATGGGACTCTATTTAATCAATGGCAGTTCACCAGGACTCCCAATCCTTTCCTCAGAGATACGCAGTCAGTCAGTAAGAGTAATTTACCCACACTGTACTCTTGTAGAGCTTCGTCCGTCCCTGGTGGAAGACTGATGAATTTAATAAGGTTCCTGTTAGCCCTTGCCTTCAGCCTGTCTAAGTCTCTGAACAGCAGACCTGCCTTCAAAAATATAGATTGGTCTTTCAGTATTATTCTGACTTGACAAAAGAGGGCATTTCTTTGCCTCCTCCAGGTCACTGGTAAAGACGTTAAACAAGACTAACAGGTCCTAGAAAAGGATTCTGAAGAATTATACTTGTAACTTGCTGCCAGGAGATTGCAAACTATTAACTGCTACCCCCAGAGTCACACAATCCAGAACATTTTCCACTCATTTTGTAATAAGTTCATCTATGTTATCATGTCCAAATCTGTTGACAAGGATGTTAGAGGAGACTGTGTTGAAAACCTCACTAAAGTCAAAACACTTTTCCTATCTGTGACTAAGGGAAAGTCAAGATTCTCCTTCCTCTCTAGATCCAGTGGTTTTATTCTGCAAGTAACTATAAAACACAACCTCTTAAACGTTAGTTTTTCAGGTCAGTTTCTTCATGCAAGCCAAAATTGCTTCCAAGAAGAGTTGCTCTGTGATTTTCACAGTAACTGAAGTGAGGCTGACAAGCTCATAGTTATTTCAATTTTCCTCAGACTGCTTGAAGATGGTTAAAGTGTTTGTCTCCTACTGCTGCTCTCCCAGTACACTTGTATGCAACACACCTAATCCCATGAATTACTGTGAAGCAAACTGTCTCAAAAAATCCCTGACTCCAGCTCTCACATGCTGCTGGTTGGTTCTCCCCTTCTGCAACCTTGCCTCCACAGAGAGGGGCCCAGGAGACCTTGCTGGTGAAAATCAATGAAGGCATTGTTTACCTCATCCTCATCTTGTATTCACTGTCACTACATCGCTCACCTCCTTCAGCAGTGGGTCAGGTTTTTCATTGCTGGTTTATTTACTGTCAGTGCAGTCACAAAAGCTCTTCTTGATGCCCTGGTCATGCCTCGCTAATTTCAACTTACTCAAGCTTTACTTTTCCATCAGCATTCCTGCACAATCAGGCAACGTTTCTGTGTTCCTCCATGATACTCTATCCTTGCTTCTACTTCCAGTATATATATATATATATATATTTTTGTTTGGTTTGGTTGGTTTGGGTTTTTTTTTTGTTTGTTTGTTTTGGTTAATCATGCCTTTTTATTCAAGGTAAGTTTGCTTGTTTTCCAGAACACATCCTTCCTGTGCTTAGAGGAGGTTGTTCTCAAAGGTCTGACAGTACTCTTAAGCTCTTCTGCCCTTCAGAACTTCATCTCACAGGATCCTTCCTACCACTTCTGAATAAGTCAAAGTCTGTTCTAAGTGAAGCTCAGGGTCTGTACTCTGCTTCTTGCCTTCCTCACTTCTTCAGGATTTTGAACTTCCCTGTGTTATATACATTATGTTGCCACAAACAAGGAGAAAAGGTCAGAGCAGAGCACTACATCCAGAACTGGCTGCAAAACACTCAGTTTTATACTTATTTTGTAAAAATGTTAGTCCAAGGTTAGTAAAGTAGGTGAAAAATTGAAACCATTAACTTTGGTATAAGGACATTTTTGACACTGGGATTCTTTTGCTCAGAGTAGCTGAAGCAAGTATTCAAGGACTGTTATATAAGCCTAAAGTGTTGAAAAGATGACACAATCGGGAAACCACAGCATGTTCCCTTCTTCATAATGTTCTTTTAATCATTGCTCACATCTTGTGCTTAAATGTCATCTTGTCTGTTAATCTAAAATTTATTAAGGATATTCAGGTCCTCTAATCATCTTTTCTTGTGAAGATTATTGAACTTAACCTTAGAGGATGTTCCTCCCTGGGAAGCATGGATCACAGATACATAATAGCATCAACAAATTATATATGAAAGGTGCATATGAGATCATTGGGAGTGTCAATATTGACTTTTCTCCAGGCTGTAATGGATGAGTCATACCTGATCTAATGATTTTTATTGTAATTCTAACCACCACATTAGTAAGAGGTGAAAAAATTAAAATGCTAGACAGATATAACCTTTACTGATAAGATATATGTATTATTAACTTTATTACATGCAGTTTTCTTCAAAGGTCCTTGGAAGCTGTTAATAATGTTGAAAGAAGTGATGGATAACAACTCATAACATTTTCTCACTGAATTTTCTCAAAGTGTCAGAAAAAATTCCATAGGATTAATTCAAATTACTAATAAGTATTATTTCACTATTAGTTCTTTTCTGCCTCAGCTGTTTTTCCTTTTCTTCAGAAAACATCTGTATCTTCTCAGCTGCATAATTTTTCATTTCTGAATGCCTTTCATCGATTAGTATCTACTAATTGGGGGGGGGAGGGGTTGGTCTTTTTCAGAGTTATTTCACTCAGTGTTATTTCTCCCTTACCAGACAGCCATCACATCCCTTGAAATAACATATAATAGTCCTCTTTCTATCCATAACCCAGAAATTGATCATTTTCAGGTAGATTGTTTTAGCTACATGGAGCTCTATTAACTCTGATAGGGTTCTACAGAGACCCAGCAATCTAGCCATACTCTATCAGTTTCTGGACTGAAGTTTCTTTCCGTTTATTTCAGTTTCTAACTAACTTTTATTTCAGTTTTTAGAGTTTTTTTGGTGAAAACCAGGAATGAAAAATTCTCGTTTTGTCTGCTTTGTCCCACAGTTCTTCTTGCAAAGTTAGACCCCTACCTCATATGTGCTGTGTTTCTACATGTGCATTTTTTTTATCCCAACAGCGTTTTTTCTCCCTTTGTTAATTTACTTCAAAATTTTGTCTAATGAGTTGCACAAATTTATTGCTCTTTGACACAGTTCAAGTTCTTAAGGAGGACAAATCTACCAAAGTTAAGATTACTGTAAGAGATAAAACCACGAGTATATTAGTGACATAATACAGTCTTTCTGGAAAGCATTAATAAATAACTTCAATTAAATTTTAAATTTTTATTCTCACAAGCAAGCCAAAAGTTTCCAATATCTAAGGTAGGTATCTGCATTTCATCTCAGTTCCTAGACTTCTGTTAAAGGCAATGGAGCTCCAACATGCAAAGTCTGAAGGACTCTATAGAGCAATTCAGTTGTACCACAATAAATTCAGCCAGATTTGGGTATGCTCCTGCCAATGGAAAGCAAATATCTCTAACACTTAGAACATTTCCTGCCATTAATTTGACTTAACCTTGGACAATTCATGGGATGGTTTAGCTATTAAAATGGTACAGGCACCATTACAGTATATAATTTGTAGTTTAAAACACAGGACACTTAACTAGGATGAACACATGGCAGTCTCTTCCAGGTGACCTCAGTGCCTTGAATCTGTCTAGGCAGTTTTAATTAACTAGTATGAGTGGAGCATTAGGAGCTGTTTGTCAGAATACGAGCTCGAATGTACTAGCAAATCCTCTCATGATTATAATCCAATCTTAAATGTCTACTCCATGCACAGTTACTTCCATGTATGCACTTATACCTTGAAGAGCTTAAGTCCTCCTTTATGTTCAAGTCTGTTCAACATTCTAACAATGCATGTGGACAAGGAATGCCAGCTCACACAGACTTTCTCTTTGATATCTTATGAAAAATGTAATGTGCAGGTACACTCCTTTTCATGGACAGCCATGATTAGATGGTTGGCTGCTCTGTCAGGTAATTATGTACATAAGAGTCCTACATGCTTAAAAAGTGAATTCTTAAATCAGCCACATTATGTTGATTTATTCTTGGGCAAACTTCATTGACAGACTGCTCTACTTCCAAATGACTATGAATTTTTTACTTCCCATATATTTACATCCCAGCTGTTAGATGACAGCATTCGATATTCATTACTGACCTGTTGTCTTTCATTGGTGAAGTATGGTACTCATAGCCTAGCAAACTAATCAGACAAAACTTGTTTATCTTCTGAATAAATGTCCAGCCTGTCTCTCTCTTCCCCCTTTGCTCTAGTCAGAAAATACAAACAAGATACAGGTCCAGAAGAACAATCTTTGCTTTCCAGCAAACATTGCAGCTCATTTAGATGAGCTCTTCAAACCTCTTGAAACTTAGCAAACAAAGCTTAGTTACACCCATTATTGTTATTGGCTGTGTTCAAGACTCCCAGATTGCAAAAGCTGCACATTATTAATCACCCTGAAATTCAGCAATAAGGAGGTAGTGAACCATTCTTATCATCAGTTATGAACAGTGTTTGTGTGCTGTCTAATTATGAGACATAATAACATTACTATGTAAATCAAAAGTCCATAATACTAATGAAAAATCCCAAAACTTATGAATAATAATTAGAAATGTAATTAATAATAGAACATACCTGTTAATATTATTTACATTTTTATGTGTAATAATTTAAAAGCTCTAGAGCTTTTATATATATGGTAGCTGTAGTGGATGACAAACATTAGGGTAACAAACACAGCCATTGAAAAAGCTATGTGATGTTTAGGGAATTTTGCCATTTTATTTCTTTTCTTTATTATTTGTACTAAAACCAGTTCTGAACTATTTACAAATTAATTTCAATTTCCTCAAGACCAAAATTAAGTTGAGTGTTTAGAATTTATTTTAACATTTAATAGAAAAAAGCTCCATGAAGTTTAACCCACAAAAGACATATGGATATCAGAAGTTAGTTCTTTACCACATCTACTTAAAGTAAAACTCTTTAAATTAAAACACAGTCATCTTGAATTTAACATGGGAAAATCTTACTTTCAATTAAGCCTAAACACATTTATAATCAATTTTAATTAGTCCTGTTCTTCTAAATATCATCTGCAATTATAAAATAAACCTACCCATGGAGTTTCATTAAATCTTGGGATTTTTGAACCTGAGCTTCAACGATCTTTATTTAAGCAGTCTCCCACCATCTGACATAACTTTCTGCCCTGTTCCTTGAGATTACTTGGCACACAAAACTATGACAGGAATATTTCAATAATTTCTCCATCTTTTCTCAACTTCTGCTAGAAACACACATGAACTAGTTGCTCAATCTCTACATTGGAAAGAGATGGGGGGAAAAGGATCATACATCCCTTCCATCTACCACTGTCCTTATGTAGAAAGACTGATTTTTGGAAATTATTTTTTCGTTTCCATGTAATTGTGTATATGTATGTCCACTGACATTTCAGAAGTAGCAAAGAAGCATCCAAAGGAAGGTGGAGATGCACCTTTAGGGGTGCCATGGTTCAAGCCCTTGTGCAAATACACATTCTGGGCAGCACTCATAATCTTTCCTGCTCTCCTACTACAAATCTTTGCTAGATTTCTGTGTGTCAGAAGGCAGCTGGAGCAGGCCTTGTGTATGAGGGATGACAGTCTGGAAGCCGAGGGTGACTCTAGTTCAGTCTGTACCCTCACCAGCTGGCATCATCTCACCAGGTCAAAACATAGTAGACAGATTGAGTTGCTGCTAACAGAGTTTATTATCAGCTTCCAACACAGTAATGAATCAGCTCCAGGGTACATCCAGGAGACATGGCCAAATACAGTACTTGAAACCAAGGTGCTAATTAGGTCTGAGGTCAAATTTGAGGAAATAAGGTCAGAAAAAGGGATGAAGACAGGTACACCTAACACAAAGGGTACCAGTCCCACTGCTCATGCCCGAAGAACAGTGTTAGTAACTAGAAAGCAATTGTATTTTCTGCCCCTGTTTGCAAAATTTTTAGCCCACCAGTCCATCCCATTGTACACCCAACTTACTGTTCCCTGTTCCAAATCTCACCACATGGCTACCAAGAAATTACAGATACATTTTTAAAGGCATTTCTAGACTCAATGTACAAAATCCACTGATCTCCTGTGTTCCACAGAGGGATTATTCTAATCACAAAAGGCAATATGATGGGTAATGCAAAACCTGTCCTTCGTAAAGTTATGCCAGCTCTTTCCAGCTGTCTCCTTATCCTCATATTCAGAAAAAGGTCCCCTTGGTATCCATCAGTTTGTGGAACACAAAATACAACATTTGTTCACCCCCCCCCCCCAAAACCTCTGACTTCTCATGAGAACGTTTCAGGTTCTTTCTGACATAAAATGGCAATACCTCTCTTCACAACATGTGACTTTTCCTAATAGATCCTTTAGTGTTTCGTTCTGGTCACAGATTTGAAATGACTTGAAGAACATAAAGATCTGGTGGTGTTAATGAAAGATTTCTTAAAAAATAAATTAGAACTTATTCATCTGATCTAAAAACAATAAGCTTTCCTCTCTGGATCAATGAGTGTGGATGATATTATCCAGTAACCATGAACATCTAAAACCTGTTAACCCTTCCTGCATATACTTTTAAGTATTTTCCATATGCCTTTTCAAGTATAGCTAGGGGAAGGAGGTGATAGCTGTTGGACTGGTCTACAGTGCTGCTGTCCTATACAGTCCTAGTACAGTTAAACACTGGGTGGCTGGCTATGTAGTTGGAAGAAGAGATGAAGAGTCTGAATTCAGTGAGCCATAGGAAAGGGGGAGAATAATTAAAAAAGAAAAAAAGGAAAGAGATAAAAAAGAAAAAAAGTGATTCTCCTTCACAGAGTGACCTTCTTTTAATGTTATCCATGCCATTCACCCTCCATAGCTGATCAGCCAATTCCATTTATCATTATAATTAGGCAGCATCTTGCCAGTTCAATCAGGCTCAATTACTTAGGCCTCATTAGTGACTGACATACTATAACAAGTGCATCTTTGAATGAACAAGGTCAGATAAAGGAAGTACAGTATGCAGCCAGCAAACACATTTATAGACCATGACAATACAATGCTTTCGATGTTGAATAACTTTGCATTCCCCCTTTTTAAGGAGGCATGAAGATAATGAAGCTAAAAGTAACCTTGCTTAGCTTGCAAGTTCCTGCAAGTTCCTATCAGCTCTGCAGCTGAACAGTAGTGGTAAGTGACAAATCTTCCAATGACTCTGGAAAAACTTTGGGGCTTTTATCAAGTTTAAGTTTCAGGTTCTGGAGAATGGCAGCTTGTCTGATGCTTCAGAGCAGCATAAGAACTTCAAAATGCACAGGAAGAAACTGGACATTGAGGCTCCAGTCCTACAAATCTTTCTGTATTAGTAACAGCAGCAAATGGTTCTGCTTGTAAAATATGGTGGAATGTAAAAGGAACTGACTGGCTTCTGCATAATTGAATAGTCTAGATTTTGAAATAATGATTAAAGTGTGTTTGAAGATATTACTGCTTTTTATAAATATATTGAAAAGTAACCTCCAGAGATTAAATGTATCCTAAGTTAAATAAACATGTTTTAGACACACACACACACACACACACACATACACACACAAACATAAACACACATATGTATAATATTAAAGGCATGACATTAAAGAGAAAAAGGCACATTCATTAACTAGAAATTAGAGTTTCTTCACACAAGAAAGTGGTGGTCTTCAACTATTTCCCACTATGAATGGTGAAGAAATATATCCACATTACTTAAAGATGATGTCTGAAAAGTTTATAAAATTTGTCTCTCACTTTGATCTCATGGAGCTGGGAACATAAATTATGAGTCTATTGGTATGTCCCAGCTATAAATCTTTTAGGTATGACCAAAGCCCTTACTTCTAATGGAGGTGATGGAAACACACCTGTTGCTATTCTATAATTAGGCACAAATGAAAGTGTAGTTTTACATGGTGAGACATTCCTTTTTATCTAACTTGCTTCATTGCAAAAGTCTATTGTTTCACCATTTGGTCATGCTTATTCTTTAGCAGACAGTGATAATCCTAATTTTTGGTTTGGTTTTTTTTTGGTTGTTTTTTTTTTTTTTTTTTTTTTTTTTTCACTTCAGAGCAGATAAATAGAGCTTGCTTCAATGTTATTTTGTCCACAGGCATGATACTTGGAGATACAATTCACCTTTCCTTTTGCTGAGAAGATAGTACTCTGAAAGCAGATACAAATGACAATCACAATAGTGCCTGTGTTTATTTTTATTCCAAATTATTTTCTTGGAATTTTGTGATGTACCTTAAACTGGGTGATCACAAAAGTACCAATAAAGAATACACCAGTTTTCTGGAATATTCTCTTTTAAATTCTGGCAAACTTTGTTTCAAATGTCTCCTGTGTTTTATGTTAATATTTTTTTGTATTTTGAATTAATGTATATAGTTCTCCTCCAGTCATAATATTTAAAAGGTATATGAAAAATGCCCCAAGTCCACACAGAAAATTCTGTAATATATTATGCATTATAAAAATAAAGTAATGTCTCCAGTGAAGTGATCAGTATGCATCCAAAAGTACAGGATTTGATTATCTTAACAGATATATTCTGAGTCATTATTATCTGGTTGCCTTTTATTCTTCTACACAATATTTGAGTACATTATACTCAGAGGTATTTAATTTCATAAACTGGCAGTGTGCTATGTGAAGTGTTTCTTTCATATATTCGTATCTAATCTCTTAGTTATTTATTTATTTTTCTAGGCAACTCTTAACTATAATAGCCAAATATTAAAAAATAAAAATAACAACTTTCCACTTTTACTTTCGTCCCTACTTGAATACAAATCAACTGAATCATTCTTTATGTTTCTGAAAACTTCACTGAGTAAAAGTGAATCGAAGATGAGAATTTTGTGAGTGAAAAGTGGTTCAGATTGTGGTTATTCATATCTTTTGCAACAGTGAATTCTCCAGTCTTGGCTTAGATCTTAACCAATTTCTTTAGACATTCATGAGATAAAGAGACTAGGGGATGATCTCACACCTAGAGACAGTGTTATTGCATTTCTCCTTAAACCAAAGATAAAACATGACATATGCATACATGTGTATGTGACATATCCATATGTGCTGATCTGCACAATATTCTGGACCAATAGGTTTTTTCTGCAATGACTGCTGGAACAGGCATTACAAATCACAACAGTTTATATTCCCAACACAAATTTTGCCACCTTCTTGAAAAGAAATGCAGCTATTTACATGAACAGCAGAAAAACCCAACCAAAATATTTAGAAAGAGAGTTTTTCCACTACATTTTCTACCATTGGAGAGAAAATAAGAAAGAAATTTGGGACAAGCATTAGATGTGTCATTAAAGAAACTCCTGGGAAATGTTCGGTTCAACCATTCAGATAGAGGTGAACTCAGTGGGGATATAGCAAATTATCTTAGAGGAGTGGAATTATGAAGGTAAAGTTTTGGTGGGTATTTAAGCACAGTAACTCATAACAGCTCTCACAGATCCATGCAAACCATTTTTGGGGATCCTTGTGTAAAGCCAGTCACATCCTGAGTTGTACAAATAAAAAATAAGACCTCCATGTTAAGGGAGGTGATTGTCCCCCTCTAGTCCATTCTCATGAGACCCACCCTGGAGTGCTGTGTCCAACTCTGGGGCACAGCACAAAACATACATGGACCTGTTGGAGAGAGTCCAGAGGATGCCACAAAGATGACCAAAGGGCTGGAGTGCCTCTCTTAAAAAGACAGGCTGAGCAAGCTGAAGTTTTTTATCCTAGAGAAGAGAAGGCTCCTGGGAGACTTTATTTCTTTCAATACATAAAAGGAGCTTATGAGAAAAAAGAGAAAAAGACTTTACCAAGGCATGCAGTGACAGGACAAGAGACAATATTTTTGAACTGAAAGATGGTAGATTTAGACATTGAAACAAGTTTTTTAGAGAAGCTGTGCATGTCCCATCTCAGGAAGTATTCAAGACCAAGTTGGATGGAGATTTGAGCAAGCTGATGTAGTGAAAGATGCCCCAGCTTATGATAGAGGCATCGGACTAGATGATACCTAAAGCTGCCTTCTAACCCACACCATTCTATGATACCAAAACTCCTTACTCACTGCAACCTCTTCCAAACAAGGTGCATGAGTTTGGTGGTTACTGTTACGTGCTGCTTCACTGTTTTACAAAGGGGTCTCTCTGTACCGTGTTCTGGTCAGCAACTCTAAAAAGTGCTCAGGAATTTTGCAAGGGAAGAATCATAATTGTTACTTTCTTTATTTTTTTTCTCAAATATTCTTGAGTGTCTTTCATGAAAACAGGGAAAGCATCACCTGCATTCAGTAATAAAATTTACAGAAGTTCAGGTAAGGTTCTTATAAACTAATACTGCAATTTTTTACCAATCTATGAACATATTAGTGGAAAAGTAAGACTGCAATAACCCTGGAGCAGAATACAGCAGCAGCCAAAAACAAATTATCTCAGCATATATTTCAAATTGTGAAAAAAATTGTTAGATTATATGTAGAAAGACCAACATTTAAAAGTGACAAACACGGCCCCCTCTTATCCTTTGCACATTACCACTTTAGGGATGCAGTTAGCTTGCTTTGTTCAAATGTGGATTGCTTTCAGGATTCACAGCTTTCTGAAACTGTGGCAGTGTGATTTACAGGGATTAACATGCTCATGTCTCCAAACCCTTACAGATCATTAAATTCTCCTTATCAAAGGAGGCATCAAGAATTTGTGTTTGGAAAGTTTTTGCATGCCCTTTATTATCTCTAATTGCTCAGGTAAAACAGAGGTCAAATTCATGGGCTCTGAACTGTTGCCATCAATGATCTTCATCTGGAGTAAATGAGATAAGTACCTAGAAATGGGGCACTCAATAAAAAATAAAAACCCTGAATTTCATGAAGAGAAAGGTAATAGGTGTCTACTGGTGAATTGCTTTATGAAAATTATTCAGTTTTTAGAGAAGGGATGCTTTGTTCTTGCAATGGCAGTCCTGGTTTGAAAGGCAATATATAGTTCAGGAAAATTGCGGGAGGGATGAAATTTATCTGCCATTATTTGCATAGTGCTTTTCTTCCCTATCAAAGCCCACTCACAGCTATATTTTCTTCAGTTCTTACCATACCTGCCTGGGTGTCTTTGTTTTATAATTGCTCCCCAATACTATTGATTTATTTCTCCTATGCACTGAATGCTATGAGTGTACCAGATGAAATCTGAGATTCTAAATGAAGTGAATTTAGTAGTTTTAGCTCAATCCCCAGCCAACAGCAGATAAAAACATATGCAACACTGCTCAGTTGACACAATTTCTTTCATCTGTGCTGAGGAAATGCACTGGAACACATCCAACACTGACAGTAAATTGATTTGCACCCTTGAGATGCTGGCTACTCCTGTCAGAATTGAGTTTGTTGACAGATGGTAGACAGCGTGGAGAAACTTTCTATGGAATTGCTTATATGTTACCCAGAAATGGGTAAAAAATCAAATAGGGGTACAGTGGTGGAAAAAAAGCCTGAATAAATGGATTTGTTACAACCTCAGATTTCTTCACTTTCTGATGAAGTTTCTGGTTGTCCAAATGGAACAATGTTACAACACTTTTTGGAATTATTTATTATTTTTCTCTTTTACAGTGTGGCTCTGGAACTTTTCTTAAATGCAGAAATTAAAAAAAAATTAGTGTGACATACAGATATTACAGTATACATTAGTCTGAAAAAAGAGTATTTCGTACACTCAAAACATTTAATTTCTTAAAAATTGGAAATATTACTGTAGGAACATGTTCTCTTGTATTTGAGATAACATCTAAACAATAGACATCAAACTTTCTACTTCTGATTTTAAAATTAGGTTCCCAGATTTTATGTACAATTTTTCCTCTCAATATAACTAGAGATAATTCATTTTACCTACTTTCTAATCAAAGCCTGAAGACTAATTTACCAAATTTCTTATATACCTATGACATAGCTACCATGTTTCATGCTCACGGACAGATTCGATGATTCAAGAGTTAGTCTTAAAAGTGTCAAGGGCAAAATTATTGCAAAACAGGGTGTCCTACCAAATTTTTCCTGTTAAAAATACAAGAAAAGTTATCAGACCACTTCATTTCCATATAGTTCTACTGACATCAAATTAAATTCTGAAAACCTTTATTAAGTTTATTTTAGATTTCAACTAGAGAAATCATAGAGTAAGAGTGAGGTGTTAAATGACAAGAAAATGTGACAATTGTGAGGGGCTTTGAAATATTCTGCCAACACTTGGGAGGAAGAACAAGAATTGTCACTTTATTTTACTTAGATTGATGGTTAATAGTGATATGAAGAAAAATGTCCATACTCACCTACTTTCCTCCCAAATAAATTTTGTGATTTCAAAGGGGTTGAATCAAGCTTGGACACTTCAAGAGGGGAACACCCTGATACCTAAGCAAAAGAAAATGTATTGGTAAGAGACAAATAAGGGCCAAGGAACATAAGAGGAAAGAAAGAAGGACAAGAATGAAGGAACAAAGGAATAATGGAGATATGACAACGGTGAGAGAGGCTTGTCCATCCTCTTAGCTGTAATAATGTTGACAGAAATTCATGTATTCAAATAATGGTTTTGTTAAACACTAAGTTCTAGGGACAGATGGAATGGAAGGGCAAGAGAGAAACCTTTGAATTAGAGATCATTTTATGTAAATATATATATATATATACACGTATATATAAATAGATTCTGATGAAATACTGTCAGCTCTCTAATTTGTTTGTGTTGATTTAGATGGAAATCATACAGGGAAATAGGCTGGTGAGACCCACTACTCTGTCTCCTGGACAGTTCTCCTGACAGCTAGCTGCCTGAAGAGTAGACTGCCAATCTTTCCAGGACATCTGATTTCCCAGCTGTTCACCTGGTGAGCTGCTGGCCTCCCAGGCTCTCCAACTGGCTGCTCCACAAGCTCTCCAGCTGGAGTGGGGGTTACCTGATATCACAGAAATCAAGCTCTTTTGCTGGAGTCTGCACTGGCTGGGGTCTGGAAGAATATTTGTTTTGGAAACAGAAATGTTCCCAGTGTTTTGGCAGCCTGGACAATATCTACATTTCACTGCTCTCAAAACAGAACCTATCAAAATTTGCTGTGTCACAATGAGAATCCTAGTTTTGTTGTTTCTGGCATGCTAATTTTCCTTTTAAAAGTGCTAAATTTTGTTCCAAATCAAGATGAAGGAAAAAAGAAAAGGAGCCTGGATTTCTTATCAGAAAGTAATACCATTTGGTATGTTGGTGGCAAAAAGACATCTTACTTTCAGAGAATAGAGAAAATCAAAGCTTACTGAAAAAATGCTTCATTAAGACTGTTCAGTTTTTATTCTGAATGGATTTAATTCCAGGAGAAATTTTACAATATTTTTTTAAAAAAATTAAGGAATGTTTTTAGCAAAAATTTAAAATCATAGTCTCCTTATGGGAAATTAACACACAGTAGCCGTAAAAATCACATATCTATAAGAAAGAGGTGTAAAACTTGCAGATTATCTTTTAGGCCTTTTCTTGGGAATATGACAAGGAAAGGTGGTTTTTAAGATGTATCTCTTAGGTTTTGGGTCATTTACTCTTTCAGATCAGTGTCTGACTGTCTGGGAGTCACACTGGGCACCTCCTGCTGCCAAAACAATTCAACACATACTTGGAGGGGGTGAGATCACTAAATGCTGAATTAGGTCATACTTTCTCCAGAACCTTAAGTTTTGTACAGACTTGTTCCTCAGAGTGATAGTTCATATTGATTTCTGACTAGAAAGGGCAGCTGCATATGAAGAAAAACACTACTGAAATTTTTAAGTGTTACTCTTTCAACATAAACACAAATTAATGTGCTATTTTCTCACACTTCTTAGCTTCTCTTTTCTTTTCTCACTGTTCCAGCAGAAACTGAGGGGAAGAAATTTCCATTTCCAAGTGATTTCAATACCTGTTATTCCAAAACAACAAAAGTGGGAACTACTTGTGTATGTCAAGTTGCATATTTAAACACATTCATTGGGACCATTTTTGTTTAATATCATTATCCATGCTCTGGATGAAGGGATCACGCATACACTAAGTCACTTTGGAAATGGCACCAAGTTGGGTGGGAGCATTGATCTGCTGAAGAGCAGGAAGGCTCTGCAGAGGGATCTGGACCAGCTGGATGGGCTGAGGTTATGAGGTTCAACAAGGTCAAGTGACAGGTCCTGCACCTGGGTGGGGGAGAGTGGCTGGAAAACTGACCAGAGGAAAAGGACCTGGGGGTGCTGGTCAACAGCTGGCTGGGTGTGAGGCAGTGTGTGCCCAGGTGGCCAAGAAGGCTGATGGCATCCTGGCCTGGATCAAAATCCCTGCTGACAGCAGGACCAGAGAAGTGTTTCTCCCTCTGTACTGGGCACCACACCTCAAATCCTGTGTCGAGTTCTGGGACCCTCACTACAGGAAGGACATTGAGGTGCTGCAGAAAGTCCAGAGAAGGGCAATGGACCTGGTGAAGGGTTCAGAGCACAAATCTTATTAAAGGCTCTCAGTCTCTACAACTACCTGACCCCTGTATGTCTGTTCCCTCATCTTTCAGAAGGAACAGAAAGGCAGTCAGAGTTTCCTTGCAAACAGTGATAGATGCCCATCTAGGGCTAGGTAACAGAATTCTGCTAAAACACTATTTATCAAAATTCCTGTATCATACATTTTCTTCTTTCCTCCTATTCTATCTGAATCCTTAAAACACTATGTTTGGGCTACTCATCACTAACATATTCTTGCAAAACTGCCCTTCCTCTTGTAAGACCATGGTATGATATATTATGGTCCTATGTTCCCAAAAATTTTCTACAGAAATTAAACTGAAAATTCCCATATGATTTCACAAATCAATAAGTTTAAAAGTGATAATTAATAAGACATGAGAAAGGGATTAAATTTGTCATAATGGCTACAACTGAATTTATCCTTCACTGTGGGAAGGACATTTCCCAGTTATATTTTGATTTCTGTAGTTCTCTGCCCTCATAAAAGAGGGATGTTTCCCAAAAGGAAACGATGCACTCAGCTTAACTATTACTTATGTGAATGTATTCTGTTTGGGTTTTTGCATTGATACAATTTATACAAACACTAAAGCCAACAAGCAAAGCATGAAACCTTAGTGTTAAAGGAATACTATGTAGTCAAAAGTTGTGGTATATATTTACAGTCAGTATGTTTCAACAACATCAAGTAAGCATTGATCACAAACCAGGTGGTTCTTCTAGTCAGATTTTGAGCTCAATGAAAGAAGCTAGCCAAGCTTCAGCAGCTTTGGGATACAAAAGCTCAGCTTGAAGCAAAGCTTCAATCACCTCAGCACTATGTTTATTAATGGGCTAATAAGGAGAGTATCAGTTTGCACTGTGCTGTGTGTTTCAGAATGTTAGAAAGGCACTTGCTTTCATGGAAGGAGAAAGGCTATCCTTATAAATAAAGCACAGTGTTTTCATCCATCACTACAATGAAGCTCCCTACCAAAAGGTCTGGAGTGCCTTGTGTGAGCACAAGCAGATGTTTCATCACTGCACAGTACCAGGGAGCGAATATTTGTGATGACAGCTTTCTGTGAAATGCAGTTCCCTTAAGGCTGTGTGTGTACACACACACACATATACACATATATATATACTTATATGAAAATATTTTAAATGGTTGAGTTGATAACTTGAAAAATGCTGTATACAAGTCTTGACTGTGTCATTTTCCAACTTCTACAAGGACAGAAAAGGGTTTTCACTCAGCCAACAAAGATACCAAGATGTACAAATTGTGATTTCATGAGGTGAGGTATCTGACAATTGGTACTTTAGAAAGAATTCTTTGCAGAAAATTGTCTCAGACTTTTTTTCTGATTAAAAATAGCTTTTCTCATTTTCTTCATGAATATACATTCATGCTTCATTTTAATAACATGCCTCTGTGAGTACTTGGGATACTATTTTTTTTTTTATTTATTACAACTCCTGAGTATTCCAGTCTTGAGTTGAAAAAGTAACAGGCATAGAAACAATTTACTCTGTAACAATTTGCATTTAAATTCATTTACAACTAATGCCCTTTATGTGACCGAGAGGTTTCTATAACTAGTGACATTCTATTGTACAAAACCACACAGCAGGTAGCTTCCTCGTGATATCCAATGTGAATTGTAGGCAGTGGCTATGAATATTCATTAAGTCCTCTGCCTACTTGAAATACCATTTTACAGGGTACCAAGTAGCTGCAGCATCTACCCAAGTCCCAGGAAGCTGGTAAGAGCAAGCACTTTGCTGAACTGGGAAACACAGTATCAGTATTAAAATCAGGGCAATGTATGGTACAATATTATATCCCTTTAATTGCACAGGGAGGAAAAAGAAATTTCATTAAAGCCAGTTAAGTATTTTGGATACTGAGAACACTAAACAACCTTCAGGTATTCCAGTTTAACTTTCCTTTTTTCTCACTGGTTGCATGGTGGGGAGATATGCAATGATTACTTTTACTATTGTTTCCTTAATGTCTTTAAAAGTATGGCAATTAAAACATTCCTGTATAGCAAATATTTTGGCCAACAAGAGCACTTCCATTTCTTTTAGTTTTCCCATGACTTCTCTTGTGACTGAATGTGTGTGTGTGTGTGTGTGTTTTTATTTTTCTTCCTGCATAACAGTACATTGTTTTTAATCACAGAACACAGAGGGGAAGGGGGAGCTGTGGAATTGATTTTTCAGGAGGAAGAAGAAAACCTGAAAGAACAACCAAGAAACAAATGAAAATGTAATGAGACTACAGAAAACATGGCTGTGGTTGGAGGTGCTGGGGGAGAAAAAAGTGGGCTTGTGTAGATTGATTCTGTGTAATGGACTGTGGAGGGTTCTGAGGAAAGTAAGAGTGTGAAGGAATGCCAGACAGAAGTCAGTAAAGAAGCATGGAACAGAAAAGTACAGAAAACAGAATGAAAATTTAAAAAAGGGCTGGGAGAAAGCCAATATAGCCTTGATGAATGGGATGAATGGTTTTGGCTGTGGGGAACTGCTCAGAGATCAAGAATGGCTTTGGAAGTAAGAGCTATCTTAAAAAATTATCCAGCTGAAAAACAAAAGGACTTTCACAAAAATTTAAAGCAAGGAAACATAAAGCGTTTTTTACTTTGCTCATCTGGCAGTCATTGAACTTAGTGAGAATTAACTAATTACAGCAAATCTTAGTTAATACAGAGAATTGTCAATCTATATGGTTTTTCTCTGGGAGAGAGAAGGCAAATTCATCATCTGTCAAACTGGTTATATGACATTTTGAAGACACAGAGTACTGTATGAGTAGTGATAGGTTTACAGCAGCAGATTCATCAGGATGCTGAAAGATCTCCATACAGTTTCTTAAAGGGTACCCTGTAGCTGCCTCTGCTTTTCCATGAAGGCCAAAAATTTCCAAGCTGAGTCTCAGGGATAGAAGCAGGATATTTTCCACAGACAGCACTCTTCAGCTGCACATGAGCATGGTGCTAGCATGACAAGTGGGCAACTCTCCCCACTTCTAGACAGATTCAGGAGAGCTTTCTTTTATGGGCTTCCCCTCCTTGAAGTCACTCAGTGTAATGTCAAGACATCTGACCTGGGTAGGACCCTACTCCTTGAGTGGCCAGTCACCAGGACTGGAAGCCCAGATTAAAGGTACACTAAAGAGGTGGTTTTGGTTCATGAGATACCATGTGACTTTCTGAGTGAATGAGTACTCATGTCTTTTATCTGGGCTTCAAGTCCTGATGAGCGGTCGCTCAGGAAGTAGGGTCCTACTGTGACCTCAGAGGAGAGAGTCCCAGGTGTCTGGAAGGTTGTTCAGGCGTGTGTCACACTGTACAGTCTGTCTAAGTTACCCCTGGCAGTGTAACCCAGTGGCACAGGTTTTTGAAAATGGTTTGATCTTATTACATATATCAAGTTTTTATTCTTGCAAAAGCCAGCACCACTGGGATGAGGTGCTAAGGTACTAAGGGCCTGTCTGACAGAAAGATGCACCTGTGAAAATACACAACCTTAAAATATATATTATTTTTCTGAATTCTTACATAAAATAATAATATACATGGCTCTCAAAGGCTATTTAAGGCTGACTTGGAGTTGAGTTGTCTCAACTCAGACAAACTGCAATTATTTACCTGTAAGTCAGCCATTAATGGCATATGCTAAAATCATAGTGTTCACTTTCCATTCATACTTGCCATTTTTACTTTTCTTTGTTTCCCTAAGTCACAATCATAATTCTTTTTATTATGGATTCTGTGTAGTACATCAGATTCCATTCCCATCCCCTCCAGTCCCTCCCTCCCTCCTGTAAGGAAGTTCAGCAGAACTTGTTGCAAGGATTGATTATGAATGATTATGTTAATTGTTATGTTTAAATGTAGATTATCAACTGATTGCTCAAGCTATAGGTCGTTCCAGAATTAATATCTTTATAGTTTCCTTTTCCTTCAAATTGACAGTGTTCTCAGTCTCCCTCTCAACATCTTTTTCTTCTGGACTTAAAAGGTATGTGATCCACAGCTGACTTTGCAGTGGTTTTGGCTTGGGTTGGTTAATTTTCTTCACAGTAGCTGGTAGGGGGCTCTTTCAGGATTTGTGCTGAAATCAGCATTGGTAATACAGGCATAGTTTAGCTATTGCTGGGCAGCATTAATACTGAGTCAAGTTCATTTCTGCTTCTCATCCCACCCCACCAGCAAGGAAGCTGAAGGTGCACAAAAATCTGGGAAGGGACACAACTGAGAGAGGACATTCCATACCATATGGTGTCATGCTCATGATGTAAGGCTAGGGGAAGATGAAGGAAGAGGTGGACCTTTGGAGTGATGGCATTTGTCTTCCCAAGCAGCCATTAAGTTTCATGGAGCCCTGCTCTCCTGGGGACGGCCTGACACCTGCCTGCCCATACAAAATGGTGAATGAATTTCTCGTTTTGTTCTGCTTGCATGTGGGACTTTGGCGTTAAGGATTAAACTGTCTCAACCCATGAGTGTTGTCATTATTACTCTTCCAGTTCTCTCCACCATCCTACCCAGGGGCTGAGTGAGCAGCTGTGGGGGGCTTTTTTCATCTGGGTTTAAACCACAACACTGTCAGATATAGAGAGAAATAAAAACTACTGGGTGTTAGACCTACAAAATTACCACTTGTATTGCAGCATTATCAAAAGTTACACTTATAACAAGAAAGGAAAAAGGTTACACACCTTTTTCTAACTTAGAGACCGCTTGACTTCAGCCTCTCCTCCTTTAAAGCATCGTGGCCCTGCCCAAACTACTGGCTAGAAATGGTCATTAATCTGTCAACATGCTAAGACAGTCTGGGTCACTGTGGGACTAGTTATTGCTGCTCTCAACATTGCTAGACAGAGCCCTTCAGGGGCCCAACTGGAGCAGGCTCTTTTCACGTAAAGAAAAGTATTGAGCAAACAAGTCCAACAACTTAAAAAACGCAAAAAAAAACCCCAAAAAACTGTTTTTCATCTGTTTCTCTATGAAGAATATGTAGGATAGTCTAAAATCTGATCTACTTCGTGTCAAGTATTCTTCAGGAAACTCTAAATAAAGCTGAATGAGAAGAATGTACACTTTCAGATGCTGAAAAATCTGTAATTCCCAGTCTATCTCACCTTAACCTGCTTGTGTTCTCATAAAACAGGAAATTAACATTTAGACAAAACAAATAGATTGAGAGGCCTGTAGATGAAAACAGAGATGATACAGCACTGGTCACCATAATAAGCTATGGTCTCAGTTGATGCACCTGACCATTGTGTTTCCATTGTTTAGAAAAAGGAAAGCGGGGAAAATGGACAATAATGGGGAAGTTTCTATCAATATAAGGAATAAATCTTCCAAACCTGAGAGAAGGCAGCCTTTGGGGCAGCACAAAGATGTTGATCTGAAAACATAACATGAAGGCAAAGGGTGTTGTAATGGGGAATCCTTACAACAAGTTTAAGACAGCGATGAATTTGGAAGGAAAGATGAAGCGATATTTCTTTAGATGTTCAGAGATTATTTATTCCTCCAGCCACATGGCTGAGTTCCCAGGCAGACTCCAGTCATGGAACCCTGCTCTCCTCCAGGGCCCGGGCACCCCAAACCAACCAAGCAGGAACAGGTATGGGGCACACCTGACATGGGGACAGGGACAGGGACAGACCCGTACCCTGCAGGGTCCCTCCCCTCGGGACCCCAGGGAGAGGCACCTCCACAAAAGGGTATCAGGGTCATTGACCAACCAAAGAGAGAAATACCTTAACAATTTCAGAATTGATAAATAAACCTTAGAGGTTTAGGATTAAATTGTAGTAAATGGTAGTATGATTAGATGATATATTAAGTAGTCCACAAAGGGCATGAATATAAAAAAAGTAGACAACTTTGTGGATACAGAGAATTAACAGGAGAAAGGCAAGATATAGGATACAATTACATATTACAAATGATACAATTACATATATGTACAATTACCAGGAATAGATTCACTGCAGAATCTAAATTCACTGCAGAATAACAGAAGCACATTTCCATTTTCACTTTGATGCATTTTGCATATTCATTCAGATTGAATATAAACATATACCTGTAAGTATAAAAATATAAATACACATAAAATATTATAGGTAAGGCACAACCAGATGAGTGCAGAGAGATAATTTTTTTAGAAATTAATGCCAGTCTTGTACTTGGTGACCTATAGACAGTTATCCTGGAGAATCCGTGGATCTGAGGGTAGAACTCAGCTGCAATTTCTGTAGTATCTCACAAGCCTATATTTTGTAGAAATGGAATTCTTCTAAACATCACCATATATTCCAAAAAGACTTTTTCCTTACCCTGTGCATAAAATTTTCAAAAGGTAGTTAGTACCTGAAATGCTTACATTTAATTGGTAATGTTTTTAATGGTACAGTTTTCACAAGGTGCCAATTATGTATTTTCACTGCATTTCTATGCTGTTGGGTTTTCTAATTCCTTATATGTACACTTCATACTGCACTGAACATTAAACATAGTTACACTAGAAAAATCATAGTTTTAGGTCCATTGATGTGGCTTGTTGGGATTCTTTCCTTGACAGTTTGACTCTTGTGCATTATTTTTTCATGAAAAAATGTTTTACCTATGACAGCTGGAAGTGCCTCTGTAAAATGTTTTTGGTTAAAGAGTGGAAAGTGAAAAGAGTCTGGATAAATTGCATGGAGGACCAAACCCCTAATTGCTGAAGTTTTGGCTATAAAGAATAACATTGCCTGCTTCTAAGACCATATACCCAGTCATTTCCACTTGGTGACTTTTCTTTTAATTATTCACTCTGTATTAAACAACATCAGCTTAATAGTCTTTTGATGATGTACCCCAAGGAACAAATATTCCAAAGTGAGTATTAAAATATACAATCTGTATATGAAACTCTAGCAAGGCCTTTTTTGTCCTATTTTTACATGACAGCAAGCTACAGATTTTAACGTGAAAATCAGAAGTGAAGCAGGATTTCATGTAGGCATTGGGCCAAAACAGAACTGTGAAAATTTAAACTCTTGTGTAGGCTGCAAGATTACTTTCTTGCCTTGATGGTGTGATTTTTGGACTTGATGTTTCTGATCACTGTTACCACAATCTTTATTTCAAGAGAGAATAAATTTATTAAGATAGTGTTTTCTCTAACATTCTTATCATTGTAAAGGTTTATTGTGTTAATAGAATATCACACCGAGATATTGATTTACTGAAAGTTCAGATTTACCTTTGACCTTTCATGATTTTGTCGCTTTATTTTAACATTCTCTTCCCTTCTGTTCTGGGAAATACTTTTTCAGGTCAACTGTCAGTCACATGTAGGTCATCACCAGAAAATAGAAACAAAAATTCGAACGCAAAGAACACAATGATTTTGTTAGAAACCTGAAAAACTATAAAATTTTCACAATATTACTTGGCAGTAATTACATCTTGCATTGTGAGATCTTTGCATAAAAATTAGTGTTCTGGTGACTATTTATTTACTTAATATTTAAAATTCAATGAAAGTTAATTATTAAGAAAGAGCAGTGATTAAGGCATGTGAGTAAAAGCACAGTCTTACAATCCTTATTTATCCTTTCTATTACAATTATGAACTCTGCATTTGTTAGTCCTATGTATAGTCTTACTTATTTAACTGAATATGTAGATAAGACTCTAAGTCAAAAGCTATGCCACGAACCTGAAAGTTAGTGTCTCTTTTGGAGATACTGCTTAAACAAATAAAATTACCACAAAACCATTTTTTAAGTCTAGCACATATTTACAAGCTCACTAATTGCTAAAACATTAATTAGGGAAAAGAGAAACCACATTCAGTAGGATATTTTATAAACCAGTGGCATGATTTAGTGTATGTGAAATAGAAGCAGAAACTGTTAGCAGATATTCTCACTAGTAAGGATAACGTGCAGAATTCATTATACTCTCACATGGATTACCAGCAGGTAATGCCTATGGCCATGTAGATTTACTTTTTTGTTTGACAGCGAGAGAACATAATCTCGCTTTGAGGTGATCTTTTGACTGTCTCTTACATCTCCAGATCTGAAGCTTGACCTGTGCCCCATGCCCCCTTTTATGAGAGCAAGAACCCCTGGGTTTGCAGAAAAACTGCTTTAAAAAAAAAAAAAAAATTTTTTTTTTGGCTTTTTGGTGTTCTTGGACTTTGCTACATTACGCACCAAACTGTTTCTTTTCTTTATTTTCTTGCTGAGAAGCTTAACTGATGCACAGTGGGGCAGGATTCTGTGCAAAGTAAGACAACATTGTTTCTGCACCTCAGTGGTGTGTACAAAGGGTTTCAAGGCAAATAGCAGAAACTCGTATTCATTCATTCCTGCACAACAGAGTGTGAGTATTCATGGCAGGTGCAGACATTTTTCAATATATGATTGAAAAGAAACCCCACAGGCAAAGAATATATTCCTAGCTAGCTGAGTACAGAGACCTGAGAGTGATAGGTGCTACAAAAGGTGTTACGAGTGATAAACAGAACAAGCCAAGACTCTTACAGAGAAAATAATTACAAAATATTCATGAGTAGTTATTTCCTACTATGGTGCCCAGTTGTAGTCACTCAAGGCTATTCATTGTTTACTGAACACCTTCAGAATGCAGGAACCTTCGCTGACTGGCAGGCTTTTTCCTATCACCTAGGAGGACTTACCCTTTTGGTTCTTGCAATCAATCTCCTTAACTTAAGCATTGTGCAATGATGTGCCCATGCTTCCAAAAGCATATATTTATTCAGTAGCTATCAAGAAAAACCTGTGGAACAGTTTTTGGCTGTCCTTCTCCTTGAGGTGTTTAGATTGATAAGCTGACTAACATAGATAAACAGGTCTAGCAGAACAATGCCTAAGTGATAATAGAGGGGCTAATTAAGAACAAGAGCAAAACACAAGGAGAGAGAGACGATATATTTCAATAAAGTCTTCAGCAAATAAACAAAACAGAAAATCTTTTCCCGCAAGAGGAAACAGCTATATCAGAGTTACACCTGTTTCATGACACAGACTACCCAATACCTACCTGTGAAGTCATGAAGGGAAGGCATTAACTAGTCAAACAAAGAAAAATAGAATCAGTGCAGACTGTTATGATGATGAATACCTTCAGAAAACTTTACTGTGAAGTGCGATTCAAAAAAAGACGTCCTGCCGAGAATCTCTGTATTGACAAGGTCTGTTGTGGTGTAAGAGTGACTAAAAATATGTTCAGACATTTTAAAACTTCGGGTTTAAAACTTTCCACTTCTCCTACAGGACAGTATCAGTCTCTTGCAAGTGCAATACCTTGAGGATGTCAGTTTAGCTTTCATTACCCTGATGAACTTAGCTGAGCAGACCCAGGCCTATCCACTTCAGTACCTACTCCTGTGAGCCAACACCCCACGTGGTTAATAAAGATATAAACAAAGGGAAGAGAGCAGTGTCTGCTTCCACCTTAATCTATGGATGTGGCAGGAGGAGGAGAGAACAATGCGCTAACGACTCATTAGGGTCATGACTGCTCTCCAGTTCCTGTGGCAGTCTACAATTTGCTATGGAATGAATTTTTGTCAAAGATTGAATTTTTCAGTGATACCTGATTTGATGTGATTTATAAGTTACATCATGGCTCTAGTCCTGCTACGTCTGCCAGTAAGCTCCTCATGATGCTACTCAGGAGACTTCCTGATTTCCTATGGAATCAGCAGCTGACAGAGGTCCTGTCTCAGACACAGAGGCGTGGTGCTGCTCAAGAACGGAAGGAATTCACATGAAGCAATACACGAGAAAATAATTCTTCCAAGAGCTGGGAGTGTGGAAGCATCAAGAAACAAATTCAGGTCAATTCCAAAAGCAGTTTCATCTGCTTTGTAAGAAACTTTATATTACCTAAGGTATTCCAGTACTTATTAGCTCAGAGAAAAGAGTAGCAACTTCAATAAATATTGTGCTAATTAAACACTATTGGTTGTGTTGCTCTACAGATGTGTTTGAATGACACCCCTGACCCCATCAAGATAAGTTCTAGCACACTCACAAAACAGTGTTTGACTGGTCTACAAAATATATAATTTTGCACTTAATCATCTCTATTATTTCATGCTTGTTCTGGTATGAAGCAGCTGGAAGACTTACACCTCAAAAATAAGGGAAAGGATATGAAGATATTCCAATATGAAACAAAACAAGATTATCAAGTTCTTTTTTTACCTATGATTACTGATTCGCTGGAGTTTTCATACTGTCATCCATGATGGATACAGTTAATTTTTGCTGTTTTGTATTTATATTGCAGGTTGTCATTTCTGTCATTAATCATAAACATAATTGTAATAGAGACAGAAATGTCTTTTCCCAGACATTTAATTCTGAAATACAATTATCCAGACTTCCTGCGGTTAATGGCATAGAATTCTAATTACTTCAAAATGAAGCCATTATTCATAAACTTCAGGCTTGTAACACACATGTTTACAGTAGATGGAAAACACTGTAGAATTCATCATTGTGGAGCTCTTGTTTGCCACAGGCTTATTTAACTACTCCATTTCTTAGTACTGCCTTTGTCCTATGCCATTAAGGAATGATAAAGTACTCAACTCCCTGTTTACATAGAAAGCTATGTGCAGAAGTCCTCCTTCACAGACAATGGGCATTCAAATTTTCAGCCTATAAATAAACTACAGCTGCGCTTTTCTGTTGTAGGAAGTCACTTGAACTTGGAAATGGCAGTAATTTAATTAGCAGTCACTCTTTCACAATCAGATAATTCTAACAGTGGTTAATGTATAATGAAAATAGAAAATATATAGGGCAATGCAAAATTAGATTCATGAGGTTAAAAGAGAAAAATGTTGAATTGGGTAATTTTCCCAAATTTTCAGAGATTGTAATTGCTCAAATTTGGAGAGCAAATACCACTACTAGCATGTAAAGGAGATGTAGAAGGTACAAGATATACCAAAAGCAAGGAAGATACCTCAAATATAAATGCATTTGGACTATGAAGTTATGCAGTAAATAGTTATTCAAATGCAATAGAAATTAAAAAAAAAAAAAAAAGACACCAGGCATGTTCTATAAAACAATAGAGAACAGAGAAAATACTGAAGACTTCAGCTTTTATGTTGCTGGGATAGATAGGTCACCAATGCCCTTGCAGAGGTTCAACAAGACCTGATATGAAGAGGGGAAACAAGGTAAGACAGGCAGGTACTTCTAGGGCATGGCTGAACCCATTTTAACAAAATTAGCTAAGACAGGAGGGAAAAAACACTTTCCAAAAGTGTCAATATAAGTAACTGTTGAGAAAGTCCAGTTGAGTTGACCAGACATTTAGTTTCAAATGCCAAGGTAAACCTTATATTCTCTGTCAATGTGGAACACAAACCACCCATAGCTACCAGTGTTCCACAACATCTCAATTAAGGCAGGCATGTGAGCAGGCTCTCAAGACTTTAACAGCTGTGAATTATTTCTTCCACTGTATCTCCACAGCAGAAGGAGGAAGTGATATCAGAAGCCATATTGAGTTCTCAAAATCTGAAAATAAAAGGTTGATTTTTGTTAAGCATACTATGCTCGCAAAATGTCTAATTGTACACATTGGAATATAAGTTCATCCACTGTGTTTAGTCTTTACCCCTGCTGTGTTCTAGTCATGCCTGACACACCAGGAATGATAGGCACATATTAGTGCTGATTTTACCTTATTTCTCCTAGTTTCACATTCTTACCTTGTTTGTCATTGTGAAAGATCACTACTCCAACTGAATAGTAACATAAATGACTAAAAGAGGTTGACTACTCACACACTGACATAAATGAGGAACAATGGCTAAATAACAAGGAAAAGGCAGTGAAGGTAGGAATGGGATCTTGTTGTGGTGGACCCTCCCCTGGGCACCCCCGGCCGGGTCCCTGCCATGTGACTCTGGGTCTGTCTGATGTTCAAGCTGCCTGGGCTCTGATCTGGTTGGTTGTTTATCCCAGCTCCGCCCCTGGTATCCCCTTTCCCCCTGTCTGTGACAAAACCAGCAGGACACAAAGACCTGCTCTTTTACCCCAGCCGATTCTTGCCCAGGTCGTTGCTCTGTCTCTCGGGACAGAGGGAATAAATGACTTAACATCATAAAGGAGGTTTGAGCTCTATTTCTCTTCTCTGCTTCTGCTTCTGGTGAGTAGCTGTCAGCTAGCACTGGCTTAAGTGGGGCTGCACAGTCAAGGAATATTTAGGCTGTCTGTAAATGGTTTAAGATATTCCAAGGCATAAAGAGGCAAGCTCACCACAGGAATTAAGCAGTGGACAAAGATATTGAATTACAAGAAATGGTGCCCAACGTGCTGCCTCAGAACCTCTGTTCCTGAGCTCTTTGGGGGTGTCCCGGTGAGCACGTGTCTCCCGGAGTTAGCCCTGCATGTGGTTTGTGCATTACTCATAGCCTGCTGCCGGATCTTCATTTTGTACCTTATTTTAGTGTCTCCCTTTTATATTCTGCAAAACTTGAAAAGCTCTTAATCGATAAATTCTGGGGGATTTATTTTTCCCCAACATTTGTGTTTGTTTTTCATTTTCACATCTAAGCAGGAGTTTCAGTGCTACACATAGTGACAGGCATTCACACAGTTTTGCAAAGGAAGCTGAGAACTATGATTAGGTCAGCCTCTACCTTCCCTGAAATTCATCTGCAGTTTGATTTGGGAAAAATTATTTAGGTATATTATGTTAATTCAATCTTCATTTGATGTCCATTACTGACAGCTTGATAGACCATAGATTAAGATCAAAATTGAGGAAAAATGTGTTAGTATAGTATACAACTGTTGAACCTTACCAAAATATGTAATCCCACAGCAATACCCTAGTATAACAAGAAAGCACCATATCTTTTCCAAAATCACTGTTATGGAAAAGCCTAGCATATTTAAAAGTACAGGTTCAAAGAATTTCATAGAATTTGGAGAGTAAAAACTCCTTTTGAATGAGCTATACCTACAACATTTTTCTGACCTATTGCTGCAGTAGATTACATGTCCTTTTTAAGTTTTGATTGTAAAATAGGAGACTTCTGAAAACACAGCAACATTTAGAGACATGACACGTCACTGAGATGTTTGCACTAAGTGGTTTTATATTAAAGGTTTGAGTAGCTGTGCACAGTGCATCAGCTTTAAAAAAGCTTAGATAAAAGGTACAGATGAAAAAATACAAAATGGAACTAACTAAAAGCCACTTTAGAAGTTTATGTTTGGAGTGAGCACTTACAGCTTGGCACACAGCTTGGGCTATGTTGATCTTCTGTTTAGTTTATCTTATTTATGTATTGGGTCTGGCTGGGATGGAGTTAACTTTCCCATAACAGCCCTTATAGCACTGTGCCTTTTATTTGTAGCTAGAATGGTATTGATAACACATCTGGCAGCCACCCAAGGTCAACCCACCACGATATACAAAGCTATTTGGAAAGGTACTTAACTTTTTATTTCCTCACCTACATTTTTCAATAATTCTTTTGTTCACAGCTCAGACGTTAAAGCCAAGTTAGTAGCAGACAGGGGCATCTGTGGATTTCGGTTTTTTTGTTTTTTCCTAAAGACTAGTATATTCAGAGCACAGAAATGTATCATAGCTTTCACTGAAAATACGAATCAAACAGAAGTTGATCAAAAATGTATTTGAGTTAGCTTTTCAGTTGAATATCTAAATATGTTTATAAGGTAAGCCTGGAGAAAAGGAAGCTCAGAGGGGGGACCTTCTCACCTGCTACAACTACCTGAAAGGAGTAGCCAGGTGGGGACTGATCACTTTTCCTAAGTAACAAGATGGAGAGAAAATGGCTTCAAGCAGTGCTAGACAAGGGTTAGATTGAATATTTGGAAATTTCATTCATGCAAAGAGATGTCAAGAATTGGAACAGGCTGCCCAGGGAAGTGGTGGAGTCACCATTCCTAAAAATATTTAAAAGATGTTTCAGTGTAGTGGTGGACTTCACAGTTCTGAGTTAAGGGTTGGACTTGAGGATCATAAATGTCTTTTGCACCCTGAATGTTTCCATAATGTGTCTATCATTTACAGTACCTGAACTGGTAGTAGATCTCCACTGTCCATACATTGTAGGCAGTGTACGCCCACTCAAGAGACATAATACCTCGGAGATATTTAAAAGACTCCAGTAGATGTGGTATTTAGGTACATGGTTTACTGGTGGACTTTGCAGTGCCAAGTTTATGTTTGGATTTAATGATCTTAAAGATTTTTTTTTCCAACCTATGTGATTTTATGATTCTTCTCTAGTGACCAGTTCAAAAATCTCTGCTTTTCATTCAAAAGAAATGAGTTTAAAAAGCATGGTGTTCCGTACTCTCTCTGGAAGTGCACAGTCAAAGTAGGCTATTCTTAATCTTACCTATAGTTTTAGTTAGACTCAGTCCTTCAAAGCTACTGCATAAAAGCTAAATAAAATTTCAACCTTTGTAACTGATTCATAGCTTCCATTTAAATCTTTAAGATATATTTTTGGGTTTATGACAGCATTCTGAACCTGATTTGGCATTAATCTCTATAAGAATTTCAGTAAATCCTAGTAGGATTCCTTCACTATTTTATCTCTGACAACATTTCTCTTTAATCCACTGCTACAGCACTCCTCACCTCTAACACATAGAAGTTCTTGCTGCAACAGTCAAACCCCCAAAACAGGTTGCCACAAGTTGACATTCTGAATGATATTTATTCCTGTTATCACCAAAATGATGATCTGGAAATGTGACTGGTAATCTGCAATTTGGATTTATGATTGAGATAAAACAAATCGTATCACCTCAAATGGAATTATTTGATTTTAAGTTCTTGAAATAATTTTCAAGTTAATGAACAGCTAGACAAAGGAAAGGAGTAGTAGTAGTAGTAATAAATAATAATAGTAATAATAAAAATAATAATAAATGATATTGCATATCATCACCTAGTGTGGACATAGCCAGGGTGTCCAAAAGCTATGCTTTTGACTGTATTTCAAACCCTACTGGAGCTTACAGACACAGCACCTATTGTTTTATACAGACATAGGTAGTCACAGGCATGGGACTGGAACTTGAACATCTCACCAACAGTGTAAATAACATAACAGCCATGCTACAAATTCATTTCTCAGAGTCTGGCTCTCTATTTTATTGAATATTTCAGTAGCCTGTGCTGAGTGAACTGGAAAGTCAGCAGAGATTGATAGCCCCCTCCCTCCTCTCAGAACAGGGCCTGGCACAAACAGAAGTTGAGAGAGGCATTGGAAGTCTGGTGCTGGGTGAAACGAACCTTCCCCTTCAGATGTGCTTCTGAAAATGCTCTTTCTGAGTCTTTCCCACACAGTCACTCCGTGAAAGAACTCCTACTGATGGGGTGCTGCATGCTAGCTTAAAGGGGCCCGGAGGTCTAGCCACAGTCCCGCCCACACTACAGCAGTCACACTCACAAATAAAGCAGGTGGACGGAGCTGAGCTCCCCACCCAAGGGAGCTTCTCTCTAAGCCAGTCAAGAAAGCTCACAGTAGCAGAAGTGAAGTAAAGAGAGAGGGGACACTCCATCCATGTTCCACCCTGACCTTTATACTGCTGAAAGCACAGGGACAAAGAGCCAAACTTTTACCAGGGGCCAGGGATTTTATACTGAGGGTAAGAAGGCGGGGACCAGTGGGATAAGGGCAAATAGGCGGGGTTAACAGTAAGGGAGCCAACACATAGGAGGGACTTGGGAAGAATCCAGTGGGGTGTCAACTACAAAGGAACTTTTTAGAACATATTAACAAAAGGAAATGAATATGCAAGACCTTATACATAAAACTGGGAAGGGACAACATGAACCAATCATATGAAAATATGTAAATCTTAGAACTGGGGGATTGTGGGTTCTCACCCTAACCACAGAGTGAGCTGCCTTAAACCTGGGTGCTTGACTGCCACCACTTGCCGCTGGTGTCCTGATCTGTGGGCAAAGTGTCTGTGGCATTGGCACTTCCACATCCTACTTCATGAACGATTTTAGAGTTACACTAATTGCATTTCTGAATAAGAAGATTTTCACCAAAAATGTTCTCAAGCATGTTATTGTATTCCCTAGGTTTGTTGTATACTTGACTATAAAATTATTTTCTTTTTTATTTATATGTAGCTTTCACTTGGAAAGTTTATGATGATACTGTGTGTCATTCTATCTAGTATTATAAGCAACTGACACACTTTGCACATATAATTGACTTTATTAATAATTCTCATTTATTCTTTTTAAGTAAACAAATATCTGAATAGGCAGTTCCCAAAGGTGGTGGTTGTTGGTTTTGTGTTGGGTTTTTCCTTCAATTTATTTGAAGGCACCTAAGATGCATCTTAGCAAAAATCTTTGGCAGCCTCATGTTCTAGTAACTTGACAAACTGAACATGGTTTTAATTCTGCTTCTCTTAATATTTGTAAGATTTCTTTAATACAACTTAAGAAAAGAAAAAAATTTTATTAATGTTTTTTATATTCTTGAGCATGGATGTTTTATCTAACTTTCTACAGTGCTTCTATCCTCAAATTTAATGGAAAACAACTTCCATTTTAATGAGTTTGTGTCTTTTGCTACCTCTTTATAGAGCATTGCCTCTTAAAAAGGATGAAATCCCTGTCTGTATAAAGCCAAGATCATTTTCTCTACTTCACTGGAGCTTTGCCAGTTCATCCCAGTTGGGGGATAGCCCTCAGATTGTAACCTGAATTGAATATAACATGATTATATGTACCCACAAACTTTTCGATCTTTTCCACTCTAGGAAAAATGTGAATTCATTAAAAAAATCCAAAAATACTGTCCACTTGGAGGATAGGAGACACAAATTAGTGCCTCTGCTTTACTTCTGTCAAGACAAAAATAATTTTGAACTTTGGTAAAAATTTGATGTGTAAGCAATGTTATACATGTGCATAAGCACATACATACAGAAACATATATGAACAAATATGTGGAAAGTAACTTCTGAAATATTTATATTCTTCCTGGAATAAAAAGGCTTCAGGGAACATTAATGCTCCCAGCATGAATATGGAGCTTAGATATTAAAATTCATGAGGACCTGTCAACTGAACTGATGTAAGCTCTATTTGCCAGAAATACATGATGACATTGCAAGCTGGCAAAGATGAAAGCAGCTCAAGAAAGCTCTTCTTGGTGCTATTTCATCCCCTTGAATGTCAAACAAGCTGTCTTTCACCAATCTGGAGCTACATACAGAGCACAATTCCGTGCTATTTGGTGAAGGTGTTCTCCTGCGCACAGGGGATGTGCCTCTTTCCCTGCTTCCCAGACACCAGACGGCCTAGGTTTTGGAATGACAGTAGACTGCCAACCAAGTTCTGTATTTACTCAAACATACGTTGTCTTCTCTTCCAGATGCCTTGTAGTGAAATTTAACAGGCATCATCCATATGTTCACATTCATATTCCACACAATACTTGCACGGAATTTCAGCAGGTCCCTTTCAGAAAGCTCTAAATGGCTTCCCTAACAAGGGAGGCACTATGCAATACAAAAATTCCCTGAAAAAATTATCATCATCCTGCTAACAGAACTTTGTTAGTCAATGTAAGGATTAGATGCAAGGATCTGCTCAAATACTACTATTATGGTGAGCAATTTAAATTGTGGACCATTTAGAGTTAATACCTTATTGGAGAAGTTTATTCAGTAGTTTAAAGTCTACAACTTTGTTCCTAAGAAAGTTCTTACAAAAATCATTAAAACTTTGCTCTCTGCTACAGAACATACTGAGCGTAACATGACACATTATGTGCAAACATCTGGAAGATCTGAATTCACAGATGGTAAAGATGCTGGACTAGAAAACCTGGAGTATTTTTTAATATAAGTTTCATTAAGTTAAAGTATTACTTGTCTCAGCTAGCAATTTTTCTGTTTTGTTTCCACGCAGTGAACCACAATGAAATTACCTTTTCAAAGGCCTCAAGTTATTTCAAAAATTTCTGGGTAACGTTTTTCACTGAATACTAAGTAGATGCTTGAGTTACCCATTCTCTGAACAAGTCATTCTGAGGCACAAATAAGAACTGTGTCTTTTCCCTTTTCCTGTCTCTTCTAAGCATTCAGTTACACAGATAATTTCAGATAGCTCATCTGATTGCACCAGCAACCTGGGTTGGTAGCTTTTCTTTTCTGTTATAGACAGTGATCCCAGGTAAATTTTATGGCCAGTGGAATATAGTTTTAGAGAATCTCACCATGCTGAGAAAGTCACTGATACCTTTGATGAAACTTGAGGCCCTCTCAATGCAGGAGAAAATTCTGAATATGAAAGACATATTTTTAAAGGACCATAATAATGAAAAAAAAAAAAAACCCAGGGAATGAATATCTAATAAGGTGAATGGCTGGAGCTGAGGGCATGGGTCCCCTTCTTTGTCATCTCCTGGAATAATGGTTAGTCATATTAGATAATTTTCAGCATTTCCAGTCCCTTTTTGACAGGAATCTACATCTCATAAAAATAATGGTCACTGAATTTGTCCACATTATAAGTGAAAAGTTAAAAATTCCTTTTGAAACAAATTGTTTCTGACCTATAAAAAGGAGGAGTGGAAAATTATTTTACTAGGCAAAGTTAAGTCCCTTATTCCCCAGCATGTCAGTTATCATTCACATTTATGGAATAAGTGGGGAGGCTGATATTATCAGACTATTCTCATTCTTACCTGTTTAAACTTCAACATCTATAACTGGTTTTGAAATGTATACAGCCCAGTTCACAACCAAAATAGTATAGGTAAGCAAAAGTCCTTTTCTTGGGGCAAATTTCTGTGTGGCAACGTGTGACAATGTCAATGACATTTCATGAGAATCATCTTTCAGGCTGTGCAGGGAGTGAGGCAGACCATTTGCACACAACACAATAAACGGCTGAAAAGATTGATTTTCCCTTACCTAAAAGGATGTAAATAAATAAATATGGTCAGTATTGCAAAAATTTCTTTAGTTTGTATTCTGTGATATTTGCAGATGTAGGGAGAACTGAGATGTCATGGACAAAGGTGCCATATAAAGATAGTGGCATCAAAGTGTTTACAGTTTGTATTGCAAACAACAAGAACTGAATAGGATCAGCAGAGAGTGACGGAAAGGATAAGCAGGAAAGACAAGTGGAGTGGCACTGCACTACTCATACACTGTTTTGTCACCTCCAGATCATTTGGGTAAACACAGACACATAGATGTGACACCACTCCTATGAAAATGTTTAGTTTATCTATTTCCATTTCCCATGTTCAGAGTTCTAATTTTCTGTCATTATCTGTATTTTCTGTCTACAAATGTCAAATACCACAACAGCTCACCAAGTGTATGTGTGTTCCCCTCTGTATATGTTATGCAATGTAGGTTCTCAACAATTTCAAGCATTTTTTGTAAAATCTGCTGAAGTTGGAATATATCTCTATTTAAATCTGTCTCATTGCTCACTAGGATAGTCATTTGGCTGTGAACTTCTATAGTCCCAACCACCAGGTACACCGTTGCCTGTCAGTAGGTGGAAAGGAAGCCCTGAATCTTCTTCCTTGGAAGCATGAATACCAGAATCAAGTTCTCAAACTACCTTTATTTTTCTTTTTATTTTGTTGTTTTGGTTCTGGGTTTTTTTTAACACAAGAGGAAGCATAGTAGGACAAAAATCCTGTAAAATGATTGTTTTTCTAGCCAAAAAGTTTAATCTGTTTATCAGATTTTCTGTACAAACAGGTGGGGAGAAATAAACAAACAAAAACTAACAAAGGCTGCTCTGCAGAGCAATTCAATGCAGAAATCTAAACTAAAGGTGGTGACCTCTCCAACAGTTAGATATCTTAACTCACAGTATGTAAGCATCTACTTATTCCCAGGAAAAAAAAAAAGCTCTTATTTTAGTTCTCTGTATTGGAAAACAATTAATTAACAATAAGAGGGAGAATCTGTGAGAAGGAAAACAGGAAGAGCATAGTCTGACTATTCACAGATTACTGTGCTGTTTTGGTATATTCAGGCTAAAATTATAAAAGGCCATATGTCTATAAATGCAGACCTGATTTAGGTATGTATACATATAGGTATGTATTTGATTCAGTGATACAAAGTAGTATATTTGTGTTTTCATGATAAATTCAGGAAAATTTTGGGGTATGAGTATTTACTTGCGTGTCTCTTTCTTACAATAGTACCTGGGACTCTGTGTCCGGCTTTTACATTTTTGAAAATTAGATTTCACAGTTTAATTTAAAATTTTCACAAATAGGAAAACTTTGTCTAGAGCAGCAGAACTCATTGTAAGTATTTTACAGATGAATAAAGAAACAGCAGAAGGTGTTCTCTTTCAGGTCAATTTCTTCCAAAGTGTTTCTGCCCCAGTAGTTTTTCTTATAAAAACAACTGACATGGCATCTTGAAAACATGCTACCTCTGCACATTTACCTGGATTATTTAGCTGCTTGACTTTTCAGTCTTTAACTGAGTTTTCAAGCAGAGAACAATATTATCCAAAAGTTCCAAGTAATATGCTTCTGTGTCTTCCTTATGACCTAGAAAGTCATCCAGACTTCCTTTCATGAAGTAGTAGCCTTTCAATGTCATGTTACTGAAACTCGTCACTCTGCAGAGAAAAGTCTTCATTGTCACTTTACACATGTACAACCATCAAGATTTAACCAGAGCTATAAATAAGCCCCAGAAAGCTGCTCACTAATTCCCCTCATAGTGGGATGGGGGGAAAACTAGAAAAGTGAGAAAACTTGTAGGTTGAGGCAAAGACAGTTTAATAGGTAAAGCAAAAACCTCACATAAGAGCAAAGCAAAACAAGACATTCATTCACCATTTCCCATGGGCAGGTAGGTGTTCAACCATGCCCAGGAAAGCAGGGCTACATCACATGTAACCGTGACTTGGGAAGGCAAAAGCCATAATTCCGAACATCCCATCCTTTCTCCTTATTCCCCCAGCTGTATATGCTGAGCATGACACCATATGGTATGGAATATCCCTGTGGTCAGCAAGGGTCAGCTGTTCTGCCTGTTTGCTCTCCCAGCTCCATGTGCACTCCCACCTCTGGCAGGTGGAGTGGGGTGAAAGGCAGAAAAGGCCTTGACTCTGTGGAAATGCTGATCAGCAGTAAAGAAAACACCCCTGATGTTTCCAGCACAAATCCAAAACATAGCCCCATACCAGGCAGTATGAACAGAATTAGTTCTACCCAACCAAAACTAGCACAGCAAACAAGCTGGCCAGCTATTAATTGAGTTTTTCTGTAAGTTATGCAGTTTGGAAACAGGCTTCAGTGCATCTGTTCATGCAGATATATGCAATCCATTAGTCTGGCTTTCCAGGTTCAGAGAAATGTGTTATTGTGTACAGCAGAAAAAAAATAGTCATATCGTTCTGCAAGAGAAAAAGCTATTACTCATAAATTAAGCAAATGTTAATATTACTATTAAATTTAGTTTCATTAATAACATGGCATTTCCCATGGATTTGACCCAAGCTGGCTTCTGTTATATTAAGTGTCATAGAATTCAAATTACAAATCAAAATGTATGTTCCCCTTGCAAAATTCATCTTGCCATGGGAACTGTGACTTAGCAGGAAAGTCTGGCTGCACATGCCATGACTTGGCTGGCTATGACCCGCTTTCTGTTGAACAACTGGGCACTGATCCTCAGCTAGTGAATTCTCCCATGCAAAGCCAGTGTGAAGATTCTTAAATAGCAGAATTTTATACTTTGTGTATGAAGAACAGGGGGCAAAGTAGAAGAATAATTTCTATTTAAATGATGGGAACCTTAATCTCTCCTTATTTTGAATGGTTTTCAACTGCTCATATGCAAGATGTGCTGGATGATGCAGAACTTCATAGGTCCTTCAGCTCATCCTGGTTGTCTAAATATTTTCTACTCCATGTAAGAAGCCTGTGGAATCTGCTTTGTAGTGTCAATAATTGATAAATCATAGAGATAATAATCCACTGATGACAGTAGATTTCAACATTTGCCAGTCATGGTCTGTTAGTTATCATTGTTTGATTCAATTTTGTAATAACTAACTGTTGAATGAATTTTTGGCAAGCATGTCAACCATTTAAATAATTACTGTACCATATAATTCTTTTTACTGCATCCCTAGAATTCACATTGCTTTCCCTTGTTATTAAAATGTCAATCCCACTTATTTTGTCATGAAAAACATCTCTCAGTTAAAATAGAGCTATGATTTTCCTACAGAAATCTGATGTTACAAATAAACAATTATTTATCACGTGCTGGTTTAGAACAAAATGCATAATAGCAGAGGTCCTGGATAAGAGAGAGACATTTTTAAAAGAAAAATAGAAGTCACAATTCAAAATTTCAATTTTGATAGAAGTACTCTTCCTTATAATGTAAAATCTAATGCTGTGTGTTTGGAAAATGAAAACTGACAGCTTTGTTTATCAGTCCTTTCAAATGACCCATAATTTTTGTGTGATAACATTCAGGAAACAATTCTCTCGCATCGCTATTATAGACACATTCTTAAACTGTATTAAACTAACCTGCTTTGCTTTCATGGGAAGCTAATTCAGTAGTGAGAGAATTTTTGCATAAAATTGTGACTAATGTTGCTGCCTCTTTAAATCTCCTGCAAAGAAGTAGAAATCCAGCATTAATTTTAACCCATTTTCAGTATAACAAAAGGTATGTTCAATTTAAATACATTCTACAAAAAATTATTATTCCTTAACATTGTCTGCACTGAGCATGGATCCAGTAGTCATATAGTTTTCATACAGTAATATAATGTTATAAAATGTATTTGATGACTAGATTATCTTTTTGGTCACAAATTAAACAAGAATTAATCCCAAAAGTTTAAAAATAATCCTAGCAATTTTTTAATTTTGCTGTGAGTAAACCAAATGAATGCTTCCCTACCAAAAATATGGCCATCAGAAAAAGCATTTTTATCTGCTTAAACATTTGACAACAATTCAGGAACTCTTAGATAATGTTTCCATCAAGAATTTCCCTGATTAGGAAATGCCAGGGGCAAGAAGATGCATAGGAAGAAGGAATATAGGAGATGTTGGTACATCAAAGATATGGGTATTTGAAAATTATGTACTGTCTTCCATCTGTCTTGCAGTGAAATGGGAAATCACAGCTATAGTAACTTTAATGTTCTGAGTAGATCTTAGTATGCTTTAGGTGAATCCAGAAAAGAGCGAGGTGTTAGGATGGTAAAAAAGACAGCTCATTTCAGACACAATAAAACAGACAGTGGGTGCAGGCAGCAAGCAATCAGAAGGTAATACCAGCAGCAATTCACATTAAGGGGAAAGTGATTCCGTGGCATTATGAGCACAATGAAAGAAAATTGTGTAAAGAATGGTTATCATCATATTAAGTTTAAACACAGAAAGAGCACCAGTAATGAGTCTAAGAGATGTGCAGAGGTGTTTTTATCAGTTTATTCCTCTCAGACTTTCCTTCTTTATAATGCACCTCTTCATTAGTAATTAGAATCATAAACGATCACAGAAATTGCAAATGGTAGTTCATGTATTCTTAAGTAAAGAAAGAGGTAATAAATCTTCCAGAATGAAATCTTCAGAAAACTGTAAGCCCGAACAAGAAGGCGAAGTTGAAGAGATACTGAGAGCTAAGATATTTACCTGTAGCTAACATGCTGTTTTCCAGAGCTTTATCATATAACAATAATATGAACTACATAAAATTAGGCCAGCAATGCGATCAGTTAACAAACATGTAGTTGTAAACAGCAGTCAAATTTTTTAAAGGCCTTTATGTGGGCACCTAAACAAAGTAGTCAGAATTGTCTGATGTCCTCACTAAAGCAGATTTTAGAATCATCAAAATTGACGTAGGAGCTCCATTAAAAAAAAATAGCTAGTTTTGCTGCCCAAAAAGTGGCAAAACCTAGTAAGAAACTGCAAATGCAGTCTGTTGATTTTTTTCTTCATCAAATATTCTAATAGCAGACTCTAGCAGTGTCTTGCCCTTGCATTATTAAAGTTAAGAGTCATTTCACCACTGGATTAATAAGTGTTCACTGTGTTCACAGAGCAGCGAAACGTGGCAATTAAATGCGGAGAAGCTAGTTAAAAATAATCAAACAGGACAAAATTAGAAAGAAGTCAGATGATACCAGAATAAAATGAGATGCCACACACAAATCCAAGTCTGTCATTCTCTTCTGCAGAAAGAGCAAACATCCGCTATTGCCTTATAAAGTATAGTAGGACATAACCATGCTCAAGAAAATAAAATAGTAAAAGGGAAGTTTACCATCTGCTTGCTATTAAGCAGGAAAGAACTGGTTTTCAAACAGCATAGAATTATGGAACAGCCTCTCATTTCCTATTCCTCTCCCCCTTATAAAATTCTTGCATATAAAAACATCACAAAGAGAGCTACTTTCTCACACAAGTAGCGAGCAAAAAGAGCACATAATAACAGAAATTATGGGTAAAATAAAGAGGATATATGCAAATGTAGAATAAAAAAAAAATCTTATTAAAATTCTTAGAGTGATTTTTTGTCTCAGACTAGACACCATGTCAGAATAAGTCATGGCTTGGAGAGATCCAGCCAGCACTAAGACAGTCTACCCAATAGTCTTAATTGGAATACAGATACACAGCAAGATAGGAGAAAAATGTAAGGCTAATGTTTAATTTCAGAGAATTCAGAGTAAAATCTCCATTGGCACATACATCAAAATCTTCTCGTTCACCAAAGAAGATCTCCAAAATGACAAAGTATATATAGTGATTCCAGCTCTTACACACAGTTTACTATGGACAGAGCTGCAATTTAGATACTTCTGACTAGAAAAAAACAAATCTTTCTTGTTCCTGGGAAGAGCAGAATAGCAGTTTGTAGGGCACAGGCAAAATTATAATTTATGCCATAAGCATGTTCTTTGAAACAGGAAGTGTAAAATTTTTTACATTTTCAAGTGTGAAAAATTAAATACAGTCTCCTTCTTTCCTGGTGAATGTTGGTTATCTCTGAGTCTATGAAATTTTATTGTAAAAGTGGAAATAAAATGACAGACTGGGAGAAGACAGAAACTAAACCTGACAATTGCACTTTTTCCACAGATGCTTTCTACTAATTTCTGAAGAGAGGAATCAATTATTCTGAAATTTTTATCATAGCCCAAGCATGTTCTGCTTGAGCACACGTACCCAGTTTGGGCCTTACCAATGAAAAGTGTGAGGGAGATCAGTGGAAGGACTGTAAAGCTGTTTCTCTGAAACTTTCTCTAGTGCCATGTCAGCAGGGCTTGAATAAGTACATAAAGCCATGAGCAAAATAAGCAATTTTCTAGAGCAACTAACAGTCAGAGCAAAGATGCAATGGTCCCACTTTTACAGTCAGAAAAGAGCAGGTTTCTTGTTCTTTTGGTTGCTTTTTTAATAGTCACTATCCTATGAGGTTGGAGAAGAGGAAAGAGCAAACATAGAGGAAGGGAAGAGGATGGCAGGTTAAAGTGGCAAGGACGTCTGCACAGTACTGTATGGGAGTGTTAGGATTCATCATCTTTGTAAGATAATGGGGTGGGAGCTTGAGGATGTTTTTCCATGTGCCAGGGGAGATTTGTATTGGACATTAAGAAGAAGTTCTTCACAGAAAGGGTGATTTGGCATTGGAATGGGCTCCCCAGGGAGGTGGTGGAGTCACCCTCCCTAGAGGTGTTTAAGGAAAGGCTGGATGTGGCACATAGTGCCATGGTCTAGTTGACATAGTGGTGTTAGGTGATAAGTTGGACTCAATGATGTCAAAGTTCTTTTCCAGCCTAGTTGAATATGTGATTCTGCACTTCACTGTGTCCTTCGGATATCTCTGCATTCAGATTCACCACTCAGGAGAAGTTCTGCCGTGCTTACTAAAAGGACTCAATAAGTACCCCTAAACAAAAACCTAACTGTTCTGTAAACTACACTGGAGACTCATCTGTCTGTCTGTGATAATTTTGCAATTGACAGAGTTTTAGCATAATTTCCAAACATATTTAGATACTAGTATATCTGGCATTTCTATATTGCCAAGGCTGTAACAGCTACCATTTTTTGTTAGTGAGAATTCTCACTGGTAAAATATAGAGGGTCCTCTTTCATGCATTCTAGCTTAAGCAGTTTCTGGGTGCACTGTTTCTATACTTCTAATAATGACAGATAGAAACTTGAATTTCAGATCTCAATGGTATGTTCAGTAGAAGTAGCAATTAGGAAAAAGGGAACAGATCTCCTGTGAAATAACTGAGAGACTGTGAATGTGGGATCCCTATGGTTTTCTTCTCACTGTCACTTTTCCAATCTGAACTGCAGTTTAATGAGACCAGGTTTAATTTTTAGATACGAAACCTGAATCAGCTAACTGATAAAGGAGTCTGTGTCAAATCTTTCCAGTGTCCCATTTGGGAAGCCAATCAGTCAACTATTATTACATTACACATTACAAAGACATTGAGATCATTCTTTAGTCTCTTAAACTTATTGCAGAAACAGCTATGGATGCCTTATGTACTAAACAGCATTTTTTCTGATCTGGTTCTTGATCATATGTTTGTCTCAGGCTTACTTGAGCACTCCACATTTTTCAAAAGCCTTCAAAATGAAAATCAATTAATGTGAACAGAAAAGGGAGTTCTATTCTTATGTTTAACTTCATTTAAAACTTATGATGGTGAGCTAAGTTTGCTAGCTAAACAGATGGGAAAATTATGATCTTTTCCATGAAACATCTCTTGCTAAAAATTTCAATTTTTTTGTTAGGCTGTAGTGCAAGCTCTTCTATTATGAAGTGTAGCAATTTTCTGAAGTCCTTCTTAATATTTTGTATTGTAGATGTTGTGTGTGCAGCTAAATATGACATGAATGTGATCCTCATGATCTACAAGAATAAGAAGAATGGAATGATTTTTGCTACTCAAAAGATTTTTAGATTATGTGTCTTTCACAAAGTCCTGTAAAGAAAGGGTCATAGTAAAAAAAAAATTAAATAAAATGAAACAAGACAAAAAAAAAAAAAAAAAAAAAAAACAAACAAAACCAAACCTAGGTCATTCATTATTCAAAATGGGACAGAGTTACCTTCTCTGGATTTCACTTTTTGTGAAATTGTGAGTGCACATGGGCAGGAATGCCCTTAAGATGAACTGCAGGATGCATTAGAGGTAGGATAGCTTTGGTTGTAATTTGGAACTGTTCCTATCTTGCAGTTCTAAACTGTCATTGGTGTCTGCCAGTAGCCCTCCAAAAAGGCAATCCTGTGGCCTGTAGCTGACAATTTAAGTTTTGCTTAGAAGATCACAGAATCTTTTGTGAGGGACCACTGTGGGGTTGTTTGGTCCAACCTCCTTGAAGATGATGATGCTGACATGCAAAAGCCCTGATATGGGAACAGGTAAGGAGATGCATCTTCCTGGTATTTTTTCCTTCCATTTAAATTCATAGATATACTTTCAGAGACAGTCAGGTTACAAGATGAACAACAAAGGCAGGTTTTTGAACTTCCACAAAGTTTCAGAACACAAATCACCCTTCTCTTGAGCCCTTTGTCTCTGTATCTCAACAACTTTTGTTGAGAAATTTGTCACTATGCTTAAATTTGCCCTCCAGTACAGTGGCAAGCTAGCACAGAAAGATCTACATTTTTAACTTAAGGCTTTTTAACCCTGCGACACATGGTGGCCACACACAAACTGCTTATGGATGATAATGGTCTCTGGCCTTCACCCATTTCCTACTGTTGTCCAGGAGAGGCTGGTGCAAGTGCTACCTTATACTGATAAAAATGTGCCATAGATCACCCTAACAATTTAACTGTATAGAAGATGATTTCCAGCGGTCAAAAGCATTCCCTGGCACTATTTCATTCACTAGTACAGACACAGTCTCTGTCAAATATCAAATCTGCCTACAGACCCAGCTGCTAAAAGGATGAGAATAAGATTAAAATCTGACTTTCTGAAGGAACTCCTTTTGCTACATGTATATGGATATTAAACACAGCTGGAAGACATATGCATGCCAAAGGATTTGTTACTTTGTGACTCATTGACCTGGTCTGTTTTCTTTACTTTTGGGTTTCCAAAAATATAGATCTAGGGCCTCTTTGTAAGGTCAGGGTTTTGCTGTTTCAATTTTTCCCTTAACCTCAACAAATTATATCATAGATTATTTCCTAGCACTCTTCACATTTTCCTAATGAGAGCAAATGTTTTTTCCTCAATGTTAGCTCTTCTCCATGCTTTAAACTATCACAGGCCACACCTTTGTTTAGATGTACTTCTCTTTCCCTGCTACGGAAGTAACAGCTACGAATTTTAGGATACACACACCTGTGCACACACACAAGGACTTATTGGAAGTTCAATAGTCACATAGTGACTAGATGTGTTTCTATCATGCTGTAAATTATTCAGGGATTCACAGAAACAAAACTACCCTAAACATTATTGAAATGAAGTAAAGTTTTTAATTAGTTACGTAATTAATTATTAATTTAAATTAAGATAAAATGATGACATTTGTTTCTGGATATGACACAAATGCCCTAAGATACTTGAAATAAGGACAGCAAGGTAAAGAACCAGGTGGGATAGGGAAATGGCCATTTATAATAATGTCTTTGTATATCACATTTCAGGGAATGTCACAACACTTTTACTTCCATACCAACACTTCTCTTTGTTCTCCACAGAACCAGCATGCACAGCAAAAAGGACAGCACATTCAGAGTGAGCCTGAACTTGAACACTGAAATCTAATTCAAGAATTGCAGAAATTACTTATGTGGTTCACCATCCCATTACCCTGTAGAGTTTTCACATTACTTTGTAATAGCCTTGGTTCACCAATGATGTTTTTCACTCTGAAGCAGAATGCACTGTTTTACAAACCACTTATGTGCAAAAGAAAGGGAGTGAAAAATAGCTAATGTACAGTAGCTGCAGTGTTTGTATTAAGTCTTGGCATTATCATGGCAGCTACCATTAAATCTAACACTTCACTGACACTTCATGTAAAGGCAATCCCTCCTCAAGAAGTAAGCCTGTAGAAAGCCTTTTGCAAAATCACTCTGTTGAAGGAAAAATAAAAAAAAAAAAAAAAAAAAAGGAGGTGGAAGAATTACTGAAGCTGGAGTCAGAGCAAGATGTTTGTGTAAGATCCAATCTGATGGGCAAATCTCTGTGGTTTAGGAGGCTTACTAGTCTCTAGTCATTTAAATGTCAATAAGGAATTAATCTAAAAATCATTGTTGGCCCATTGTTCAGCAGCAAGTCAGCTGGAATGTAACAGAAAAAAAAAGAGAATTGGAATCCATTAGAAATTGGAAATATCTTTGATATTTGCTGTACTTGTCCTCCCTCCCCCAAGTGAAAACAATGAACTCACCCAATGAAAAACATAGTTACTAGACGTGTAAAAAAGGAACTTTTACAGGCTTTAAGTAGGTACACAGTGGAATTTAAATTGGAATGACAGTACTTTATGTATTATCTGTGGTGCATCAAGAGAATGCCACACAACAGTGATTTTTCAGGCTGGGAGTTGTAATTAACCCTTAGAAGAAATTAAAAGTTCATTATCTGTTCCTCAAACAGCACATAGTATAGAGGCATCATCATTTCATTGCAGCTGGATCAGTTGATTTGGAAACCATAAAATTCCTTTGTATGGAGACACAAAGCAAAATATTCTCTTTTAATGATTATTTTATAGTAAGCAATAACGAAGATAAACTAGTGCTCTCCCTTACAACATCCTGATTTTAGCCATTCATTACTTTGCCAAACTTCAATTGATTAGGTGTAATTTTCCAAACCATGTATCTTCCAATGTTGCTTTTGTGCTGCTTTTGTTTTTATTTTCCTTTCTGGATGATCTAGTGTTGTGCATATTTTACTGAAAGAGAAGAGCTCATTTTGGTTTAAATTTGTAATTTAAAAGGGTTTACCATTTAAAAAATACTACAGAAAGATAATCTTATTTTACTTTTATAATGTAGGGATTTTTTTTCTTTGTACAATCCATCATGATTGTACATTTGTGCACTGTCATGCATTCACCCAGAACTTTTAGCCACTCCTGCGCAACAACTCCTCCAAAATCTTATATTTTAAGCTACTTCATGTTTTTCAAAATATTTCACATTACACTTGCTTAGTAGAATTTCTATCCTTCCCATTTTCTGATGGCAGGAGATAATAGTCACAAAATTTGCTCTACATGATGTAATTCCTAAATGTTCTGGAGAGTCATGACTCAGATGTTTCAAGAAGGACATATGAAATAAGTGGGTACCTTGTCCTGTGCCACTCCTGCCTAGGCCATTGTATAGAATCAATACTGATTGATCTTATTATGCTATCGTGAAAATATGTTCTTTAATGTCCAAGAAAGATCAAGATACTTTGTATTCTGATGAAATCAAATTAGTCCATATGAGGATAAATTAATAATTCTGTATTGGATGAATTTGAATGATGAATAACTTTATGCTACATAAATAAAAAAGTATTGATTTTACTCAATCGATTCAGGGTCTTATTAAAAAAGCAGCAACAATGTGAAACTATTCTGTAACATGTACACACTAGACAATGTATTAACATTTTGAAACCAAGTGTAAGTTTACCATCTTCTAACTTTTGAGTGGTTAACTTTGCAGACTTAACAAACATTGTGCTTATTTATATCTAGACAGCGATACACAACAGTGATTCCCCAGATGTCAAACAGAACAGTCTGAGTAAAGATGAATGGAGCTATTAGTATTGAATTCAGCAGAACAGAGTGTAAAAAAAAGAATAAATTTATTGGACTCTTCTGCAAGTACAAACAAAAAGGATTAGTGAGGCTTGGGAAGAAGAAACCACAGAGAGTAAGTGGAAATGTCTATTGTATTAGAGACAGATGACAAAAAAGCAAACAAAGAAGACAGCAAGTTATATACTACCTCTATATGCTGCAAATAAACTTATACCAAAGGCTTTTCCAGACTATACAGCAAGCTATCATTTCCATTTCTTTTATGAATCATTAATAATTCCTTTCTACCTTTGGAGATAAGGGAGAAAGAAAGTTTTCAGAGACTACACCCCTCAAAACAGAAGAAGATTCATTACACCTGTGCAGTCCAGCTCTGTATTTTGGTCTCTCTCAAGTCTTTTTGGTGCAATGGCCAATCTTTTTTGTTGCAGTTGAATGGGTTTTGACAGCTTTGTGCATGAAAAACAGGAAAACTCCTGTGGCCTACCTAAGCACTGGCTCTGCATTCTTAAATTTTCAACAGACTTTTTAAGCTTTAAGCTATAATTGATTAATATTACTGCCTTTTCCCATTCAGAGTTATTTTACCACTTTTAAAATGAACAAAAAAATCCAAAAAACAACACCAAAAGGACACACACACACAAATAAAACCAAACAAGCAAACAAAACAAAAAAAAATCCCCAATTCCTTTCTTTTAACCTCCCTTTTTCTTTCTCCTTTCTCTCAGGTGTCATAGTCAACCTGAAATTTGTCAGCCTAAATCAATACTGTAGAGTTGGCACAACCCCACCGGTACTCGGGAGGCTGCCAGATGCAGATTCCATGGGCAATTGCTCCTGCATTTCCTAATTGTCCTTAGAGTTGGTTACGCATCTATAATGTCTTTAAAGAGTTTGCAAGGTGAATTTAACAACTTTGGGTGGCCACTGCAGCCCTTGTAATACAAAATTAGCAAAGATGATGAAGCACATCCCTTTTCTCAATCATGACCTGGGACCTACAGGACTTGTGGGATTTGATTGAAAGTCAAATTTCAGCTGCAGTTTGTTGACAGACTCACACGAAGAGTAATAGGCAGCGTACCTGGAAATCACAGCTTCTACTCTGCCTGAGTTTCCAGCACATGATTTCACTAAACTGCAGTGATTCTTTTTCCTTAAGTGTAACTGAATGATCTCTTGTTCCGATGTCACAGATAACCCATGGAGAAATTTCTTTTTTTACAGTTCTACCAGCTTGTTTCATGGTAGAAGAATCCCATATATCAGAAGAAATAAAATACGAGCAAGAAGAACTTTTATACAAACAGTTTATGAAAAAACAGAAATTCTGTGAAATGCTTAAAGCTTTCCCTTTTTCCAATGATCATTTGGTATTATCAAGCAAGGAGTGGAATATTTCTTTGGTCATTTATGGGACACGAATTTATAACCATCTGGGAACTGTCATAATAATTGACAGGTTTTCTGGTGGCAGAGGTGTGGATATAGCATGTGATGTTGACAGCTGAATGTCAGGTCAATTGAAGATGGCAAACCACAATGGCAGAGTAAGACATTGTTTTTTGTATATATTCCCTGACATATTAATATTATTTAAAATTTATCTTATAAAGAAAATTTTTTTTCATCTGGGTTATAAATAAAATACAGAGTATTTTCTTATTGTATCACATTTACATGGTGAATTGGACAGGATGAATTGGAAAAAAATGATGGTATATAAAATACTTCTATATACTCTTATACAATATGAAAATTCTTTTATGAAAAAAACCTATAAGAACTTCTATTTCAGTTAAATGATGATTTTAGATATTAAAATGAGACTTCAATTTTTGAATTGATATTATAAAAACAATATTGATTCAAAATTGTTAAAGAGAAAAATCTGTTCTATTTCCCCAACTAAAACATTACACAGGTTTTAAAATAAGTATTTCTTCCAGAAATATATAAAAAAATTGTGTTAAAATTGGCTTTTCCTGATCTGAATTAACTGTCAGTTAATTCAGATGGATTTAGATCTGAGTTTTTCAACATCACACCCCACCAGCTTGTGTTGCCCTAGTAGCTCTTAAGGAGAGTTTTGGTTTACTGTTTTTTGGTCCTTTCTGGAGGAAAGGAATATCTGCACAATTTTTAAAACAACAAAAACCTTTACAAGAACAGAATATATTATGGTATTTTGGAACATACTTTTGAGACATTTAAAAACTCATGGAGTTTCAGAACATATTCTTGAAACAGTAGTTTTCCTGTAAAGGTGTAACACTATTTGTTCCAGCTGCCTGTAAAGAACTAAGAGAGGAAAGAGGAGGGGAGGGGAGGAGAGGGAAAAGGAAAAGGAAAAGGAAAAGGAAAAGGAAAAGGAAAAAGAAAAAAAAGGAAAAGGAAAAAGGAAATTCTTCCAAGACCAGTTTAACCCCTCAGGATGATGGTTTAAGTGCATATAGCTCATGCCTGCTTCTATGCATGTTTTTAAGTTTGCAGTAGAAGTGCCTGAGTATATTTGTAATATGTTTATATTTAAGCATTTGCACTTACAGTTGACAGTCAATGGATTCTGTGTGATCATGTAACTGAATATTTCTTCTTCTGTTATCTCACTGCAGCAGGTTTTGAAGTAAGGCACTTAGCTATTAATTTCCCAAACAGTAAATGGACTACCAAATACCTGCAAAATGCAATTAGTTCAAATATAGAACTAGACAATTTCTCAGTCAAACTGACCATAATCCATTATGAACTTACAGAAAAGGACTACCAATAGTATTTCCTACACCCTTCAATGGTCCTGATAGAACTTGCCATGTTTGTATTCTGGGAGAAAATGGTCCTTCATGGACGTGGTGTACACTTAATATGTAGCTCTTTAAAAGCTTTCAAAAGGGGTCATGAAGTGAGTGGGAGACTCCTGATTTGGGCTTTTAGTTTTTTAGTGCAAATAGTATCACTTTAAATATGTAACAGTCATTCTTTTAAAGAACACCAGAAGAGCAAATCTCAATTAAAATACTGTTTACATAGTTAAGTATTGGGAAACAAGTAAGAAAAATTCTACAAATAAAGTACTCTTTTCAGCATCAAATGACCATTTTAACCAGGCTTACCTATAGATAAATTTTAATTTTGAAATACACTGGAATCACTCCTTCCTCTGGACTGGTATCAAGATAATTTTAATCATATTGATTTGCAATTGGCTTGCTTTTCTTTATTTCCCTTGAAACCTTCATGGACTTATAATTTCTGTAGAATTAAATGACTGTTATGATAGAAAACTTTTAGAATTTGTTTGTAACATTTATGGAGATTTTCTGCTTAACGAAAGTTTGCTAAACAAGCAAGGTTCCTCAGCGTATCAGATTTATGCCTAATGAAAGTCTTGCAGAAGAAACAGCATATCACCACATAATTAAAGACAGTATGATAATGCATTTGCACAAAGGAGAGTTTGGATGCAAATAGGTTCAAACATTTTTAATCTTGATGTTATTTAATTCTTGAGTGCTTATCATTATAAGCTCAAAACGAGATTTTATGTTTATATTTTCACTGCTGTGTACTACATTTATGTGAGTGATTAGCACAGTAATGATTTGTGGATCACAGCCCCTGAATGCAAAGTCCACTGAGGACTAACAGCACAGAGGGTGGTAACTGACTTTATCCATCCTCCATTTTTCCACTAGGATTTAAGATGTAATCACTTCAGAAGTGACAAGTGCTACTGAAGCATTCTTTGCTATTATTAGCAAGGTTGGTTGCCTGGTGTTGTACTTTGTAAAGAAGACATCTCTCACTCTCTGGGAATTATCCTAAAGCCAACCAGGCACGTTATAGAAATTAGGGAGTGATGTTATGCATTACCTAGGGATACAAAAGTGTAATACTGTCTTGAACACTATGAGAGAGATGGTCAATTTGACAGTAATTCATTCCTATCTTGGATTGATGGATTTTTTTTCTGTATCACTACATCGATTTTGGCTAATAGGGTGATGCTGGTGGAAGCAAGCAGTGGAGTAACACGGTGGCCACAATTGCCTCCAAACACTCATAGGCAATTATAGGGCAACTGAAGAAACCAGCAATCAAAAAACAGATTAAGAGTGACTCGACCCTGGGAAAGATTATGATCTAGAGTGAGGACGTTTTAAATGTGTTATGCCCTGAGAACATAGAGAAAAAGGCATTGAAAGTTAAGTGATAATAAAGACTGAACAAACACTGGTCTTTGCAGAAAAATTAATAGATATTTGCTAAATAACTGAGTGGGAGTGGAGATGTGGGATTTTTTAGCAAAATGTTTCACTTCTGAATATAATAAGACTCTGTTTTGGGAAGTGTCATGTTGAATGGCAATACTTCTGGAGAAGTACAATGCCAAGTGTTATAATCACCATAAATGCAAAGACTCTCATGACCTGTTTTAAGACAGTCACATCATTCTGTGTAGATTCTGCTCATGGCAGGAGGCTTAGGTAACAATCACTGAAATTGAGGGACTTAGAAAAGAACTGTAGTTGACCCACAAACTTTGACATCAGCATCAGAAAGACCTCCTTTCAGCATGGGCTGGATTCAACCGAACGAGCTAGAGGTGAATGCTATACGTCCCATTACCAATCTCCAGAGATCCAGTACATTTTTTATATCTTTCATTGGAAGTTAATGGCCCTGTAGGACACTGCTAACAGATTTATAAAACCTCCAGGGCTTCTTTATTCACACTTCTAAGGTATTATAGCTTGAACTTCTGGCCTCCTAATTTTGGTTTTCTCACTTTGTGTGACTTTCAAAGGTGTGTCAATACAAAAATATTCAAGAATATTTCCAGTTTTAACCCATTCTGTACTTTCTGTAACAGTGAAATCCTCCTTTGAAATTCTTTCTCCTGCTGTGATAAGTTTAGTAATGTGCATCAAATTTAATTTCAGATCAGAGAATTTATATATGTTTATGGCAAATTAATCTTTCTCTTTTTACCTCCTTATTGTAACACCATAACTTTCTGGAAAACAATCTGTGTTGTTATGAAATACTAGTGTTTATGGAAGCTGAAAGAATATTTGATTCTTTCAGGGGAATGCTTCTGAATATCTTTTCACTGGTCTGACTTGGACTCTAGTTTCTTTGAGCAATGCAGTTATCTATTTTCCCAGGAGGCCTTTGCAATCTATTAATACTCAGCATAAAGTGTAAACTTGCCTTTCATTTTAGTATGAATTGTATTGGGTTTTTATAACGGTTTCCAAAATGCTTCTGGCTCCACTTGGGAAGATTCTTCACTGTAAGAATGGGAGAAAAGGGAGGAAACAACTGCATATTAGAGATGTAAGAAGAGAGAAAAGATAGGGGATTATGGAGTTGGTGTTTCTCCTTCACTGCCAACAGCTAATATAGATCCCTTTCTTCTACCATTTTTGCATTGGCAAAATCCTTGAGCAAGATTATCTGCCCTGGATAAAGACTGAAAACACAACAAGAATAGCTGAATAGCAAAAAGTGAAATGTGACAACCACTCCATCGTAAGCATCCCATTAGACTCCTCTGCCAGCGTCTTCACCTTCCTCTTTGGAAAAAGATTTCTCCTCTATCACAGCATTATCATTACAGGAATTAGAAAAGAGGATGACCTTTCTTTTCACTTCATAGCTTTCTTCTTGCCTGTTCTACAGAGAGGATAAAAGTCAGTGTAATGAAAATTCATTCTTCAGTGTAGGTGATCGCGTTATGATCAGTTTGTTCAGTCCCTGCTGTTAATCTACGATAAAGATGCTCACACAGCCCTCAATGCTCCCTTCTCTCATCTGAGAAGGGTAAATCTGCTCCTGCCAGGCAGAGAGCTCCCTGTTCACTGAATGTGTCTGGCTTACTCTGTATTTCCAAGGGGTTTGTTTTTCCATGGTCCAACTCCCTTCTGGCAAGGGAAAATACTCTGACAAAAACTGAAACATAATGAGAAGGTTTAATATTTTTTAGGCCCTGACACTTCCAAAAACTGCCTTTTAGGACTTGCTGGGAGATTTATCTACTTTTTTATTTTCCCTCAGTGTTTGGAAGCTCTAGTTTTGCCAAATGTTTTTATACTATTGTTCTGAGTAAAAGCTAACAAGCTCCTGTGACCTCATTCATGAAAAGGATCTTAATAAAGAAAAATACACTATAAACAGGAACCCAGCATATAAATAATAAAATATTTATGTGAAGCTACTGTTAAATACCCTTGGAAATATTTCCTAGAATTATTTTGGTTTCTGGACTCTCCTAGGATATATCACCATCATCGTTGCAAATCCTCTCATATTATACATTGACTTCACTATAGTATTATCAGTATTACTTCACAGTAAAAGCACAGAAAACAGTTCCAGCTCTTTGAAATAAGTAATTTCTTAGTTTATACACCAAAGTATTGATCTTAAGATTGAAGTTTGGATTATGGTTTATATGCCAAATTAATTTTCACTAAAAATCTACTTTTCTATTCAAATCAGTTCCAGATGATCTTTCCAACACTGTTGCTACAATTGTAATACCAATGTACCAAATTATTGTTTCTCTTTTCCCATTAACAGCTCTGCATTCCAGAATGCTGCATTCATTTCTGGGCAAGTAAAATCTTATGGGTGCATATTTACAATGTCCAGAATTAGAAGTGTAATGGGTGAGCTAAAATTTAAGACTAAGTTTTCAACTGAGATCTCATTAAAACCAGGTTAAATTTTCCCCAATAAGATACAAATGGGAAGTAAGGGGTATGTTCCTAAGAAGTTACAGAAGTCAAATTTTTAACAAGGAGAAAATATTATAGGTGTGTGTGTATGTTCAGGATGTCACTCGGAATTTTTTTTCCAGTGTGCCCTATTTTTCCTTACTGTTCTCTTTGCAGACAATAAAAAAGTGAACATGTGATGTTGACAAATTTGTGACAACTTTTAAAATCTCTTAGTCAGATTACTCCTCTAAAGTGGAGTAGGAAATAGAATGACATTGCCTATAATGAAATTGAATGAAAGCAACATTTTTCTTCCTGATTGGTACCTGAGAGATAATATATGGGTCAAATTGAACAGTAATAGGTGCAAGTTAAATTATTCATGGTATTCACTGAGGAGTGACTAACCTACTATTTATATTCTTTCTGAATACATCATTATGTCTCAGGCTCAATTTGCAAGGTTCTATTTGAAGTCAGTGGACTCCAGAGTATACATTTTGTTCATCTAAAAAGCCTGATAACTCAGATTAGTGGGTTATTACGTAGATTGGGGAATAACCGAAGTAGGTTTAACTACCATCAGGGTTAAATTGCAAGGAAATGTATTTATATGACATGGTTGTCTTCAACAGGTATAAGCAAAACATTTAGACATATCTACATTCAACAAGTGGAGGAAGCCTGCTTCCATTAGTGAATTCTCTCTAATGAACATCTAGAAAATGGACAGTGAGGGACCAGATTTGGAACACCAGATATGCTTTACTCATTTCATTATGTTAAATACAATTCCTGGAGAGAAAAACAAGCAAAGCTTGCATTTAATTGTTTCCATTGTTTTGCCTTTGCAGCCATAGAAATAGGATTTGAAGACTGCTGACATACCAGATTTGGAAAGGTTTCCTCTTTGCAACTGAACAAAATTAAATATTTAGCCAATTCTGTGCTTATTTTTATTCAGTTGAGAGTGTTTCCTGAAATAAAAAATGCCAATTTTACAATTTAAATATTTACTTTAAATATTTTGATATTTGAAAATTATTTATACTGCAATGATAGCTTTGACCTTGCTATCAATTGCATTAATATTTAACTTTGGAGCAATATTTGCATTAATATTTAGCTTGGATGCAATAGGAATGCTTTTGTTTGTTGCTGAAGCACAATATGAAGTGTTTGTCACTTCATAAATCAGTGTGAAAAATTCGGTATTCAAGATAAAATTTATTTCCTATAGATTGTGCTCTTTTCTTCTCAGTGTGCCTCTTTCTGAATAACGTCTAGCTAAAAGGAGAACAATATTTTTAATTAAATACACCAAAAGGGCTTAAAGTAATTTTAGAAGAAAATCTTAGAACAGGGATGTATAATACAGAGATTATTTAAATATTATTGTCTAACCCTTGATGTGTCTTTTACTTAATCTGGAGTAGAGATTAAAATGATTTTATCAAGAAAGTGCAGTATCGCAGCCTCTCCTTTAAAATGTGACTTAAGCTGAGTTCATTCCAAATCTTCAGGCACCCTAACCAGAGCTAAATTTGGCACATTACATGAGGAGCATCTTCCCCACCTCCTGGATCAGTCACTTACATTTCTGCACTGCTTACTGTGGAGGACTAGACCTAAGCATGTTTTGCCTCGAACATTCTGAGTATTGCTACAGGAAAGGAGATCTGAAGAGAGTGTCCCATGGAGGTGGGACAGTGTTGTTCTGAGCCAGCTTCCTGCTCTGCCTCAAGACTCATGCTCAGGCCCGTCCTGCCTCTCCCAGATCACTTCCTGGAGAAAGGCTGGATGTGCCTGCACAAACAAAACAGCACAAAAAAATCTAGTTTGCATAAGAGTTGTGCACCAGGTTAATGATAAAAGGGAGCAGATTGGACACCCCCTCTCTCTTTTCTCTGGCTCTCTTTCTACCCTCCTTCTTTTTCTTTGTCTCCCAGCCCCAGTTCCAGAGGATCTATGTGGAAGGAACAATGCAGGATCTAAGGACTGGTGATATTCTTTGTTTTCTTCTGTTTCTTTTCCTGGGCAAAGCATAGTTATCATATTTTACCCCATAACTTTGCTGTGTGAGTGGGGACACTGTGAAGGTGTGCTGAGGCTTGTGAGCCAGCACCCTTTGAGGAGTTTGTGGTGGAAGCTGAAAAGTTAATGAAGTGCCCTATACCAAATAAAGGTCTGGTTAGCCAACATCTTTTCAGTCTATAATAGTGGGCTGGTTGCTGGAGTTATGGTGACTGTATAATAAAAACACAAGTGTTGTGACACAGGGTCCGGTGTCTTTTTTTCAGCCTGATGAGAATTTACAAAGAACATTGCGACCCTCACTCGTGCACTCTGTGAGCTCTGGATACTGAGGGCTGTCTGCAAGGCCAAGAAGTGAGTAAAACATCCCTAGGCACAGGCTACCATCGAGTAGTTCATCTAGTCTTTTGATCTTGTCTGATATCTCCAAATCAGGGGGATGAAAAGAATGTGTTTTTGAAACAAAAGGTCTTAGGCAGCGTCAGACAGCATGTGTTTCTAATCACACAATCACAGAAAAGAGGTGTTTCATTCAGTACCAGTTACCTTCTGGGAAAGTATAATTACATAACAGCAGTGTGGGCTGCAGCAAATACATTGGGTGTCTTTCAGTAAAAATTTACATAAAATGCATACTCTTTTATACAATCATTTTTACATTTGTTCATTTTTATCTTAAAAACAAGTTATGCTGCATATGAAGGTATAGGGAAAAATACATTGTTTAAATAAATGCAGTCAATGAACATGTCCTTCTTTTATCTTATTACACGTAATCTTATTTAAATACATTAGATACTCAGTTATGATGGACTAGGAATGTTCTACCCTCTGGTACTGCTTTTTTCATATTAATATCAAATTTCTGAATAGTCCCACTCAAGATCCTAATATGTTTTTCATTAATTGTTGTTAAAATTACAGTTGACTTTCTAAATAACAACTGGTTCTAATCTTTTTGTAAGTAAGAATTGGTTTGCAAGGGAGACTATATAGTCCTTAGTCCTTTTTTATCATTGGTGAGTGCTGTGCATACTGTAGGACTACAAAATGTAGCTGAGGCTTCCCAGGGGGTTCATCTCTCCCCAGCTTGGTTTATATACATTATAATTCATAGCCAAACCTTGACTCCCTGTCTGTAGTTTCTATAGCTGGCAATAGCCACCTCTTCCTTACAAATCTATGGATGATACCCTATTTTTCAATTCATATTTAATTCCTAATTAAGTTTTCCTGCTATTTCATTTAAAGTGGTCACAGATGATCTGTTCCTTACAGTGTAATCCTACATATGTACAATTGGGAATTTTTTCTGAAAACCTACCATAGATATAAACTTCATCTGGAAGAGAATTATTCAAATTTTCCTGACACATTCAGCTGTCTTCAGCAAAAAAAAAAAAAACAGTATATATGACTCACAAGTTACTTACTTATATTTTAAGGTCATGGAGGTGCAAAAAGACCTTTTATTCTGATTCTACAGAATATAGCACTATATATTCAGGGGTTTGTGTAGACCTGTTGTATGATATTATTGCAGAGTAATAAATATAAATATAATCTAGGCATTTCTTAAGTGCTCTAGCATTCTTTCAGAAGGCTCTGCATGTGTCTGTGTGTCCACACATACACACCAAGAGAGAAAAAAAAAGAAGGAGAGAGAAAAATAACACAAGTCCTATTAGGAAAATAGAAATAATGATAGTAAAACCATCTTGTCTGGTAAAATTAATAATTAGAAGCTAAAACACAGCAGTACCTAGTTTGAGTGTCTGGAAGTTACTTTTCAGTAGAAATGTTTCATTTCAGTTCCTATTTCAGATGCAATATGGAGCTGTTTTCTTAGCTCTGTTCTCCATTAAAGATTACAACTAAATTCCCATAAAGAAGGCAGCTCTTTAAAGGTGGACTATTCACTTATTTATACCTATTCTTTTGCCATTTTTCCATGTTTGTACTTCATATTGAAAAAATAGACTCAGGCTAAAAAATACACAAACAGACCAAGAGAATTGGACAGAATGAAATAGTAGGCAGTTTTACTGTAAAGCAGACAGCAGAAAGATATCATTTTTTCTGCCTCCTCTGTTCCTTTGAAATGGTTCTCCAAAATGGCTTTTCTGAAGTCATTTTTTCTTTAGAGCTATAACTGAGGGTATTCTGTCAGCTTCCTCTTTCTTTTGTACAGGTTTATAGTTCTCTATAAGCAGAATGCTAAAAGCAGATACACTAAAATGTCAGGGCTGCAGTCATTTCATAGCTACGGCAAGTTGCCAGGTTATTTACACATAACTCTGAGTCTTTTCTAACATGGAAAAATTAGTCTCTCTATGCCTTTAAAAATGTGCATAGTTGCAATATATAGATACAAATGGATGAAAATACTATTATTCAGTGATTATGCTTTTTCTAAATTAGATATGTTAATGATTTTTCCAGATTGTATTTTTTGCAAGTCTTTCTATATGGGTTCGTAATATAACATTAAAATTCCATAACTCAATTTTGTTTTCTCTTACAGATACCAAATGAAAGATTATCCCTTCACATTAGAATACACTGAAACAGGAAAACATTATCTGAATTGATGAAAAAGATGTTATGAGCCTGAGCTTTACAGAGTACGCCCTCTAAAAACATCACTTGTCTGAGACACCAGATAAATATACATATCCTTCACCAGCCAGTATGGGAGCACAGGTCTGTCTTGCTCAGAAATAGAGACTTCTTTGCTTAGGTGGGTGGCAGCAGTCACACAGTTCTGAATTATTGCCATCTTTATGTGGTAGCTAAAAAAAGCTTAAAAATTAGTGATTCATATCATGTGGACAATAATTACTCGTACAAAACTCTGCTCAGGTTGAAATTACTAAAGTCATAAGTCTAGATAGATTGGGGTGTAGCTCAGCAAAAGTGATTAACTGGAAACTTCTTTCAGCAGGAAAATAAAACAGTTCTGTTTCAAGCAAATATTCCAAGCTCATCTGATACCATTATAATAAATTGTAAATGCTCAAGTGGTTAATAAAAGTTGCTACATTTCTCTCACTGTCTGAACAGTTAGAAAATTAATCCAAGAGCCTCTCTCTGAAAATGTCTTGTTCCCCATACATAAAATTCAACGTGGAGATTGTTGGTACCAATATCTCACAAAGTAAAAATATAGAATAAATGTCTTGAAAATTCTAGAATGAAATCAGAGGTCAAAAGCCATTATAAAAATGATGCTATTATAGTAAGGTAATTCTACATTTCTAATGTCACAATCACATCATAAACTCCAAGATAAGCTGATGTTTCATTGTTCAAGAACTGCACAAAATAGTGTTGAGCCATGATTACCTCAGTTCTGCCTCAGCACAGGCAGACCTACGGTTAAGCAATCTTTTTCTCAACATTTTCTCCTGTTTATGCTCCCTGGTAACACCTACCTGAGAATGCTGTAATTACCTTAATGTTTAAGGAATGTTTGAGGGAATATGGTGATATAGCAGTGTATACCTGAAAATCAGGCTGAAAATGTATTCAAGCACTGGCCTGTGTTGCTGGAAAGAAGAAAGACATGTGGATAAAAGAGATACCTAGTTATTAAAAAGAGCCAATTTGCACTGGAGCTCACTCAGCAGTGCTGCTGCTTTGGTGAGGAGAGGGTCACACAGGCAGGCAGCTGGCAGGAGCTGTAGGTATCCCAGCACCAGCCAGAAGGCTTGGCTCTAAGTGCTAGATCTGGTGCTTGCCCCTCCTCAGCTCACATGCTCAATCCCTTCCTGCAGCTCTCTAGTCAGAGCTTTCTAACCCTGAAGCTTCAATTTAGTTCCCAAGTCATTTTAGGCTTTCACATGATTAACAAAAGTGCTGAAGCCTGAGAGTTGCTGCTATAATCAGGTCAATCCCTACTTCCTGATGCTGTTAAATCACAGTAAACATCCCTTTTGCCAAAACTTTTTTGCTGACAGCAGGTGATGGAAAGAAGGAATACGCTTATTTATATTCTACCTTCTCCCCTCACATGTATATAATGCACTTAGCATCACTCCATTATTTCTCTGCTGATCCTTTGCTGGGAGTTACACAGGGCAGACCAACAGGCAGTTAGATGCCTCTGAGATGGACAATATTGCCTTGTGCTTGGATGGCAATTTCTTATTCTTCTTGTGTTACATCACCTTTCACCACTGCAGCAAATGCATGTTGACAAAGTGTAAGGCTCTGTGTCTATTGCTTGTCTTCATTATCCATTCATTGGCTCAAACTGTCCTCTCAGACAGGAGCAACTGCAGGAACTGCATTGTAACACAGTAATTACTTCTTACTTGTAGAACTTGCTTCTTGATCAGTAAAGTATATAATTAAATCCATGTACACATTTTCCAGAACAACTTTGACTTCATTTTTCTTCAAAACAGGTTCTATTTTCTTGAGCAAAATGTACGATAAAAAGTGAAAATATTATTAAACAAATAAACAATGACAGCAGCATATTACTTTAAGTAGATCAACTTTCTTTAGAATAATAATCTTTAGAAAAGTTTGTCATTGTGTTATACCATTGTATGTGAGAGACTAATGAAAATATGAAAGCTCATATATGTACAAAAATCCTGCAATGTTTAGGCTCTCTCAAAACCTGTTTGGCAGTCAAATAGTTCCCTCAGCACTTGTCAAGAAAACAAATATTATATTTTGCAAATGTTATTTCTATAATAAGAATAAAAATAAAAATCAGAAAAGCATATTGACCTGTTTGCAATGAATGGGATCCTGTTCTCTTTCTTTTTCCTGGAAATGTGAGAAATTACAATATTTAACTTAAAGTCTTGGGAGAAAATTGCTTCTTGCAGCTTCAAAGAATTAACAAGGTTCCAGCTGTTTCAGTTTCAATGGTATTTCTTTACTTATACGCATCTAAGAGACTAGACCAAAGAAAATTCCTGTCTTTCCTTTTGTGTATAAAATTTTCAGATCAAGGTAGCAGCTTGGATACTTTCCAGTATAGGAAAAAAAAAAAAAAAAAAGAAAAAAAAAGGGGGAAATAAAGTTTTTAAAATATCAGTTCTTCACAAGAACAAATTTTACTGGCAATACTATTAATCACACTTTATTTGATTCATGCATATCTCATTCAAGCTGAGGGGAATGTGATACATCTCAAGAACCCCATTTGGCAACACTGATGTTGTCAAGGTCAACACCACCAGAATGTTTTCCTTATCTAATAGAAATCAACATTTATTTTCTTTTTCAAATGGAATTAAGTGCTGATGAATAGAACCTACGTATCAGTCTGGAGATGAAAAGCTTGAATTAAAGCCTGTCCTGAGGTCTTTTTTTCCAGGCTTGGCGTGCTTTGCTTGGATCAGGCCCCAGGTCTTTCGTTTAGCTGTGGTCAAACAGGGGCATTGCCCTACAGAGATTCCCCCTAGGGATGGGAAGCTGTGTTCTGTCTTTGGGCTGATCTTGACAATTGTTATGGTCTTTTCAGGGGCAAAGCACAAATGCACAGGACATTTAATACTCCTTGGAAGCCCCCAGTTCTAAGATGAATCATGCATCTCAGCTGCCTGCATTCAAAAGAGTTGCCCACATCTGCCTTATTCTGAAAAAAGATTTTTTCAGAATAAGCCAAGATGTATTAATTGGTAAGCTTAAGGTGGTCTTAAATAACAACAGGAAAAAGAAGTCTACCCTTTTTTTAAGTTTTTGACTCTTTGGTTGGTTCATCTCTCACCTCCCAACATATTCTACAGGAACATTTCTCACTACCCACAATAAAAATATTTAATGTCAGGTTTTGTTACATTCGTTCTCACTATTGTCCAGTAGTACAAAAAAAAAAAAAATTCTTCTTGGTATCTTTTGTATCTCCAAGACAACTCATTTCAGAAGCTGAAAATACCAAACAAGTCATATAAATTCTTCTGTCCCAAAACATCATAAATGTTTCATGTCCACTGGATAAAAGCACAGTTAAGGAAATTGAACTTAGTTTCAAGCAACCAACAGAGAAATTTGCAACATGGTCTATAGTGACTGATAGTCTCTAAATTGAAGGCTTACACCTATGTTTCTCAATGGGTAAGATGTGGGGCAGGAAGGATCCAGGGTTCAGTTGTCTGCAAATCTGTTCCACTGTCCCAGAGACACATCACAGAGTGGTTGATCCAGCAGGCCCTTCGTTGCTGGGAGTGCAGTGCAGCACTAGGAGTCTTTCAGCAGCATGGAGTTTTCCCCACCACACCTATTTGATGCAATTCATGAGGGAGAAAAAGTACCTTGTAGTGACAGAGTAAGATGTTCTTTTAGCCTGAAATATCATGAAATAGAGTAGCAGTTGGATGTGCCACAGAAAAAGCATCATCTGAGCCAGAACAGGTACAGATAGAGCTTTGTTAAACAGCCTCACTTCTTTTTTGTACTGATGAGCTTTCCGCTATATGTCAGCCTCAAAGGACAAAACATTACTGATGAAGATGGAAGCGGTAGTAGCATATGCCATGCACCATAGAAACTTCAGGATTGGCACCTGTATAACCAGGAATAAGAAAAACAAAATATATGTATATCAACTGGGATTTTCCATGTTGTATTTCACATTTAAAATAGCTCTGAAAGTACCATCTGTACATAGAAACACATGAATAAAATAAAATTTAAAATATTTGTAGCTGCATCTTTGCCAAAAAAAATGTAATGCTAATTCTTTTTAAGTTGTTTGAATAGGAGTTCGATCAACCTGGTCTGGTGGAAGGTGGTCCTGCCCATGGCAGGGGGGCCAGGGCTAGATTATCTTTATGGTCCCTTTCAACATGAAAGATTCTGTAATTCTATGATTCTACAATAATTTTACAGAACACATTTGTTGTGGTTCTCTTCCCTTTGCAAGAAAATGATTGTTTTATTATTGATTTCACTTTACATTTTCTTAAAATTAAACGCAGGGCAACTTTTGAACAAGACCATCATTACCAGTGAGGTTTAACCAGAATTTTTTCTGACAATGTAGATCACTCTGAACAGCTCATCCCCTTTTTGCTGGGGCCCTGAGGGCCCTGTAATAGTACATAGGCCTTAGAGCAGGGGCACGCAGCTTACCTAACTGAGACCAATAGAGAAAGTACACGTTACACCTATAACCAATAGAAAGTATGAAGTATACACTTGGGGCCAATAGGGGAGTGACACGACCGCCTGGACGGGACCAAGAGAACTGTATAACTGTGTGTAATGTACAACAATAAACAGAGCCTGTTAGATGCATCATGTTGGTGTCGATGCTCCCCCACGCTTCCGGCCGCGGCACCTTTTCCTGATGTACTGCCAATATTGTCACCCCATGGAATATTTAGCCACATACTATGGCTCCTGTTTTTTGAGTCTTCCCTGTTGTGCATCACCACTACTGAGAAAAGAAATAAGAGGAGAACAGAAAAAAGTGGCAATGAATATATGGATTCCTTCTTGTGGGAATGTCATGGTTTAGGAATAGTTTCCCAGGAATGGTTCCCATTTAAAAGAAAACCACAAGTGACTCCCCTGCCTGCTCTGGTGAGAGACAAAAGGCAGAGGTCACAGTTTGAGATAAAAACAATTTACTGGAAAAAACAATAAGACAAGAAAATCAACAGTAACAGCAAAATTGCCAATAACAAAAATTTACAAAGAGAGGATGATTTACTTGGAAAATGCTCACCAAGACCAGGACAATGGAAAAAGCAATGAAGGACGAACCCTCAACCTGCTGCAGTTTCCCATGACTGGAAAAGAATGCCTTTTCTTCCAGGAGGTGAGACAGAGGGAGTCCCTTTCTCTCATCTCTGGCAATGAGGAAAGGCTGGAGTCTTGGCCACACCAACAAGGTTCTAGGCCCTTTCTCCTCATACTTACAGCAAAAAATTAATGATGTTCTTCATCAATATATTTTTATGGACCTGCCGTACATGTGGATGACCAACAACAGCTTTAGAGGTTCGAATAATTTTTCAGCTGTGGAGACAAGTGAAGGCAATGGAAGAAGAGCTACATCAAACTGGTGGGGCATTCAGTGAAGTTTGACAAGCAGAGCCCACAAAACTCTTAGCATTAGTTTGTAAGCATATTGCTATTCACTTAGTTGGGGTACTCTTTGGAGCAGTCACAGTCCTGTGAACAATGTGGTACATTAGAGCTAAATTATGCACCAACACTCTGATTTATATCTAAGAACTGTACTAAATTAAGTAGAAATTCTAAATTAAGGAGAAAATTGGAAATTAAAAGGCAAGGCTAATTTATCAGGAAATAATTTTCTAACTACCAGTAGTATGGAAATAGATCTAAAAATAAAGCCCCAATGGAAAAATATATAACTAATGCACAGGATTTTTGAAATGCAAGAACTCTTGGAAAGTTTAAGGACTCCCTAAGGCAGATGTGCTTCCCCACCCCCAAATAATTAACTTAAACTTTTACAACTGAGATTCTGAAGGAGCTGAATGGTAAGATCTTTGGAAACTAATGTAAAATCCTAATAAATCTTGGAATACTGAGGAAATTCCAGAGAAGTAGAAGTAAGCTAATTTTCTTCCAATATTTTAAAAGGCTACATAGTGATTCGAGTAATTATAATCCTGTCACCATAGCATCATTTATAGGCAGACGGATGGAACAATTGGTATGAAGCTCAATTAATTTAAAAACTAAAGTAGGATAATAATTTAATTGATATCAATCAGATCTTGTCAAAATAACATAATATGAGGGGATTTTTTTAGATTTCTAAAGAGGCTGATAAAAGCACTAGTTTTAATTTAATATGCTGCAGCAACTGTGCAATTTTACTTGGTACCTAAAATTAATATAATAAAAAAGAAATGGAGCATAGATTAAATAGGAAGTGAAATAAAATCAGGCCAGCACATCTCTAAAAATAAATATAAAAGATAGAAAGCTTATAACTTTTATGGAAAGATTGATTCTTAATTATAGGGTGTTTTTTTAATTATCTGAGAGAAACTATACAATTTTTTGTGGTCAGGTTGGCAAACAATAACATTTATGGTTGTAAGTAATAAAGGCGGGCCACTGGTATTGAACAACAGAGATTTCTTAATAAATTTCTTACTAGGAATATGCATCAATATAAGAAAATGCAGGGTCATATCATTAGGAATAAGATTACCCACTGTACATAAAAGTTGCTGAGAAATTTCAAAGTTTCTCATCAAAAGACAAAATTCAAAAAGTAGAAACAAAAAGACTAATTCAGCACCTGAACACATAGTCAGAATCATAAACTATAGAAATTAAGTTATACAATTGCCATTTCTGACATCATGTCTTGTCTTTGGGTTACCTTCATTTTTGATGTTGATTCATAAACTAGAGTTTTAGAGAAAAATCCTGAATAAGATTTAGAGAAAAAGCCAGAATAACTGGAAAGGAATCATTATTATTTCATTTTTCAAATACTAATTTATTAACTAGTTTAATATATATATATATATATATATATATACACACAGATGGGAGCAAGTAAATAATTGTCTATTTCTTTCCATGCTTACCATATCTGCTATATAAACATCTCATGTCCACAATTTGAAACAAGAGAAATTCAGATTGGTTACAAGAGCCTTTTTTTTTCTTGAATAGTAAAAACTTTATGCATGTTGGAAGCATGGTATCAAAAGAGAAACATTTTCATGAAAGATTATTTTTGTATTCAGACCATTTTTTAATAATAAAATATATTAAGTATTTCATAGATTAATTCAAGGAACTTCAGTAATCTGTGTGATATTAATGAAATCATGCTCAAGGAACTTAATATTTCACCATTAGAATCTATAAAATTAAATCTTATCAAAAAACTGAAGAGGATAGTTTCATATTGGTCCTTCATTGTCTTGCACTTTGAGTAAGTCTTGTGTGATTTAGTGGGCTTCTTATGCATAACAAGTTTGAACATATGAAAAAACTTCACTAGACCTAAGATTCTTTCTTACAGTGAACAGCATTTTCTAAGAGCAAGCCCATTTTTCTAGAGAAAAACTTGGCTATGATTTAACCACCTGGAAAAATACATCGCACTCCACTGATGTACACAGCATTCCTTTTGTTTTCCATGGCCAATTCTAAGGGCTATATAGCTCTCATTTTTGTAAGGGGAATTCTTAATAAGCTCTCCATTTGCAAGGAGCAGTTATACTTTTCCACTCCAGTTATTCTAATTTAGGGCTCTCTGGTTTGTTTCTTTTTTTATCCCTGAGACTTTCTCTGGTATTTAGAGAGGTTCAAAACACAATGAAGACAACAAGCTCTCAGAAATGGAAAGCTGCAATACACAGAAAACAAGACCACAGCTATTAGATTTTCATATCAACCACATTTGCTAGTCTAGATAAAGGTGGTCAATAATAAGCAAAATGCACGTTCCACAACACAATTCATGAAAATTATAGCATATTACATTATATAACCACGCATAACATAATCTATAAACAAAACCATGGTGCAGTTGTGTGCAACTCTGGAAGTACCCTCCAAGTAATCAACACATAGAGGTGGCTGAATAGTCAAAGTAGAGTCACTGAATCTGGTCACAGATTAGAGGATACCTTCACTAACTGCACTCCCTGATGTCTCTGTGCTTGTTCAGTCCCTTTAGAGGAAAACTCTAAGAGGATCTTTGGGACAGACATATAAGCCTAATGACTCTTGGGCTGAGCAGGATTCTGCCACCTTCAGAAAGGAATCTGTGCTGGAGCAGCAGATAGTAGAATAGGATGCTCCCAGAAGGGAGTTAGCATTTAAAGGATCTGTATACAGGTAAATAAAAACATCTTTCTACTACAGGGGTATATCACTGAGGTAGAAAAAGGACTGTATAGGCAGGTAAGCAACACCTTAAAGAAAGGATAGTTTGGGTACTCTTCCAGGCCATAAAAACTATACATGGCGCAGAAGAAGGGTGTTCATGGGATTGAGGAAAAATTAAGTGCATGGAAAGAGACACTATGGAAATGTGCTATACAGGTCACCTAAAATAATCTGCAGAGAAGTCCTGAGTACTTTAAGGGCAGAGTTTCTAAACCAGAGGCATACTTGAACACATTTATACAGCTACTCACGTTTTGTAGAGATAACAAGACCAGGTAGACCAAGGCGATATGTGTAAACCGTGTTCTGTTTTCTTTCATTTCCATTTTATCTGTACTTTCATTTCACTGGAGTCGCTCATTCCCTCACAGTGAAAAATTAACCCTACTGTCATGTTTATGCTATGCACAAAGTCAGGTTAAACAAAAAGTAACCCCTTAGAAGATGACCTTTCTTGAGCTAATATGTCAAAAAAGAAAATTTTATGCACCAGAAATAGAATAACTAGAAACCGATTTGTCATTTTGATATATTTCTTAGAAATAAGAATCAAAAAGTTCACTAGGAATTGAGATAAATTGCTTACAGGCCCACAAATTATTTATTCATATGTATTTGTGTTGGAAACAGGAAAGTTGTTTCTCCGCTTGCTAAATATGATCTTTACAATCACAGAGGGAAATACAACTTTAAGTTTTTGTGTTTGCATTTTAACCTTTCTGCAAGAGTGGAAATGTAGCTTAGGTTGGCAGCACTGCAAGTCAGAGTAAAAGTGATAAGCCAGATGAGTTTTTATTTTCTGGGGGAATAAATATACATTGGTTCATAGATCTGCAAATACAAATCTGTTCCTCCAGAACAGATCTCTTCCTTTTTAAAGAAAGAACAAGTCTACAAAAATACCCTAAGAATTAGAAAAGCACTTTAAACTCCAGTGTCTAAGTCATCTAAGTCATCAGAACACCTTCAGGATTTTCTAGTAGTGAATGGGAGAATTCATTTGAGCAGTGATTCAGCTTTGAACAAGGGGGAAAGCTCAGCCACAAGATGTGAAATCAATTTGTAATAAATTTCCTAGAGAAATGGGCAATTTACTAAAGGGCACAAAACACCAACTTGTTAAGAAAAGCATTTTGAAAATCCAAGGAGGGATCAATCCTTCCTGTTCTGTGGGAAATGACATGGGAGTACAAGGACACTAGGAAAAAGGAGAAGAGAAGGTAGCCAATATGTTGAAGCAGTTTGGCTGCTCTGAGTATAAGGAAAGAGGTTGTATAGCTGAAAAAATGGACAAGATTATGCATTTTCCAAGGCGTCTGGCATGGCCATAGTATGTCTTTTTTCTCTGTGAAGGCTGGCTGCCAGTCTGGCCTACACGTAGTCAATTAAATTAGAGTACAGACTGTATTTAACAATGCTGTTACTGCTTATGTGCCCCTTCTCCGTGTTTCCTGATGCACAGATCACATAATCCATGACTTGCAGCAGTGGAATTGTTAATTGTCTAAATGCATTACTGGGTGAGTTGTGTCCTTGCGTATCTTCATGAGAGGACTTTAAAGCACAGGACATTGTTAGTGACTAAACAGGGTTTAATTTAGGGTCACCAATCATCTCCCTCTTGGAAATGCAAGGAAAATGTTTTTAAGGGAGTATGAAGCAGTGCTGGAACTGAAACAAAAGGATTGTATAATATTTGTTTACAATCCTTTAAAAAGAGCCATATAAAACTGAACTTTGCAAGGGAAACAAAATGAGTCTTGAGATGAAAATCAGTTCCAATGTTTTCAGCTGGTCTGTTTAACATTTTAATAATCTTGATTATGCAGTTTCTCATTCAAGTACTGTATAGTCCGATGTGTATTTATTAGAAGCAATATTGCTTCTCAAGTAGACTTTATAAAATTAACTATACACCCCAATATAAAATGTAAAATCATTCAAAGTCAATATTCTATGTAGTATTATTCTGTATTTCCTCTGTTAGAAAATGTGCATACTCTTACTGTATCATTCATAAAAGTTTTGGTTAATATCTTAAATTACCATTACACTTATATTTTCTTTTAATGTAGGCTATATTCATTTATAGAATAAGCATTTTTAATTCTAAATTATGTGTTTGCTGAATTCTGAGGCTGAATGCAATAGGCCGTCCACTTGTACATCTCTCACCCCTTTTCTGACAAAATTTTATGTCAGAGAAAAGATATAGAAAATTACATATCTTTATTATTTTTTTCATGAATTCTGACTGTAGTCCTGGAAAATCTTTAATATTCTCCCTGAATAATGAGGATTATTACACTTTAATCATTGCTTGATGGATTACAACCAGCATGTCTAGAAAAAGTTCATGCTTATCTCCTAGCAAACTAGGAAACAACAATTATTCAGCTGGTCCATTTTTAATAAATATTAATTTATTTATTTCACAAGGAATGCTTTGAGAACTCAAAAGCTCACAAAACAACATTCTCAGGTGAGAAACATATCAATAATGCTGCACATTAAATTGCTTGGATGTATCAGGGAGATGAAGGAAACTAAGCAAAGAGGTAATTAATAGGAATTTTTACTGGTTTGATTGCATTTGATTATCTTATCCTGTGTAGAGAAGATTTAAAGAATTCCCTTAGACATACAGAGAATAGAAATATTTTTGTATTTCTTGTACTCATGTATTAAATTTATTATCACTGATGCCTTTACACTTTTTTGTAGAGGCATAGGGCAAGACCTAGCATAAATTCCACTTATATTTTATTGATTCCTCTCCACACAGCAGCTTTGCACAGAGAAATAGAATGAGTCCAATCTAATGTAATGTAATAGAAAGTTTATTTCTAAAGTCAAATGGCTTTTTTTACTGGTTATGACAAAGAATCAGAAACAAAATCTCTAGCAGTTACTCATATCCTGAGATTTTACTAACTGTCCTATTTTGTAAATCTCAGATCATTTACTTCTTATTGAACTTTATTAACATTACATGTTGAGAAAAAATTTCCAAAGACATTTGCAGCTTAAACTTTGCACTTGATTTTTTAATTTTTTTTGAATCTGTGGGCTTTTTTTTTTTTTTTCTATGTGTTTTCTGGTATTTTTGGGGGACTATGCAATAGATAAGAAGACATAAACTAAAAAAAAAAAATAAAGGCAAGGAGCAAGGCCATATTTTGAATGTCTGAGTCTGAAGTTTGCTCTAAAGGTACTTGACAAGTTTCTGTCTCCTGAGAAATATCCTTCTACCTATTTCAACAGAGATATTATAAAGAGAACACTATGAGGAATAGCAGGAGGTATGCATGCCCTTGCTACAGCACTAGGACATACACTGATATAAAACTGATATAATCATCAATTTGGTGATTATCCCCTCTTCCTCGTTCATTCAATTAATATGCCTCTCTATATCTACACTCTGCTCCTCTACAGTTTCACAGTGAGCATGTATTGACCCTACATTAATCTGTGTTTTGAAATATAGTGTGAATAGCATAAATCACAGAAAAATTGAGATTTGAGGTTTTCTGGTCCAACCCTCCTTGCCCACGGATGGTCAGCTAGGTGAGGTTGAAAAGGAATATGTTCTGTAAGTTTAAACTTGAGTATCAACATGATTGGAAACTCCATGATGTCTGTGGAGAACCTGCTCCAACATTTGATCACACTCACAGTAAAGAAGTGGGTTTTTGTGTTCTGGTGACATTTTCTGTTTGTTTTTTATTGCTATTGTTATTTATGCCCAGTGCCCAATCCTCTCAGTGGGCACTACCAAGAATTTTCTGGCTCCCTCTTCTTCATTCCCTTCCATCAGGGATTCATCTACTCTCTCCCAAGCCTATTCTTCTCCAGGCTGAAGAGTCCCAGCTGTCTCAGCCCCTCTTCATAAGAAAGATGTTCCAGTACTTTAAAAAGAGATGAGGGAGAAAGATGACATTTCAATATTAGCAGTAGAAGAGCTGGATGCTGTGTTTGTTTATTTATTTTAAAAAATTGATTGAAAAGTCTTTTTCTTTCCAGTACTATGGATTGGAAAAGCCAAATGAAGCTCATATTTGCTGTTTGTGCCTGCTGCTCTACTTACTGTGTTCTAACCAGCATTTTTCTACTGCCCATGTTCATGTTCCTAGTAAGTGATTAAATGTTTTCAACAAAATATAAAGAGTGTATTTGTATGTGCATTTTTTTTAGTAGATCTGAGCCACTTTAGCTGCATTTTTGGCAAACTTCATTCACTTCATCTTCTTGGCATTTCATTATATTTTGTGTGATCACAAAATCAACTCTCCAGCAACAAAGCGAAACACGACTCTTTGAAATAAATGTTGTCATTAACAAGCCATGCCAGGCGCAGTGACAGATTTGCAGCTGTAATGAATAACATTTCCCGCAACGATCTCCTGTCTGACAGAAAAGCTGTGACATTACTGCAGGCAACAGTGTTGGAAACTAAAAGATTGATTGATACAAGTAGATAATTGAAACCTCAGCACTGTCACATGAATGCCAACCTAACAACCAAGCTACACTACAATACCACTACACTACCAAGCACTCTACAATAACATTTATCATTCAACAGCCTCTCCATGAGTAACACACACACACACACAAAACATGGAATATTTCTTCATGATCATGAGTTACTTTTAATTTATCCTAACTAACTGATTATTTAAGTCTTGATCTCTAAAAGAAAAATCAATTCAGTTACTTCTGGTATCTTAGGTTCCCAAATTTGGTTCAGAGGTGTTGTCAAAAGCCAAAAATACTTAGTAGGAATGAAGTGAGTAGCACTGTACCTTTGACCTCTTAAGTTAAAGCATCATTGTCATGTCTAAGCTCCTGAAGTTAGATGCAATAATCCGTATATACTCTTGCCTATATAAGTCAGCGACTGTCAGAAGTTCTGGGATTCAAGAAGTTATGACTTAGTAGTCCTGATATAGAAATGTTTAGTGCAAGGCATCTAAATGATTGGATGATGGTTTCATTATTTGTTTGACTGGATTTCAGAACACCTTCAAATTTTGTATCCTAACCATAATTAATTTAGATTCCAAAATCATATTTAAACATGTCTGTAAGGATACTTAGGATAGTTTGTCACTATTTTTTCATAATCCCATTAAAATTGGCAATAGACATTTGGTCATTTAAGATAATTTTTCCTCTTTCAGAGCTACTGTTAAAGAATGTTTTTATTATATGGCTTTCTTTCAAGAAAACTTACAAACCAAGTAATATCTAACATACATCATCCTTGGAATAAAAGATGTAAAATGGACCCATGTGAAACCATTGGATTTAGTAGAATCACACTGATTTGCAAAATTAAACAGTAATTTACAAGTCCACCTAACCTTAACAAGTGACTGATGAAAAACACAAGGATGTTTACAAAGAGACCACTGAGTATGTGGCATTAGCAAATTATCACATAGCAACAGATCTAATGTAGCAAATGTCACTGATAGAAATACCAGGTAAAGAGGACAGAAACCATACCTGTAAATCAGAAATAAATTTAACAGAAACAGTATTTCTTTTTTTTTTCTGATACTTTCACAGCAGATATTTTAATTAATATTTAGAAGAAAAACTAAAAATGTCAGCTTATTATTGTTTTGTACCAGAAAAGAAATTTAATTCCCCTAATAATATGTGGCCTGAAATAACACTCCAGATAAGTTGTATAGTTTTTAGTACAGTTTTTACCCTGCTACTGATGTTAAATGTAATATATTTTACTCTTTGCCATGATTCTATACCACTACTCAACATACAGATCTGACAGGAACAGTCCATGAGAGGGGTTAAATTGTCCGCCTCTGCTGAGAATCTGGCCTATCTCTTTCTTTTTTTGTCTTTTACTGGTTGTCTCTCTAGACATATCTTTCCTCAAGTTCCCCTCGGGCTTCCTTCAATATCCTTAAGATTTTTTTTCTTTCTCTTCCCTCGATGAGCTTTGTTTCAAGTGTTCCAACAATCTGTTGACTGATTCCTGCAGTTCTTAACCATTCATCATGTTCTTAGAAGCAGCTTTGGTTGACTTCACCAAGGGCAGCACAATTTTGCCTGTGGTTATTTACTTTTTGTTACATCTCTTTTCCATTTCATTTCATTGACTGGAAATTTGATTCAATTTTTTTCTGCTCTGGCCTGGCTTCCTTCATTCCTACAATTCTTTGCTGCTGCCTTTATCCTTTGTTATTTTTCCATCTCTCTTCTTTCCTACTGAGAGAGTAACAGAAGACTAATGAAATAGGAAGCAGTCTTTTGTTTGGGTAGGACCCCTAAAAGACTGAGACAAATACTGTCTGAGGGTAGGAGAGAATTAAGAGTCATAAAGAAGTTTCTTTCAATGGAATTTCTTACTTCCTAACTTTAAAATCAGATAAGCCATTAAAATGCTCAATAAAATGTTCAGTGTCTTTTTTAAAGGACTTTTTAATTCTTATACTTGTTTTGGCTCACTATCTTTTATTGCAAGCAGGGAGTTACATCTCTATTCTCTTTGTCTCTGTATAGATTTCATTTCATTCAGTATATTTTAGTTCATACTCAGCTAAAAACTTCTCTAAATTTAATACAGATTCTAATTTTGGAAAAATAAATTTAAGGATGTTAATTGATAAAAAAAAAAGCAACAAACTTCCTTTTCTGATCAAATATTCATTTAGCTATTTTATAATCTGATCATTCTTTCTGAAGTTCCTATATGTCAGAAAACTGTCAGAAATTTGTTTTATGAACAATCTATTTGAATTAATTCCAATTAAACCTTATAACCAGATCAAGGTGCTGTTACAGGGCTCAGTCTCAGCTGGCTTTGATGTTTCCCTGGATACAGCTCCCAACTCCCTGTCAGGTCCTATTGTGCAGCTGCAAATCTGCAGGTGGAGCAGGAGCCATCCTCCCGGGGCCCCCAGCTCCCAGCCTTGACCATCGTGGGAGTCTCCATTTTCCAACCCACTAAGCACAGGCTATCTTCTTCTCCTTCACTGTAGTTTGGGAGCCCAGACTCTTGACGCTGCAGGGTCTCAGAGGAGATCCATCTGCTCTCTTTATCTCTGCTGTTGCACAGTGTCTTGACCTTCTCTCACAGTTTCTTTTCCTGGTGGCAGAGATCCCTCACCAGCAGTAGCGAGTCACGCAAGTCTGCTGGAAAGGTAAATTAGGCAGCAGCAGCTGAGGTAAACCAGGAGATGCTACATTTTTTTTCTCAGGAGAGGGTGAATACTTGCTTCTCCTCTATAAAGACTCATTAATTGGACTCACAGGATGTGCTGTGAAATATCCTGACTCTGTGAGCCTACTTTTATTTCCTCATTTCTATGCAAAAGAGTCATCAAATGGCAACAATATATGAAACTAAAAGCATGATCAGTAGTTCATATTTTAGGAGACTGAGAGTGCAAAAGTAGAATTCTACATTATTGCAATGAGATAATATGCATGCTGTATTTATAAATAACAAATTGAATACATAGTGCAATAGTAATTAGGAAAGCCCAATTCATGATGTGTTCCTATAAAAAAAGGCAAACTACAAAAAGGTGAGAGTAGGAATCTCTTCTCTTTGCCTTCCTGGGAAGAGGCTGTCTTGATGTCAGTCTTTATATTCTTTCATTTCAAGCGACTACCCAAATCTTCCACCATCTGCTCGTGGCCAGCCCTCAAACTGGCAAAAAGCAGACAGCTTTCCTAGAGCTAAACCTTAAAATGCCAAATGCCATTTGAGACATAAAGCTCCTCTATAAAAATGCAATGTAATGTACCAAGAAAAGTGATACAATAAATAGATAAATAAATAAATAAATTAACCACTTTGGAAGAAATTAACTCTTAATGCCATTAAAGTAATGAGGCATAAGGTCAAAGGAAAGGAAACGAGATTTTAAATTAGTATTTTCACTGTGGTGATGGAACCACTGCTGAGACCCCTAATCCATTCATGCTGACAGACCCATTATCTGCAATTATTCTTTATTCAAGTGTAAACCACCATTATGCATGGAGCTGTTAGTATTGCAATAAAAATTTTTAGAAGCCCTGTACTATTAGTAGCAGCTGACTTTACCAAACTACAGGGGCCTAATATAAAAAAAATACCCTTTCATTTTTAATCATAACTTGAATCTTATTTTATCCTTTTGAGTAAATGAAAATAAAATATTTAAAGTCTCTGCTTGAATCTCAAAGTTGCATCAGGGCTTAGGGTCAAAGTTTATTTGCCCATATCACCTATATCTGTATTCATGAATGTATTAGTATTTCTTCTGAAATGTGTGGCCTCATGTGAACCACATTTTTGAAAAGCAGTAAAAAAAAAGATGGGTGTCGTGTTCTGTAGTAGGCACAATGATTTTGAGAGTTTTCTTTTGAGAAGAGCGGGTCCTGTCAGTTTCCATCATCCTCAAACAGTTGCAGGTTGTACCACAGAATGAAAGTAGCACTTCTTCAAATTTTCAATAATCTTATTTCTTTCCAGTCTTGACCCTCAAAAGATTTTCTAAAAATAGAGTGAAATCAAGAGGAATATTTTGCAAACCTAGGAGATACTGAAGAAACTTGCTTACAAAAAAATTATTGGCTCAAGTATCTAGAGCTATTGCCAAGAACTAGAAAATATATGAAAGTAAAAATTAAAAAAACAAGAGACATTCTTGTCATTAAAAACAAACAACAAAAAAAAAAAGGCCTGTGGTATGCCATTGCTCATATCAGGATGTATTCTAACTTCTGGTCACACCAGAAAAAAATTATTTGGTAAATTGCAAAAACTAATAAGCTTATATTAACTTTTTCATTTTTGACTTCATTCCCATTACAAAAAAAACCAATAAGAAAATAAAGTGCATAGAGAATATAAAAGTGTAGAATTGTTACTGTGCTAAATAGATACAGACGTAATTACTGAAAATTAATGAAAGACATATGTGCTTGAAGGTGTAAAGTAGACATAGAGAGGGAAATGTAAATGATGTCAGAAAAAAACTCTCATATATGTTTTATACAGCTTTTGATCTCATGATGAGTACTCTGCCCTGTATTAAATATTTCTCAAATCTGTCACAGCAACCTTATCACATTTCTAAATCTGAGCCCAAATCCTCTAATAACCTAGTAGGTATAGACTTCCTTCCTGATACCAGAGGGGTCCTGTCTGAGAAGGGCTAGTTCATATCATGGTCATTGTGCAAAGACATATTGCATTAAAATTTATATATGGGGAAAAGGATTATAAGTAACTCTGGAAAAGTTTAAAAATTTAAGAAATAACACTCTCTTTTCAAAATTCCATCTCTATGACACAAAGTTTTTAACTATACAATCTGAAGACATAGTCTCTGTCTGATTTTTATCTCATTGAGTCTGCTTGAAGGGTAAGGATGCCAAGAGTGAGACCATCCTCATTCCTTTAGTCCAGGGGTAGCAGCCACAACAAAGACCTGTTTCAGTCTCAGAAAGGCACCAAGGTACCTCTGTGAGGATGATGACAGTCACACATGTGCATACAGAGATTGTCCCTTGAGTAGATATAGCGGAAAAATGATGTGGACTTCATCCCTAAAGATCTTGACTTACACATGTTGAGAAGTCTGGTCTGAGCAACTTAGTCATGTGCAGGCATATTTTCTCCTGCTTAGCAGAAACCTCATCCAAGAGTGCAAGGCATTCAGTTTCCTCTGTCACATCCAAATATGTTGGGGTCATTAAAGATTTTCAATGAAATAAGTAAGATTATTTCAACAAGCAAAGGAACATATTCTTTTCTCATTATATACTTTAAAAAAAACTGATTTTTGTGGAACTGCTTCTAAAATGCTCTGCTCTTAACTGACATTATTAAAGGATTTAAATCTAAGTTTAGTAGAGTTAAGTAAATACACACGTTTTCACTGTAAATCATTAGGCAGCCTGAACAGGCTGAATCTGCCTTTCCTCTGCCAAAAGTGTGCTTTCAAAGTAAGAGACCAGAAGGAAAAAACAAGAGGAAATAGGTATCTTCCTATTTTTATACTTCTCAGACCTTCTTTTCTTGAATATATGGCACTGAGCATGACAGAGGCATTTGGACTTTAATGTACATCTTAAAATTATTAGTGTCACCTGGTTGAGCTTCTTCATCATACAAGGGTAATGGACAGTGGAAATAGGCAGGCTATTCTCATGGCATTCAGTATGATGGCTTTAAAATAACTACAAACAATATGTAAAGCATGATGTCTATTTAATTGGTGTAGGTCTGAATCTATCACACCCATCTCCCAAGAACCCTGGCTGCTAAGCAAATCACTTGGACAGTCTTCTTACTGAAAAAGAAGAAAAGCCATTGCTACAGTAGCCACACTAACATAAGATATCATTTTAAATGGAAATAGCCTGTACAGGATGTGTAGTTTGAATTCTTCAGTTTCATTTTTCTTACTTTTTCAGGTGATAAAAGCATTTCTGGTTGTGTTAAATTTAAACTATTCTATAAGGGAACATGCAATTCAATTCGTTCAGAGATAATATGATATGATTTCACAATTCTTTAAGCAATGTGTAAAAGGTCAAACAAGTTTGAAAATTTTAAAGGTAAAATATCAGAAATGGGAATAACAGCCAAATGGAAAAACATTAAGAAGAGATAATAGATGGGTAATTTTTATAATAGATGTGATATCTGGTAGATTAACTGAGTAATTTATATATGCAGTCCTGTCATAATCCAGAATAATCATTCAGTGAAATTAAAAAATTCTTAATATTGTTGCATTCTGTGCCTTGCATCTTTCACTTTATTGAATTGGGCAATACAGGACTATACTTTCATACTGAGGAGTTATACTGTGGAAATACAATATAGCATTTCAGATTATTAATTTCTTACGGAATTTTTTCTGGTAGAAGTAATGCACCTTGTCACTTGTGGGACCCATGGTCTGGTTTTGGACACTACAAGGTATGACTTCACCCCAGAATTGCTGGTCATGATGGTTGAGACACACTCCAATGGGAGCTGATGAAGACATCAAAGTAGTGTTTGTAACACAAAGAATGTAGTATAAACAGACCAAAACTAAAGCAATGACAGGTTTGAAGACAAATAATTATATGGCTTTCATATTTATGTTTCTTAGAGTCTTTTCTCTCTCCTATCATCTCTTTCATTCACTGTCACCACTTGGCTATTTCCCTATCAATCAAAACCTCTGTATTGGCTTTAGTTTAGCTTTTTTCATTTTTTCTTGTAGTTTGGTTTGATCTTCCATCCTGAGAAATACACGTTAATGCATGTCACCTGCTGTTAGATTTGTCTCGATTTTATTGTAGGAAAGAAGAAAACAGAAACTCATATTTCAAGGATTTAATATTTTAGAGATTTTATTCTCATGGTGTAAACTGGGAATATTAAGCTCTTAGGGAGCTGATTGCTCAGTAAAGTAATTTATTACTTGCACACCTATGATTTATGGTGCCTTCTTATATCCACAACACTTTTATTACCAGTCATTCTCAGACAACAGCTTTTTCAAAGTGTGTTAAAGAAGCGGGTTGTTTTTTGAAACACAGTCAGCTGCAGAAGCTGGGCCATCAAACCTGGCCAAGATATTTTCCAAATTTACCAACCCTGAAGTATATGCAATTCCAAACCAAGTTGGAGGTTACTGCAGATGCTACTTGGCAAAAAAGGGTGTGATTAGCCTGTGACAAGAGGCGAGTGAGCTGAGGGATGCCCTAGGTGATGTTTTGCTGCACAGTTAAAATTTAATGTTTGGCCTCTCCTGTGCAAATGTCCAAGAGCCTTGAAGCTGCTGGGCTCTGGATGCCTTCAGGAACAGCTCTCCTGGCAGCCACTGCTACACTCCCAGAGTCTGCTGGGGCTGCCAAACTTTGGCTTTGCCTTCAGAGGTTTGTCACCTCATTCACGTGCCTCACTGCAGCACAAAGCTCTGGAAAAGCAAGAGCATTCTCTAAGCATCCTTGTAATTTCTTGTTTAGCCCATCTACAAATTTACTTGGAGTGTCCACAACCTCTGCTGCTGTATGAGGGCAGTGACCCTAGGGTGAACCATTCCCCCTCTTTCTTTGCAAGAGGACAAAACTACTGAAATCAAACTCCTTTCCACATCAATGGCCCACACTGTCTGACAGCAGGAGGAAAGGGGAAGCAACTGTCTGCAAGTAACCTAAAAGAGTTGTTCCCAAATAGCTGAAAAAAGTTAATTTTCCAAACATGGAAAAGCAACATGAAAAATGTTTATTTTCCAAACATTGTAGAGAGAAAGAGAAAACAATTTCACATCACTGTGATAACTCAGGGGATTCCTCTGATAATAACCATTTTGATAACCTTCACAGAGTGTTTGTTCATCCAGCTTACCATCCTAAATGCACATTTTGTCGATGTAGCTTATAGAGAGGGGACTAAAAGCTACAAATCTTGTGGAGCAAGAAAAAAAGTGTAGGATTATGTGAGCTAAATACTGCTTGGCAATATTTGACTGACTCATCCTCTAGCTGGGGTCTGATTTCTTCTTTGAAGGAAAGCACAGTCAATCAATTTGCCTGGCACCCTACTTCATTCCTTTTCTCCACATTTCTCTCAGTTGTTTCCACTAGTTGGAGGAATAGAGGTTGCAACACAGTTGCTTAATGCCCAAAACAAAAAGTAGGGAAAAATAATTTAAACTTTCTCTTCATTCCTTTTCCCCCCAGACAGAATGAGGAAGCCCTACAAGTAACTTCTTTTGAACCAATAGAAGTAGAGATATAAAGTCAACTCACAGAGAGAAAATTACTCTCTCCTCTTAGAAAGTACAGAAATCCTACTACATCCTCTTTAACAGCACACCCTTGAACATCCTCTCTTTTAAGAGAGTGCTATCTCACAAGCATTTACTTTCTGAAATTCTTCATTAGCCTGGCTCTCTCTCCCTTGCTGCAGCTCATGCAGCAATTGCTATCTAATACTGAATAATTTTTGCAGTTACACATCTTCTCATGTGGAATTATGTTCTGCTATAACCTGCGTTAATTTCTGCAAGACACTACTGTACTAAATTGCAGCTGTGACACAGTCCCTTTCTTGCTACATGAAGGTCAAGAACAGACTCATTTGTTTTTTTCCTAAATGGCTCTACCTAATTGCTCTTCCTTTCCTCATTGATTCTGTGAGGGGTTTCCAATTACATCCTCTTATTGTGGATAAATGCAGTAGGTGACAGAGCCCAGCTTTGCAGGTATCCTCTGGATTAGTGGGTCTTCATCAGTCTACCTAGGACACAGTTTTCTCTGGTATAAATCTGATTCATTAGACCATTTTAATATAAAGAGAAGTCATCCTTACAAGTCAGTTTCTTATGGTCTCTAATTCCATATTTGCCTTTTTTAAAACTGTCCTTGGAACAGGAAGAGTGGATGGCAGAGGCAAAAGTGCTATTTCTTAGATGACCATTCAAAACCTACTGAAACAATGACAGCAAAAACATCTGTGCTCACAAATTTTAGATTATTTTATACGAAACACATTTCAGACACCATAGTAGTATAGATTTATCTAACAAATAGAAAAAAAATTAGTTTTCAACAAGCTAGCAGAACAGGGATTAAGCTTCTGAGGCATTTTTTTTTCAATCATCCTGCAAATTCACTTACTTTTCTGAGGAAGCTGACTTACAGGAGTACAGTTAATAATGGATACTCACTGCAGAATCTTGGATTAGGGGAAAATCTGCAGTAAAGCTCCCAAGTAATGTAGATGTCAGGTTCTCAACAACAATGATTTTGCCTTCGGATCCTTTTGTATTGCACCACCCAGTTTACTTATTTAGTCACAGATTTTCTCTGCTACAATCTAATAACATAGTTAACATTAACTGTTAAAAACAGAAGAACTACCTGAACAAAGCTCACTCTATACTTTCCATAGTGCTTTAAAATTTATATATCAGCATTTGGTAAGAAAAAGAGAAGAAATGAAATAGTGGAGATAGAAAGTAAGAAATTGCAATGTAGTTCCATCTTTATGGAACAGGCAGTTGTTTCTCCTTGTGCAGAGCTCAGTAAGACTTTTATTTGTGAAATAAGATTAAATCTTAAATGTGCAATAGTTTGTGTGAATGGGAAAATAACCTTACCTCAAGCTTTTCAAATAAAGGAGACAGAGGACAAAATGGAGAATTTGAACATGAACAGTACTGTGTTGTAAAGAAAGAGCAAATAATAACAAGCACTTTATATCTTTCATGAACTATCCAGTCCAAGATCAAAACTCTTAAAGTACTTTTATTTTAAAGCGCCTTGTTATTTTCTAGATCAGTGCTGTTCATTTACATTTTGCAAAAAAACAGGAAAGAAAAACTGAGAATACAAAGGTACGTGTTGGTTGGTGGTCCTTTTTCAGCTGAAAAGCGAGTTTAAGCTCCTAAAACAATCAACTGTTCAATCAAGTGAAACTGCTTTCATGTGGTAAAATCCTTATAAATGCAAATCCTAATCATAAAATCAGACAGCAGGAGTGACTGACCCACCGGGAACTTTAAATACGGCTTTTTATAAATACTATATCTAAATTGCTAAAACCATAAGTTACTGTAGTGTCCCCACTGGTGTGACTAAAAGAAATGGTCAACATCATGAATATTACAACAGAGATTTATTTCTAAATCTTGCTCACTTTCTCTCTCTAGAGACTGACAAACAACACAATAAACAATTTTAGTGCAGAAATATTTTTGTGAGTAAATAAAGCAGTAAAGACTAAGTATTCTTGCTGCTCTGAAGTAAAGGTGGAATTTCTTAAGGCTAAAACATTAATATAAAAGCCCCAATGATGTAGTCACACAAGGATTTGAAAAGGAGAGGATTGCTATTTTCACTACCTGGTAGTGAGACCAGGTCTGTGCATGCCTAGTCCAGTCTCTAGGTATTCTCTTTTTTTTATTCTCACAACTAACCTGTGGACATGTTTTAAAGACTGTGAAAACTATTTGAAAACTTTCTTATGAGTGAGTTCCCAAAGAGCTCTTATATTTTGGAGGGACTCCCTTTAAGCTATAAAGGATATTTCTGTGATAGGTTGGCTCAAATGCCTTGAAGCTAGAAACTACCCAAAGGTAAACAGTTAAACTATATAATTGTTATAATATAGAATTAGTATACATTTTTTGAAAAAAAATTTGCATTCATTTTAAAATAAATCCATTTAAAGCTATTTGTTTTTTATATGAAATCTTTTTTTTTTTAACAGCAGTTAAGAAGTGCACCTAGAACTTTGTATGTAAACATATGAAGTAGACAGATTTTATAGCCTGAAGATCAGTCATCCTGAGGCAAGCCCCTCTTCCCAGCCCAACAGGTCCCTGGCATTGCCTCTGTTAACCCTTGCCTACCAGGTATGTGTCACTGTACATTTTTTATCATTTGCCTCCTGACTTATTCTGCCCTTTACAATTAATTGATTTTCTTAGACTAGATAATTTTAGGGAATTAAATGAACTCACCTTTTATGTACCCTTACAGGATCCTCATCAACTCATCCCCAGGGTAACTTGTGAGTTCTTGAAGAACAGCCCAACAGAGCTCAGCTGAGCCACCTCTTGTGGAGGTGCCTCTCCTGAAATCCCGGGGGGAGGCACCCTGCAGGGTGCTGGTCTGTCCCTGTCCCTGCTCCCATGTCACATGTGCCCCATACCTGTTCCTGTTTGGTTGGTTTGGGTGTGCTTGGGGCTCGGGAAGAGAGAGGGGTCCCAGGAGGAGTCAGCCTGGGAACCCCAGCCATGCATCTGGAGGAATAAAATAATCCCCGAACATCTACAGAAATATCTCTTCATCTTTCCTTCCAAGTTCATCGCTGTCTTATATATTGTTGTAAGGATTCCCCGCACTACAAAATATGGTGGAGATATGCGGACATTTGATCCCTGAAAATGATTTCTTAAGGTCCGAAGTACACCGATGTGAATTGTGACTAATTGAACTTTCTTATTGACTTGTTTTGGCTGTACTTTCTGACCAGATGGAGAAATCAGAGAAGTTGTGGCTATCTGAGCCACAGAGAAAAATGTACTTGGAAGTGAAAGAAATTCTAGCGAAACAAAATGCAAAACTGGACCCAGGACATTTAGAACACTTCTTTAACTGGCTTTTCAAGAATTTCTTTTATGTCACTCAAGACTTAATTTTTGATGTTGGTTTTCCTGTAACTAGAGGGGACAATTTTTGAAAAGAAATCGATGAGTTGATAATGATCCAGTCAAGAAGTGGAATGGTAGTAGAATTGATATTAGCATCTTTTGCAATTGAAGATGCTCTCATAAAGCTTATACTCGGTCCCAGTAACACAGAGGTGCCTGCAGCTGAGGTGCCTGCGGTGGAGGCGCCCAGCCCCTCTAAAAGCACAGGCCGTGGAGCGGCCCCCATCCCTGTATTGGAGTGCACTCCCAAGTGACAGCGGGAGGGAGAGTGACGACGAAGACACTGGATGCGAGAGCGCATCCCTAGGGGTCTCTGAAGTATTCTTACAGTGAATAAAGAGGGACAGGTAGTACAAATAGCTGCTGAAAAATGCAAAGCGCAAGCCGCGAAAGGAGGGGCGCGAGCAGCGAGGGCAGCGGTGAGGGCGGCAGCGAGAGCGGCAGTGGCAGAGGCGCGATCTGGCGATGGCCACCCCACACCGCGTGGCGAGCAACAGTCCGAGCCCCGCACTGAGAAAGGCAGCAGCAATTTTGGCAGTCGCTATGGCGACCGCAGTGCGCCACGCCGAGCCGGAGCAGAGGGACAGCGAGAAGGGAACTGCGCTAGCACCCAGCAGCGACACATCTGTAGTCGACAGCAGCAGCGGCAGTGCCGGTGGTACAAAGCCGCCCACACATGAATGCCTCACAGGACGCGGCCGTGCAGCTGCATGAATGCCCGGAAAGCATGGAGCAGTCATGTGGAACTGCAGAGGAGAAGCAAGCATGGCGCCAAATGGCGGTGCAGAGGTAGCCGAAGGCGGAGCAGCCGGCAGGGTCAGCGTGCATCAGCATGGCCTGACCGGACCCGCTCGGCCCCACACGCGATCCTGAGGAGTCCAGACCCGGCAACAGTAACGCGCTGGCGGCCTCGGCGGTCCTGGCTGCGGCAGCTCTGACGCGAGAAAAACCGAAAGTGAAAGCAAGAACAATGGAACTAGGAAAGATGAAAAAGTTATCGCAGCTAGGGTTTTTGGAACTGTAAAATGGTATAATGTAAAGAAAAATTATGGTTTCTTGTTGAAAAACGATACTGGAAAAAGTATTTTTGTCCATAAATCTGTTATTGTAAAAAAGAACCCCAAAAGTGATATTCCAAGCTTAGAAGAAGGAGAAAGAGTAGAATTTAAAATTGTGCAAGGAAGAAAGGGCCCACAGGCCACATGTGTTACAGGCCCTCAGGGTGTCCCTGTCAAAGGCAGTAGATATGCTAGACAATATCCCCATAATCCCTATCCTTTCCCATATCCCGCCTTCCCCTTTTATCTCATGTCCCTTTATCTCCCATATATGCCCAACCCAAATCTCCCTTTCTGGTTCCCCTCACAAAACCAGGCTTTTTCATATGCCATTAATCCCTTTGCAATGCCGATGGGGGGGATGAAAAGGAGGGAGAGAAGAAATTAACCGTCATTTTCTAAGATTCCAACAGGTACAAAAAGGAAAATCCCTTCCTCAATTTCCATCTGAAGCGTGCTCAAGTCCTGTCTCCCTTCTGATGCTCCAAAGTAAATCTGTTTGGACATTTGGGGACTCAAGATAGTGGCTTCCTTTCCTTTGAAATTGTTTTGTTGTTTATCCAACTATTTCCCATGTTATTTTATTTAATAAGAAAGGGTGAATTGTGGAGGTGCCTCTCCTGAAATCCCGGGGGGAGGCACCCTGTAGGCTGCGGGTCTGCCTCTGTCCCTGTCCCCATGTCAGGTGTGCCCCATACCTGTTCCTGATTGCGTGGGGTGTGTGCCTGGTGCCAGAGGAGAGAGGGGTCCCAGGAGGAGTCAGCCTGGGAACTCCAGCCATGCGGCTGGAGGAATAAAATAATCTCTGAACATCTACAGAAATATTTCTTCATCTTTCCTTCTGAGTCCATTGCTGTCTTATATATTGTTGTAAGGATTCCTCACACTACAACAACCTCCCCCAGGTCTCCTCTTTTTCTTAGACTGGGAAGAGCTCTGATCACAATACAGCCTTCTTGGATAGTTTTGGTGTTTGACCCTTGAGACCAATAATGACCACTGCACCAAAAGACACAGGGCATGATCCCTTAGGCGTGATCACCAATTTTCCTGTCTCCTCTTACTGCTCACTGCCACACTCTGATTGCTCTGCCTGCAATTAGAAACCGGGATGTTTGAAGTCACATAAAAATGCTAAGCATACACCACTGAAGCCTGGCAAAAAGCTCTCACAGTGGGGTCTGGACAGGGAAAGAATTTTCAGTTCTACAACAAAAAAGAAAATAGGATCACTAATTAAGAACATAATTATTGTTACAATTAGAATAAAATTATCACTTTTTTTATTTGTAATTTACATTTTTGAATAATTATACTAGATTTAAAAACAGGCTGGTTTGTGACAGAGCCTTAGAAGATTAGCATAGTTATTTAAAGAAGCTTGCAGATCCCATTTTGTTTCAGCTTTTCAACAAGGATAAATTTCACCTGTTTATAAGTGGTGGCACTCGCTCTTCCTGTGTAGTACCATTTCATTAATAAAGGCTAGTATTTCAGTATCAGACTTGTCAGAAACTCTGAAGACAAAGCTCAGCTCTATCACAGCCATTACTCTTGCACTGGGCAACCCTCTAACATGGCTTTTAATGAAAGCTGTAGATGACACTACAGACTTTTAGGATTCCTCATAGCTGCCAATTTTCAAGGTTAAAGGAACTTCATTTTAATGTTAAGGGGGTTTGACAAAGGCTTATTTTTTACTCAGTGCTTCAATTTAAAACAGCAGTCCTCATTTATCACTCATTACAGATGATTTCCTTAATATTTTATGGCACTTAACTGAAGAATGATGCAGATACTAATTTTTTTTAAAAGAGCAGTTATATTCATCTGTCACGCTGTACTTCAGTACTGATTTTGTAAGCACTTTAAAAAATCTAGCTTGGCCATCATCTTTCTTTTCTCCCTCCTTTGCACAACTGCTGTTTCTTTGCTTTTTCTGAAACTGAACACGTGCTTCAAGCTGTTACCACAAAAGACAGAGGAAATGCAGACCATATTCTAGTTTGATAGCTCTGTAAGTCAAAACCATTTTAACTGCTGTTGAGATTCCAAGTTATGATACTAAATCTTAAAAATGTTACATATACATTTTATGTTGTCTTGTTTTGCTGTGTTTTGGGTTTTGTTTTTTTTTTCTGGTTGGTCGGTTGGTTTGAGTGTGGGTTTTTTATATAATTTCTTGCTTCTCAAGTTAAAAAACATTTGAGTAAGATCAGGATCCTTACAGATTGCCTTCAGTTCTTGGGTCATTGTCACAAGGGCTTCAAAGTTATTGTGGATATCTGGAACTGTAAACATTGGCTGTTCTTGCAGAGTATTTGTTATCTTTCAATATAACCTTTCAAAGTCATGATAGGAGGATGTTTTAAACATCCTTCTAAACTCTCATCAAGGTGTTTTACAGTTTCATTGAGGAGCCCAATATCATGTCAATAAGCATACGTATCTGTTATCAGGGTGTTAGCATTGCTAAGTCTTAACACAAAAATTTTAAAAAGTTCATCATTCTCCAGATTTTTTCAGTTGAGTTAGAACAGAGACAACTGTTCTCTTCCTTTTTGTTAGGGATTGCCAGATCCAGTAGCCTGACAGAGATGAATTTGCTACAGCTCCGTATCCCCAGGCCAAGAAAGTACTGAGGCTGAACATGTCAAGTTCCAAGAACATGTCAAGTGCCAAGAGGCACTGACACATACTGGAGTATACACAGAAGTGGCCAGCCTCCCACAAAATAGGAAATATTCAGTGCTACCACAGGCACAAACAACACCAATGGCTTCATCTCATTCCCTTCTCTAGTCAAAACCAATGAAAAGCCAGTAGTGGGAAGTATCTACATTGTCTTATCCACTGACACCCACGTGCAAACAAGTATCTCCAGCTACTAGCCCACGACCTTATCAGTAGCTGACAACCAGATCCCATGGTCTCTCCAATATCCAGCTTGGGCCTTCTGGACACTCCATTAGCTGTCACAGAGACCCTCTGCTTTCTACAGTATCTGACCCAGACATATGGCTGCTCCACTATTTGGCTTCCCAAGCTCTTACCCGACCCCCAGAACAGCCCTGTGTGATGCCTGTCAGCAGTCCCACACTTGTCCCTGGTACCCCACGGTTCCCTGAACCTAAATCTACCCAGCATTCACAGTTCCTTGTGACCTGATCCCTCTCCAATGTCTGCATTCACAGCCCCTTACACAAACATACACACACACACTTGCAGAGTCCCTTATCCAGGCAAACTGGCATAAATGGAGCTGAATGACAAGACAGGACAAACTGCAGGTACCAGGCACAGGACATGGCTGTGTACCCAGAGAAGAGCATAGCTCTGTTGGCTGTTTACACCAAATAACCCCTTCCCTTTATTTTCCGTGATTTTTTCCTTCTCAGTCAACTCTGATCCATCCCTTCCCTGGCCTTTGGAATCTGCCTAAAAATACCATAATTTTTGTACAATCCCCAAGCACTCTTTCCCCTCTAATGAGCCCATATGACCAGCAGTGACACCCCCTCACACACCCCTTGCCCAACTCTGTCAATAATCTCAGGACAGCCTCTCCTAGTGTCTCACAACTGTGGGTGCCATCCCAGATTCATGGGGTTAATGTCCTCCTGGGATGCCCTGGAGGGCCAAGGCATGGGCTTGTGTCTCTGGCTGGGTTATTGAGGTTTCCCACCTTGGCACTGCTGCTTCTTCATGTCTGGAGACACTGGAACAAGTATCACTCATGTCTTCAACAAAAACAAGAAAAAATTATGGGAAGCTGTGGGGAAACAGCTTCATCTCTGTCCATGGGAACATGATGGTGCAAATAACTTTGGAAACTACAATACATGAAGGAAAAGGAAGTGATCAGGAACTGATCATGATCAGTTGACATATAAATGGGAAAAACTTGCTTATCCTACTTGAGGACCTTCTACAATGATGGGAAGAACTTGGTGGATTAGGAGAGAGCAGAGGTGCTTGCCTCTGTTTTAGTAAGGCTTCCAACACTATTTCCCATAACATCCTCACAGACAAATTAATGAAACTAATGCAATCTAGATGGTAGAGTAGGCTAGACTAGATTAATGTCTCAGTGATAGACAATAGGGTCAACTGGAAACTGAGTGGTTGGGCCCAGAAGGTGGTGATCAGAGGCAAAAGGTCCAGTCTCTGGTGGTGTTCACAGGTCTGTGTCTAGTTCTATTTAAACTCCTCATTAATGAACTAAATTGGTCTCAATGACCTCAAAGGTCTTTTCCAACCTTAATGATTCTATGATTTAGGTTAAGGGGCATGCCACAAATGACAGCCATCTTTCATGTGTTACAAAACTTGGAGAGTTTTGTATATGCCACAGGCTGGAAAACTGGGCAGTTAAGAACCTCATGAAGTTCATTAAAGGAAAATGCAAAGTGCTCACCTGAGGAGCAACAATCCCAAGTTCCAATGCATATTTAGGGCTGTTCAGATGAAAAGTAACTCCATAGAAAAGGACCTTGTCTTCCTGGTGGATACCAAGATGAACTTATGCCAACAATGCAGCCTCATGGCAAAGAAGGCCCAAATCATCCTGGGCTGTATTACAGGTCAAGGGAAGGTGTTCCTTTGTTTCTAGGAGCACTAGTGGGACTACACCTAAAGTTCTGGGTTTAGTTCTAGACTTCCCCATACAAGAAAGACATGGATATATTTAAGTGGGTCCAGCAAAGAGCCACGAAGATGATTAAGGGGCTGGAACATCACTTATAGGAGAGGCTGAGAGACCTGGGACTGATCTTCTTGCAGTTGTGGAGATTCAGAGAAGACTTGTCAATCTGTTGCTTGGAGGGAAGGAAGAAGAGTAACCAGACTATTCTCTGTAGCATCTGTTGGCAGCAGAAGAGGAAATGGGCACAGAGTCCATCTGCACACAAGAGAATACTTTTTTAATGTGAGGGTGGTCAAACTGGAATCAAATTGGAATTGGTTTCTCAGAGAGATGTGGATTCTCTCTTCATGGAGATATTAAAAACACAACTGGAAATGGTCATAGACAATCTTGTCTAGTTAGCTCAACCTGAGTAGGGATTGAAATAGATGTCAAGAAGTCCTTTTCAACCTGAATGATTCTGTGATTCTGTGAGATGGATCTTCATTCATAAAAGCTAACACTTTTAGATTAAAATGTCCAAGTTCTTAATGGAGAAAATTGCTACACATCTCAACATTCCATTTTCATTATCCAGGGAACACACTAGTGATTTTAAATATCATGGTACATTCACAATGCAAGCCCATTTACAGCACTACTGAGATGTACCAAATTGGTGTATTTTAGACTCACAGTCACTACAGATATTTCTTGGAATCTACATTATCTGTGTGGATTTGGAGTTGTATATTTGTAGAACTTTTAGGAAAAGAATACATGGATGAAGTAAAGCAAAAAATAAGAAAAGGTGACAAATTACTTTGGAGAATTGTAACTTTACCTGACATCCATCCAGAATGACCAAAACAAGAAAGAAAAATCAAACAGGCACGCAAAGTATTGAAAAAGGGAAATGCTTACATAACCGCATCATGCCAGAAACATCCAGAACATACTCCAAGCTGCCACTCCTGATTAAAAAAAAACCCTGAAACTATTGCAGCTTTCATTATATTATTAGCTAATTTCAACTGATTTGTAGGGAAACTTTTTTTTCTTTTGTAATCAGTCTGATTCAGTGTGAACTCTGTGCAATATTCTGCTTGGTGAAGTCATGATAAATGCATGACCACAATATATTAGTAGAAATGTTTCAGCCTAATGGATGTATAATCCATGAACCAAATATCTTTGAGATATCATGATCTTAGAAGAGTTAGATATTAATGGCACCAAGGGAGCTATTATGATCTAGTTTGCTAAAAAGAGCATTCAGATTAACCAGATTCAAGGCCATTGTACTGTAGAGAGTGACTTATACTTGAGCTAATATGACAGTTGAACTCCCTTCACATAAAGTTGACTTGAAATACTGAGGAAGTGTATTAAGGGAGACTTCAGATATATAAGCACAGTGAGGATAGTTGCATACTTTGTATTTTTTAGTTAAAATCACATTTGACTGGAGGATAAAATCTGAGTATGAGACATTATAATTGAATTACTATTTTGACTTCTTTCATTTCTCTTCTGACTGCTTTAAACCACAGTTTGGGAAGTACTTAACATTTTTTCAGTGAGGCTACATTTTATAAAAACAACTAGAGATTAAAAAATCATATAATGCATTTAATAACTGATTTGAAAACTGGTTAAGACATGCTTTTTATAAAACTCCTTGCATTACATCAACAAGAGACTGATTTCTGGAAAAGGGCTATAAAACTCTGCAATTATAATCAGGTTAAGAATGATGCTCCCATTTAACTACAAATCTTCATTAGAGTCTTCTATGCTAAGTTCTTTTTAATATTAAGATTAAATAATGAGCTCCATAAAAGCTATCCAGTTTGCCTGACCTTTATATAACACTGGGTCAGATATCAGAGTACTGTAAAAGTGCCTTTTATGAGTCTGTTAGTTCAATCTATGTATCAACTGTACTTGAATTCTGTAAATGCATCTGCTGCCAGAAAGCAGTCTAATAAAATAAAAGATGGGCAGAGAATGGTAAAAAGCTGCTTTTCTCAGTCTTTTGACCTAGAAAAGTATCCTAGGGGAAGGCTGCTAAGTAAATTAAGGAATTTTCAGACATATGCCTATGTCTAGTCAGAGATGCTTGAATTTGACACGTAGTATGGAGGTAATGCAGAGAAGTGTGATTATTCATCTATAACAATCCTCTTTATAATTAAAGACCATTTTTAATCTTCTTAAACTCATTGGTTTAATTTTAAGATTCATAAATTTATGCATTTTATGAAACCAAAAAAGTTAATACTTGAATTTGTCTACTGGAAAAAAAATGATAACTGAGCATTTTATGAGCATTCATAAAATAAGGGGGGGGAAAAAAAACGTTGGGAGAAGACATTCTTGAGTTGTGATGATTTTCACTACCATTTCAATGACAAAGTTTATCTTGCAAAACTGAATTTCGAAGTCACAGGCAGGCAAATTTTGGCAACAAAGTTTAAAACCAGTTCATATGAGATCTGCCTGAAAACAGGCAATATTTCATGACACAGAAATATTAATAGCACTGAATATCAAACATAATTCTTCTGCAAATCAATGCTTTAAAATTCAAAATGTATTGCAATAACTTAACCTAAATCTCCTGTTGTTGGTGTCAAATGCCACTACCAGATACTCTGGGGATTAAGATTGTCCTTGCTCATTTTTTTAAGATTCTCTGGTCTTGGCTTCTTTTTTCATGAGAAAGAAGCAGTGATTAAGAAGTATACTTAGTAATTCTGTCCAAAAAAATAGGAAAGGCAACACAAGTCACTGAGTGGCATTTTAAGTATCTTTCAAATATGTTCAAAATTGGAATGATTCTTTTTTCCCTGATCATTTTCAACAGAATTTAAAATAGTCAGTTTGAATATGTTCAGTGTTTTCAACAACAACAACAAAAAATTATGTTTTTTTTCCCTTGATAACTGTAATTTTTTTAAAAAAAAGCAAATATGCTCATTTGGTTAAGACAGATAAGTTAGCACAGCAGTGAAAACTTGAAATTAAATAAATCGGATTCATGAAGATCTATTGTAGAAAATTCTTTTCTTGTAATTCTTTTATTACAGAAGACTGAAAATGGCCCAAAACACAAACTGCCAATGAGAACTTTTTAAAAAGCACACCTGGCATTAGAAAACACAAAAATATTTTTCCCATCCATTTATCATTGCTTTAAAAACACTGAAATATGAAAAATTAAAGTGTTTTCATTATAATAACCCATGCCAGACCCTTAATTAGGAACAGAATATTCACTATAACTAAACCTTTTATTTCAAAGCATATTTGTGATTGTAAAATTTGCAGTGCCTATTGCAATTTTAGCCTGTAGTTCTCAAGATTTATGGTCAGATTTTATGTCTTAGTAGAAGTGTGAGCTGGAAATCTGATCCTGTTATAAAATTCAGGGGGAAAAAATTGTGTGTATTGACCTCATACCTGTCTGAATAGTAATACTCTTAATGAGTTTACCTCTGACATCTTTACTTACTTTTGAGTCAGTCCTGTTTCAAATTATTCTCTGCCATATTCCCTCAGTAGCAATTTTTTCTCCATTAAAATTTTTTGAATTTGTCTTTTATAATATTGTACCTGGGCATGTATAATTTGACCTCTTCTGTTGACAATTGTAAGTTTCCTTTCAGGTCTTTTAGTATTTTTATCTCACTGAGACCTCTGGGACTGATAAAACCACTAAAATAGCTCACTGTGGAGTCTATGTCAAGCTGAAGATTCTGAGGGAATTCTGGGACTGGGTGCCATTTAGAAGAATCAGCTGTTGCAAACATTATATTTAAGTTGAGACAAACCTGCCTCTGGAACTTGTTTTCATCCTCCATAGACTGCAGTTTGAAAAACCAGTGTAGGAGCTTATCTTCGAAGCATCTATCATTAAATGACCTTACTACTTGTTCTAAATGATGAACTGGTTCTCTCCGTGCCCTTTTCTCTTAAAATAAGTAACATCTTCTCCACTGAAGGTGCTGACTCCAATGATTTTCCTTTAACTCTCCCTGAATCCTTCACACCTGTCTTGGTTCTGGCCAGGGCAGGGTTAATTTTTGCAGCAGCTGGAATGGAGCATGGCCAGCACCCAGAGATTATTCTGTACTACCTCAGGTCACGAATGAACCTCTTCTCAAAAGGAAGGGGAAAGAGAGACACCCTGTATTCAGGTGACAGTCTTCAAGCCATCTCGCTCCTTGTGACAAATGAAGATGACAAGGAGTCATCCTGTGGATCACAATATTAGCATAACATCTAACCAAACGACTGAAAGTACAAAGAGCTCCTTGAAACTCCAAAGGGGTCAATACTCTCTGTGAGTGAATTGATGAAGTAGGTGCCTTACTGTGACAAAAACATGGGGTGAGCTTTGAGCACAAGCTGAATTAGATATCTAGATAGTCTGGGAAAAGCTAAATGCTATGATGTTGAAACTCTTATATGTTTCCAAGATTGCAAATAAGATGCAATAGGGTCTTTATAATTAGCAATCACAGTGGCACCAGGATCAAGTACAAAATCTGAAGAATGACTATTTGTTTTAAAACATCCTTGCTTAATCATCCTGTGATCGCTCAAAGAATGATGAGACCTTTTAGAAAATCATTAGCAGTGCTGTCTTGGCCAGCACCTTAATTAGACTTTCTATGAACTTGGGAATTTCAGTAAAGGTGACATTTGCATCAGAGGATTTTCCCTTTTGTTTTTCAATGTATGATCATTTAAGAGAATACAGATCATTTATGCTGGCATTAAGAGCTTTTCATTCTTCTCCAGGTTCCAGGTATCATTCATGCAAATTAATTCACAGAGCCATTAAAAAGCCTATTAATCTCTTTAATATCCAAGAGCCTACTGACTTAATCATTTTTACCTTTTGTTATGTTATAAGAACTTGCCCATTTTCTTGCTATTAACCTAGAAATTTTATGATTTCATCAAGTTAAAGCCAGTTCTTACAGTGAGAAAGGCAAGGGTGACACAGGTAAGTTAAATGATTTCCTTCTTAAGCATTGATTTTTACTTTGAGGTCTACTTAAGTTAAGACATTCTTTTTTCCTTCTTACTGTAAATGACATTTCTGTCACTACATTTCTAATGTAAGAACTTAATATAAAATAGAAGTCTTATACAAAAGGAGTTTATTTTTAAAAAGCAATTTCAAGTAATAACAGAATAGAAACAGATTTCCTTCTTCATAAGTTTTGATGAAAAATAAATTACTTGGATGAGAATGATCAGGATTAAAATATTAAAAGGAAATATCTATTACACATAGAAAACATCCAGAACAAAAAAAAAGACAGACACAGAAAACATCAAAAAGAAAAAAATTCAAAGATCTTTGTGATCATAGATTTCTTCTCTGCCTTGGCTTTGTCTATTGCTTTAATATACATATGTGAACAGCACAGCTCTGATGCATAGAATAGATTATCAATGTCTATGTAAACAAGGTCTCATTTATTTAAAGGCTGAAATACAGATTCAGGAACTTTTCTTTGGGCATAGTGTTTTCAAAATATTGGTTCAAGTAAAACATTACTCTGTCAGGGTAGATGACTGGTTACATCCTCTGAGATATTTTGGAGACATTCTTATCATGAGTTCCTAATACTGATAAAGTTTTGTTTGACACAGAGGAAAGCATTACCTGACATACATAAATAAACATATGATGGGTCATACCTATATTATCAAGTGACATACTGCTTCAATATAGCATAATATGAGCTTGAAGTAACTATCTTTATTGTCACAGGAAGACTCATTTAAAACAGCATCCCATGCCTTTTAGTAGGTTTTGACAGATGAAGATTGCTTCTCAAAAGTGTCTTTATAAAAAGTGTAGAAAATAAATTTAATATGATGATAAACCTCCTGTCAGTGGCCTATAATGCAGCATGCATTTTTTGTCTTTAGTGCTGCTTAACAAGGCTATTGAACCCCTACGATTTCCAGGAGGAGGTTTGTTCAATATACCCAGACATACCAGTTTAACACAGAAATTATGAGTGATTCATATGAGTTCAGGACATCCCACTCAATTCAAATTTCAGGATAGCATGGGGAGGATAAAACCAAAGTTTTAACAAGGTTCACCTTAAAGTCATGAAGTTATGGTATCTAAAACAGACTAAGAATTAGTATTCAGCTTTTTATATTCCTTTCACAGGTATGATATTCCCATATGAATGGAGTAATGGCATTTCTTTCAGTTGCATTAGCACCACTAACAGTATGAGGCAGACAACAGTGGAGCATCAGCCTGCAAAATAACAGCCCAGGTAATTTCACATAGATTATCTTCTTTTCTCTTTTTATGCTTTTGTTTTGTTTGGAGTTTTTTGAGGGCCTTTTTTGAGGACAGAAGCATAAGAGTGTTTCATAATTCTAATATTGCTGTATTTAAAAGTTTATCCTCAAAATCTTCCTCCTTGCTTCCATTCTTTACCTATCCTGTCCCCCCCTCGCAACAGAGATAAACACACATCCTCAATCATTTGGCAGCTTGAAGAATGGAGATACAGAGGCCCAGCAATTTGCCAAGGGTCAAATAAAATACCTGTGGTGGAGCAAGGAATCATATCCAGGTCTCCTTGCGGCCAGATTAATGAGATAAACATTGAACCAGATACCCTCTCTATACATTATCCATTTTCCACAGAGAAGTTTCAAGCAACTTATTTTCAGTGCCAGAATAGTTCTGAAATAAAAATTCAAAATCATTCAGCAGCAGCAGTCTCAGTGGCATGCCTAATAATAGTACAAATAAGACAAAATGGATACATGCACATATTTATATGTCTATACATATATATACACACACATAAGTATACACACAGAAGAAGAAAAAGATGTGTTTATTCAAAGCAAATAAGCATTAAATAGAGAAGTAACTAATGTTTTAGAGACATTATTGCAAATAAAAGTACACATAAAATAAAATCTAGCTCCATAATATCAGGACAAAAATATTAATAAATTCCATTTATGATGATTTCAATCTGCATGTTACTTGAAAAAGAATGCTTGGGTATTGTTGTTTTGTGTTTCTATTGACTAATGAATTCATTTGTTCATGTGAGCAAAATCTCTCCAAATACAATAGTATAAAAAAAATAATTTTAATTCTGAAATTCAGAGTGTATCAAGCTTTCAACAGGCAATTATTTTCTCCCCTTCCAACTACTATCATAAGTTTTATGACATATTGAGTGTAAGTGAATGTGGCAAAGACAAAGGTTTTGATTTACAGTATTTCCAGTGCTGTTAACTTGTTCAGAATAACAAAAGAGATTGCTCAAAGAGAAAGAAAAGGCAATAAATCAGGAAAGATAATAAAGAAATAAAGGTAAAATTCTAAATGTAGTAAAAGTCTCCCAATAAATGCTGCCTAAGCCACTAAAGCAAGTGGTCTGATTAAATAAATGGGTAATAGTTAAGTATACTTTTGCAAATGACCCTAACATTGCAGTTAGATCATGACCTGAGTCCTCTATGTTTCTTTAATCATAGCCTAAAAAACTGATTTTGAGCCCCTAGAAACTGATAAAAAGAAGATAGATTATTCCTTTGAGCTATAGATCTAGATCAGGATCTTAATACTAACAGTGATTCCAACCCACTGTTTGTGATTGTTTACTATTGGTTATTTCTGCATATGTTGACACACACATTCTCAAATGTTTCATTACCCATTGAAATAGCTGGGCCAAGACACATTTCCCTCTGAAAAAATTAAGGGCAAATGTTAACTTTTCGGTTGTCGCCATGGCACTAACATTAAGCCCTTAAGACACGCAGTGAAACAAAAGGAAAGTCGAACTTTCTCATCAGCTTTTTTCCTGGAACAATTCAAGAGAGAAAAATGTCACCACAGTTAATAGTGTAAAGCCTCTGAGTGGCCTGAAGCAAAAGCACCTGTCAAAACTGCAGCCACAGAAAGAAAGGGTCACCAGAAGGACAAATGCTGCATGTGTATAGTTGTATAGCAGTTCTCTGAAAATCAAGTTTGAATATGTTTTATTTCCACTATTGTACAAATAAATCCAAGTTTATTTTTTTTTTATATGGACAAAAGAATATCACTAAGGATATGAAGCCAGTGGGACTTGAAAATCACTACACAGTAGGCAAGCTATATTGCTGAATGCCGAGTTGCAGTATTGAGTTTGTGACTAAACCTGAGTTAAACTGAAGAAAATATGCTTTTGAAATTTTTAACTTTTGTGGCAAGGAATAAGATTGTTTTCCATTTAAATGCCAGGCTACTTAATAGATTTACTGTCTTCTATTGAGAAATTAGAAAGACCAAGGAGGCAATGTGCTTTCAGTAATAAGAAAAAAATGTAGAACAAAAATTATCCCCTTTATAAAAATTACAAATTCCACTTTTACTGCTTAGGAATAAAGCAATTTGCTAAATGGAAAATGTTGGTTTATCATAACACTGGAAGGAAACTACACAGTTTTTGTTTCCTTCCCTCAGCTAGGAATCAGGACTCACTTGAACTGCACCAACAGCCTCATCCTATCTCCCTCTCTGATTGATCAGGGTTAGTATGATATACACATATATATCTAGAGATGAAGAACTGAAAAAGGAATCAATTTTGTCAGCTAAGTACTCTAGTTGCCTTATTTTCCTCTTCCAGGAAAATTTTTAAGATATATTTGGTTGAAGTGGTGGGTCAGTCAGAAACCAACTGTTGTGACAATATCTTTGAAAGGCTCACAGGACCCAACTGGGTAAGGACTGATGTGAAGTTTATTTGCCTCTGGGTTTCATAGACATAAATTGGGAAAGTTTTCACAAATACAAATATTCATTTAGCTTTGAGGTACTGAAATATCACTTTCCATTATTGTTCTAAAATAAATTTCTTTTCTGGTAAATACCATCTAATGTAAAAGAAATCAATAACTGCACTAGTTAAATACAAGAAAAATAAAATAAACCAAAATAAAATTAAATAAAATAAATAAAATAAAATAATAAAATAAAACAAAATAAAATAAAATGTAAGAAAGTTGTGTGACATCAAGGGTTTACACATAAAACAAAGTCTATAGAGAATTTTTTTAGTAAAGACTAAATCTGCTTTGCTGTGTGCGACCATTTAACCCAGGGCCCCAAACTGCTCTTAAGAGGATGCTGCTCCACCTCCCTGGGGGGGTCTGGCTACCACATACACAGCCAGCTCTGCTGCTGCGTCAGTGCGAGGTCCAGCCACAGGAACAGAGCAGGGCTGGGAGAAATCTACCCGCAGGCCTGTTGGGCTTTCCCATCACTCAGGAGCTGGGATTCAGCCCCAACCCTGCCCTCACTCCTTGTCCGAGCTGCCCTGCAGACACCCTGACACCTGGCCCTTGGATGCTTCATCGGAACCCTGAGCCAATGATGCCACTTCCCCAGCCAGACCTGAGAACTGGAACAAGGAACTTGTGATTCAGACTCTTGGGTGGCCCCAGTCAGTGTCTGCCAACCTGCCCAGCTCTCCCAGCCTGGTCCCCTGGCTCAGGCCACCACTGACCTGCTGACCTTGTAAACTCAACCTTTCTATAGCACTGAGCCTTGTGCCCATGATACAAAACCAAACTAAGTGGTCTCAGAATTTTTTTTTTCTTAGAGTTTATGCACAACCCTAATGATAACAGGTTTTTTATGTAATAATATCTGTTTATATTATGTTCCCAACCTGTAATTTCTCCTTTTCATTACATTCTTCTTTACCTAGCCACTGTACTAAATTATTACTCTTCCCTATAATATGAGATAAAATAATTTCATTCTTGCATTGTGCAAACTCTCTGCATACTTTGTTTGAGATAGTCTTGCTACTAGAAAGTCTTAAAAGCTTTCTTTTCCTAATTGATCTTTTTTTCTTTCTTGTCAAGCTTACTTCTCGCATAGATGATGCATGGAATAAATTTCTATGCCCAAATGTTGCCAAGCTGAAATAGCTGACTGCTCTCACAATTCAGTACTTTAATCTGAAATTTCTTCTGAGAATCCATTACTAGATTATTCAGTAGAAGCTATAGGAAAGTGCAAGGATTGATGCATAAACTCAGTTTTGGTCTCTCAGATTCAACAACACTATTCTTACTGTCCAAATTTAAAAATATGTTGAAATTTCATGACAAAATCTAATTTATATATATGTATATTTAAATTTAAGCATACAGATATGTCTTTTCATGATTGTTTAGTTGCTTTCTAATACATAGCTGACAATCAAAATGGAAAGGGAAGAGTAAGCTGTAAGAAATAAAAATTATTTCCACCAAAACTTTTTCATCAATATATTTCAATCATAATGTGGCAAGTTATTTGTATTACAAGCACTTTATGATATTAAAATTTATATATTTAGTTCCACAGTTCATTACCCTCAGTCATAGAATGATAAACTTCAGCACTATCCAGATTAACAAATCAGTGCTATTAAGAACAGAGATCTCAATCCAGCTCATTGGTCTTAAACTCAGCATCTGCAATCAGTTACCACATCTGATTTAAGAGGGAAGTACTTCCCAAAAGGATAACAGGCATAGGTTACAGGACACCATGCTGTGGTTTAATGCTGGCTGGATGCCAGGTACCCACCAAAGCCTGTTTATCACTCCAATTCACAGTTTGATAGGAAAGAATAGCTGTAACAAAGGGTTCATGAGTTGAGATTAGGGAGAGATCACTCGCCAAATACTGTCACAGGCAAAACAGGCTACAATTAGGGATATTGATTGAATGTTCTACTAAGAAAATCTGAACAGGATAGTAAAAAGTAAAATAAGGCCTTAAAAACACCTTCTCCGCCACTCCTCACTCTTTCCCAGCCCCACTTCCTTCCCCAGCAGTGCAAATAGACAAGGAACGGGGATTATGGTCAGTTCATCACCCATGGTTTCTTCCACTGCTTAGGGAGAAGAGCCAATCCCCTGCTCCAGCATGGGGACCCTCCCGAGGCAGACAGCTCTCCATGAACTTCTTGAACATGAGCCCATCTCACTGACAGCAGTCCTCCACAAACTGCTGCAATTTGGGTCACTTTTCCACTTTTCCTTCAAGGACAGGCTGATCAACATGGGTCCCACATGGTGTCAGAAGTCCTATCAGGAAACCTGCTCCAATGTGGGCTCCTCTCTCGATGGGTCTGCAGGTCCCTGCCAGGAGCCTCCTCCAGCACAGGCCTCCCATGGGGTCACAGCCTCCTCTCAGGTATCCATCTGCTCCAGTATGTGTCTCCTCCATGGGCTGCAGGTGGATTTCTACAGCCCTGTAGTCTTCCATGGGCTTCAGGGAAACATCCTTCTTCACCCTGGGCTACACCATGAGCTGCTGGGGAAACACAGCTCCAGTGACTGAAGCACCTCCTCCTCCTCTACCGACCTTAGTGTCTGCAGAGCTTTTCCTCTCACATGTTCTCACTCTTTTCTCCGGATGCAATTACAACTGAGCAGTAACTTTTTTTTTCTTCTTCTTAAATCTGTTACCATCATTTCTGATGGGCCCAGCCTTGGTCAGTGGCACAGATGTCTTGGAGCCAGCTTGCATTGGCTCTGCTGGACATGGAGAAAGCTTCAAGCATCTTCTCATAGAAGTCACCCCTGTAGCACTCCCACTACCAAAGCTTGGCTATGCAAAGCCAATACGCATCACACATACTTGGTAAATTATAGATGTGCTAGTACTATAAAACAGCAGTAGTGAACATTTAGTTTCTTTAACTAGGCAGCCCCTAGGGAAGAAATGTGAATATCTGAACAATAAAATTCACTGATCACAGTGAATATAAGAGGGATACTAAATATGAGTGTTCATCAACCTCTTTTGACCAAATGCACCAGACACTTTTAGCCACAGGTTTTACCTCCAGCGTAAGTAAGCCTGTGATCTACGAATGCCTAATCATTGCATTGTGTCACACTTGACAATCACATTGTTCAGTTACTGGTGCCAGTTCTGACTGTTTTGTCTGGTCTCTGGCTTCAAAACAAGACTAACTCTAGTTTCTCTGTATTGGAAAGAAATTAAATACTTCAGTGTAAAGAAGACGAAGGGAAAGGAACACGCTATAACAATCAGAAATCTCCTTGTTAAAGAAATATTTATACATCTAAAAATCTATATGCATCTGGAAGAATCCATGAATAACAGCAGATTGAAAAAAATAAATAAATGCAATTTTTCAACACTCTAAATAAAAGGCCAAAGGAAACAATGGTTTTTTTTGTTCCATATGTAGGTATAAATCTGAAAGGACAGAGTCCAAAAATGATAGAGTTTGCATAAACCATCACAGTTTAATAGTCCTCAGTTGTAATGGGGAATCCTTACAACAAGTATAAGACAGTGATGGACTTGGAAGGAAAGATGAAGTGATATTTCTTTAGATGTTCAGGGATGATTTATTCCTCCAGTCGCATGGCTGGAGTTCCCAGGCAGACCAACCACTGGATCCTCCTCTCTTCCCAAGCCCCAGGCACCCAAACCAACCAATCGGGAACAGGTATGGGGCACACGTGACATGGGGACAGGGACAGAGGCAGACCAGCACCCTGCAGGGTCCCTACCCCCAGGAACTCAGGGGGAGAGGCACCTCCACAATTCACCCTTTCTTATTAAATAAAAGAACATTGGAAACAGCTGGATAAACAACAAAACCATTTCAAAAGAAAAGAAGCCACTATCTTGAGTCCCCAAATGTCCAAACAGATTCCCTTTGGAGCATCAGAAGGGAGACAGGACTTCAGCATGCTTCAGATAGAAACTGAGTCAGGAGAGGGTTTTTTTCCTTTTTGTATATGTTGGAATCTTAGAAAATGACAGTTAATTTCTTCCCTCCCTCCTTTTCATCCCCCCATCGGCATTGCAAAGAGGTTCATGGCAAATGGAAAAGCCTGGTTTTGTGAGGGGAACCAGAAAGGGAGATTTGGGCTGGGCATATATGGGGGATAAAGAGGCATGGGATAAAAGGGGAAGGTGGGATAGGAGAAAGGATAGGGATTATGGGGGTATTTTCTAGCATATCTACTGCCTTTGACAGGAGTACCCCGAGGGCCTGTAACGCATTGTGCTTGGGGGCACTTTCTCCCCTGCACAATTTTAAATTCTACTCTTTCTCCATCTTCCAAGCTTGGAACATCACTTTTGGGGTTCTTTTTCACAATAGCAGATTTATGGACAAAAACACTTTCTCCTGTATCATTTTGCAATAAGAAAATGTAATTTTCTTTACATTATACCATTTTACAGTTCCAAAAACCTTAGGTGCAATAATTTTTTTCCCTTTTTTGAGTTCCTTTGTTCTTGCTTTCACTTTCAGTTTTGCTCGCTCTCACACTGGAGCTGCCACAGCCAGGACCACCGGGGCTGGGGCCGACAGCGTGTTCCTGTCACGGGGTTTCAACTCCTCGGGATCGCGTGTGGGGCCAAGTGGGTCCGGTCTGGCCATGCTGCTGCACGCTGCCACTGGCGGCTGGTCTGCCTTCGGCCCCCCTCTGCACCGCCATTTGGCGCCATGCTTGCTTCTCCTCTGGAGCTCCGTGTGACTGCTCCACACTTTCCAGGCATTTGTGCGGCTGCACGGCCACGCTCTGTGAGGTATCCGCGTGTGCGTGGCTTTGTACCACCGGTGCTGCGGCCGCTGCTGGTGCTAGCGCATTTGCCATCTCGCCCCCACGCCGCTCCGGCTCGACTCCACCTGGCTCACCGCGGTCGCCATAGCGACTGCTGCAATCGCCGCTGCCTTTCTCAGTGCGGGGCTCAGGCTCTCACTTGTCACGCAGTGCAGGGAGGCCATCGCCAGGACGCGCCTCCGCCGTCGTCGCCCTCACTGCTGCCACAGGGCGAACACAGCCGGGCCTGCATTGCCGCACCGCCCCTGGCTCCACTCCTGCCACCACCGCTCTCGCTGCCGGCTCTGCTCCCACCGTGCCTGGCCTCACTGGCTCTCCCACAGGCAGGACATCCCTCGCCACTGCCCGCAATGCACTGGGGTGCCTGCGGCTGGGGCCATGCGGTCTCCAGGGAAACAGAGGAGCCCACTGGAACATGCGCACTGCTCAATCATGTGTTTGCTTCTAAAATAGCAGCGAGACACAGCCGATATTGCTCAACACTCTCTGCAATCAGGTAATATTCACAGAAATAGTCTTCCGTCGGCATATTTTTTGATTCAGAAATTAACTGTGTCCAAACATTCTCCCAAAAGTCCTTGGTAAGAATCAAATCGCAAGAAACATAGAAGTTTTTAAACAGCCATGCCAAAAAGTGTCTCAGTTCTTTCTGAGCTTGAACTAAGCTAAAATCTACATATTGCTGTTCAAGAACCCTTTTAAGTTTAAAGTAAACGTCTCTTTGTGGTTCAGACAGACATGAGTCCTTCCACGAGTTCTCCATCGTTCAGAGATGGGACAGCAAAACAAAAGCAAGAAGAGATGTCCAGAGTTTACTCACTGATCATCTTCTCCAGGGATCGTTTGCCTGCATTCTCCACCATTTGTTGTAATGGGGAATCCTTACAATAAGTATAAAACAGCGATGAACTTGGAAGGAAAGATGAAGCAATATTTTTGTAGATGTTCAGAGGTGATTTATTCCTGCAGCCACATGGCTGGAGTTCCAGGCAAACTCCAGTCACACGACCCTGCTCTCTTCCAGGGCGCCGGGCACCCAAACCACCCAATCAGGAACAATATGGGGCACACGTGACATGGGAACAGGGACAGACTCGTACACTGCAGGGTACCTCCCCCCAGGACCTCAGGGGAGAGGTACCTCCACAGTCCTCTATGAGGATCTATTTGAGAGCAAAGTAGATATTGTATTTGTATCTGATACCGGGGGGAAGTTCAGAAGGAAGACTCCTATCTCCAGCGAGGCAATGATAAATGTATCCAGTGCTATTTCCAGCATACTCCCACTCCTCTCCTGCCAGTAGGGGTAGAGAAGTTGTTTGTTGGTTTTTTTTATTATAATTACATCATATAGACAGTTTCCATGCTTAGAGTGTGCCAGATATGTTCTCTCAGTGTTTTGGGTGAAAAAGGCAGCTCAATTCCTTTCAGTCCAGAGAAGTGAGTCCTGATTTTTAGCACTTCTTTTAAAGTTGAGCATCACAGATGGATGCACAAGGACTAGATCCCTGGTCAAGGCAGCTCCTTCGTCTCTGTAAATCCTACTGTAATTCTTATTCTAACTCGCCCCTTTCCTCTCTCGCCTCTGTGATCACTGTTTGATTGAAAGTGACCAAAACCAGCCACTTCAGAGTAAAGTGCTTCATAGCAATTTACTTAGGAGGGTGTAGAATCCACAGAAACCAGGTAAAACATAGGCTATTTGTATATTTTCCTCCTCCTAAAGCCCACTCCTGCCTTACATGTTCAGTAATATCCATTCAGACCACTTACTACCAACTTTTGGGTAAGAATGCTTTACTACTTCTTCCAAACACTCCCTTCCAGATGCTCCTGTTATTCACTTCATTGTGCCCTCCCATCTATTCAGAACTTTCTGAAGTAAAGATTGGTCTTTTCTTCTTTGTACATCCAGCCTTGGCTAAGTAAATGTGTAACTCTTCCCTGTACCTGGAAAAGAGTACTCTCCAACTTAAGTGCCTAGCTGTTATAGACTGCCTCCAAATTTGCACCTTGGTTTCTCATCTCATTATAATTTCATTTTCTGTTTGTTATCCCTTTAACAACTCCCTTCTGAATTCAATGCCAGTAGGAGGGAAAGTATTAAACATGTAAACTATTTTGCCTTTAATAATAATTTAAAAGAAAATATCCTGATTTTACAATGATTGACTACAAGTTTATATCTATATTGTTTCCCTTTGTGTGTAAGGCTGTTTTTCAATCATGCAAGTCTTTTTATTATGGAATAATATTATAGTACACAATGGTAAACTAAAACATATATATTTGCCCTTTTTGTGTTCTCAAGGACTGTTTTATGTCCAGCAGGTCACACTGTCAACAAGCCTGATCCCGATTAGGAATAAGATGTTCTTCAGAAGTTGAATCAGTCTTATCTGATGGATTTTTCTTGAATTAATCTTTTTGTTATGGTTTCTCGTTTCTGTTTCAGAACTCAAGGGGACATTTTTTCTTCTTGGGTATTTTTTTTCCTATGACAGCCTACTGGGTTATTAGCAAGACACTCTTCTATTGATTCGGCCTCCTCCATTCAACAGTTTTCATTACTGAATTTCATCTGTTCTCTAATCTTCAGTCCATGTTGAGCTGCTTAATTTCTGACAGGAAAGAGGGCACATGCAGGGACCAGGCAGTTCTCGACATGCGTAACCTGGAATGAAATACTCCACAGTCCCATTTTTCCTTCCTTAGAGCTGCCATCTTTTCCTGCCAGAGTAGTCACCATTGGCCTACCACAAAACTCCCACTCATTTCACCCAGTGACCTGTATCTTTCTTTCACATCATCTCCCTAGATTCATTACATCTCCGGTGTACTAATAAGCCCCCTATCCATACCTTTCCATTAAAAGTACCCTAAAATTTTTGATTCACAATATTAAAAATGAGAAGATAATTATATATTTTATTTTAAAATTACATTTTAAAATAAATATGTATGTTGAATTTCCTCTTTATTCCTACTATTACTTTGTTCAGGTTCAGCTCCCCAATAACTCCCTTCTAACCTCCTGCTTACTATATTCCCCAGAATCCTAGTGTTTGATGCCAAGGATTGGTGACAGCTGAAGCCAAGCCAAAAGGGTTCCATGGCCCTTCTTGTATAAAAAAAAAATGTTCCTGGTGATGCCTTTTCCTAGCGTTAAAATCAAGAGTTGGACACGGTTAGGAGGGGAAAAGGGATTTTACTTCGATATTTGTTTTAAGGATCCTTAGGTGCGCATGTCCAGGTCAGATACACTGAAGTGCACTTGCAAATGCACACCCCAAAAAGATCTGGTATATCATTATAGGTCTTTCTAATTATCACATCTATCAAAATTCCCCAATGAGAGGCTCAAGTGAGCCTCCCTACCCAAGGAATCTCCCCCTGGATGGTTCAATCTTAGTTTACAGAATGTGTTCTGGAGAGGATGTTGGAGTCTGGGGCACGCTGACTTCTACTTACAAAGCTTCTAAAATATTTAGTCTCTTAGTTTAACAAACACGCTCAAGAATATAGGCAAAAGCATCAGGAATAGAAGCTGCAAAAAGGCATGAAAGGGTACAAAATAGAAAGCAAAAAGTCTCCATGGCACCACTGGCAGGAATATCAAGTAGATATTTCCTATAAGGAATGCAAACAGCCAGGATTCCAGGAGTCAAATAATATAATGTGTCCAAAAAACCCCACAGAATGAGCTATAATAATTTTAAACTCATACAAATTTGAGATATCCTAAAGGCATCCAGATGCAATTGTACTTCATCTTGCATTAAAAACTCATATAATCATGTATTTTAAAACATATTTCTTTGCAAATGACCTCTATTCTTTAGTAAAACCTTGGGTTTATTTGCTGTTCCTTTGAGGTACTTTGTGTCAGTACTAGAAGATGTGTATGAGCAATATTACTGGCTTCATCTATGTGGCTGTACATTCCTCAGGGATCTTTGTCAATAACAGTGAACCCAGTTAGCTCACTAAATTTTTTCCACACCATAAAATAAACCTATTTCTTTTCTCCTCTGGCATTTTTGATTAGAAAACTCCATTTCTGTTTAACAGACTCTATTAAGTCAAGAGGATTAGTCTAAAAAAAAAAAAAATACAAAGAAACCCACAGCAAATATTTTGTCCAAATCTATAGGCTTTTTAAGTGATTGTACACAGAGTGGATTAGTGACTGGTAAATACTGTGACTCAGCTACCTTTCCTATTTCTCCACCACTCTGCATTGTTGTCACACTCCACTGTGACTGGGTCTCATCAGGCACATTGGGCTTAGCAAGAGATCTTGTCAAGTAAGCTTCAGTCATGCTTAAGGCTCAGAAGCTTGTTGCAGTCAGCATTCCTTTGGACTGCTCTGTCAGCAGAAACTGGAAGTAAAGCTCTCACTTAGGTTTTGAATCTGGGCACCTGACTAGTGAAATATCCACTTGATGCTCAAATGCTGTGCATTCAGAAAATGTTAGTTTTGCTAGTTTGGCTTTTACCTTACATGTATCACTTTTGCTGTGACACCTCTTCTCACAGGCACTTGAAAGCGAGAGAACTATCACCAGGATATTTATAACTCCCTGACATATAGAAGTAAGAACAATAAAAAAGTAGTGCCTCTTTCATTGTGCTAAATTACTTGCAGATTGACTTCAAAACAGAGCTGTTTACTGCAACATTGACTAGGTATTTCAGTAGAGGGATTATGCATTTCTTTTGAAGTAAATGTATAGCTAGCAGTGATTTTGGCAGTTAAATGCAACAACTGTTTGAAGAGTTTGAAAAATATTTTTTAAAGTGTTAAACATATCGGATACTTCATGAACTATATTCTCTAGTTGTAGTTGTATCCTTTATATCACTTAGTAGTCAGGAGTACCTTCTGGACCACATCCTTCATTTCTGAAATGGCAGAAATTGCATTGCACATGTTGAGGTAAGGGAGGAGTCCCAGAACAGAGAGGATTTATTCCTTTCATTTCTGCCTGTTCTCCAGTGGTTTATGTGCCTCAAAGCAAGCAGCGAAGGAGTCTGATCCTAAATAAAAATAGCTTCCTGAAAATTTCAATTGCATTTCTCTGTGTAGAGCTATGGTACTGATACCTCTCAATAGTTACTCTTTTATTTCTTGTGCTTGTATGCAGACAAATTAATTTGCATAAAAAATTCAAACTTTTGTTATAGTTTAATATCATCATACTGCATGTTCCTTGCTGAAATGTTCTTCTTCATATGTGGCAAGTATATGACAAGAGAAACAGAAGACCATCTTTTTGACAGATAAGCAAAGATCATTGAGAGAAAAAATACTTGGCAATAAGATTCTGTGTTACAATTCTACTGCTTTAATCTAGGTCTGTGCCCCTGTTGACTGAATTAGCACCAAATTTCAAGAGGTAGCACTAACATAAGGAGAAATGTAAGAGGCAGTTAAACTCTGAAAATTTTTAAATAAAATCTTTGTAAGACAACTCTATTCAAAACTGAATAACATAGAGTAGTTGTAGAAAGTAAATTATAAATTAATAATCACAAGTCTTCACAGTGAAAACTCAATTCCCTCTGAGTTTCATGGAAACAGAAAGAGCAACATGACCTACTTTACTAGTCAAAACTCTTAATAGCAAATACTCCCACAGAACTCTTATGGATGACATATAGTCTACATATAATTTTATTTCCAGTTAGAATCTGAAAAATTAATAATTATTTGCCTTTCTTGAAATCAACAAATACAGTACATATATAGGCTCACATGCACATTTCATATGTGCTTGAATATATGTGCACTTAAATATATATTAACATCTTACTGAAGTATAATTTAGTAATGGGAAAACCTAGACTTCTTCACTGTCTGCTTCTCTGTTTTATGAAAATTGATGTGAAATGGATTGGCAGAGTATGGGTGAAGGCAAAATACAAGATCATTTAATTTACTCTTTACAGACAGTCCCAGTATGGTAGGAAACTTTGGGCTGATTCAGCTGAAACCATGGCAGGTATCCAAATCATCTGGCACAAATTTTAGTCAACCCTCTCATATACCTACCCATGCTGTCCCTTCTCCTTGGAAGTCAAAGTAATTATGGGTACCTTTTCCCTTCACTGCCTTCTCTGTTGATCTCAGTCATGCAGCCCTTGAAGAACTCAGCAGGCAACTTTGTCCTGTTCATTCTTTTCTTCTTTGTTTAGGTTTCTATGAAGAAAGCCCTGCCCTCTTCCTTTAAGTGATCCCAAATTGTCTTCATGGGCGTGGGTTTTGCCCCCAAACTGGAAGCTATTAAGGCACAGAAATTCTCAGAGTCACCAGAAATTAATTCAGGTAGCATATTTTAATATGCAACCCCAAAAGACAGGCAAATATTTTCATGAAGTCTTGGCCAAAAAGAAAAACAAGCTTCTGGCAAAGAGTTAATATTATTTCACTAACACATACAAATGTATCAAGCTCTGGTAGTTACACTTCTGATTATGTAAGAAAATATTTATGTTTTCTTAAATAAGTATTCAAGGTTTGCTCTTTTCCAAGAGGTGCAAGCACTTGAACACACTGAAAAATCAATTAGTGATTACAAGGGGTTTTTAGTCTAGGAAATGTATATCATTATATTAACGGCATGACATTAATATTTAGATGTTTAGGATTGCTTCCTCATGTTTTTTCAGTATATGGAATGATTAATATGTGGGAAAACAGGCATACAGGTGACAACATATTCGCCTGTTACAGTGACTGTCCTATCTACGCTATGTGTCAGTCTTTTCAATATGAGCCAAGGCTCAACTCCAGAAAAGATTACTTATAGATGTAAAAAAGGGGTCTTTCATAACACTGTGCACAGAATCATACTTAAATATTGCAGCATAGACAAAATGAGTAAAAATGCAATACTTCATGTATTTTGGAAATAGCACCAACATATGAATATAATGTCATTCACTGGTGTTTAAACCTCATGCCTTAAGAGATGACCAAGATAAATAGCCAGAACCATGTTAATCTTCAAAAAGGACTTGTTCTTCATGTCATGAAAAATCCTTTCATTCAAGCAATGGAGTTTACCCTGTAAATTAAATCTCTGAAGTAATGGAAGAAATAACCCATGACACTGGTGGGGGAAATTAAATTAGAGTCACTAATAACAGGTCAGCACAGTATGACCAGAGGTAATAGAAGTGACCACAAGAATGATAAGCAGGCCTTCACTAGGCTGTGACATCTGTGTCCCAGTGACTGTGACAAACGTTCTTTCATGTGGCAAGCAATTCACAAGTCAAGTACTAGCATGTTTATAGCAGTCTGACACTGGTGGAACCAAAGCATGCCACTCTTTCTCAACAGGATGCTCTGATTCCCTAATGAAGACCATTACAACAAGTAAAAATCTTTGACCCCAGTCTCTCTGCTAAATCAATCTGCCAGTGCAACAGATAATATTTTTACTTTATTTATATTCATAAGCACGGAAGATATTTTCTGAACTAATATTATTCCCATTTGTCCCAACATTTCTAAGGTAATGTAATTCTACCCTGGAGCAGTAAAATAGAAGGGAAAAGCAGTGGGAAAATATAAAGAACAGATTCTGGTTTGAATTGTAAAAATCCAGTGTATGCTTTCTCTAAAGATTTTAAGATCACTGCAATAGCCATTGGCAAAATAGCAGGGTGAGATGTTAAGGTAAAATGGAGTCTTGAATGTTGTACAAAACACCTTTGAAGTTCACAGCCTTATTTATTTACTAATACCTAAGCATAATCACTGATCTTCTGATGTAAATCTCACAGAGTAGTAAATAACATAGGTCCAGAGTAAATACAGGTTTCTATAAAATACAGAGCTAAAGGATAAAATCACATTCCACCACCTATTTTCTCTGCATTAGAACAACTCATCAATACACAACACCATTATTAGCAAATATTTTCAGTGGGAATAAAGAACATAGACAGTAGAAGGAGGGACAGTAGGATGACAAATATCAAAGTGCTTGGCAAAGTAAGCAAATAAATAAACTAAGCTTACAGCCTAGGAGCTTCTATTCAGAAAACTAAAAAGGTTGAAATAAATGCTTGTTTACATTATCCACAGGATATATGTGATCTTAACCTCTTAGTCCTTACGTTGAAACAAACAACATATTAAAATGGAAATTTCCCAAGAGTTAGTGATTTGTAAAGTGAAATAATGAACTTCATATCTCTTGTTTACTCACATTATTTGTTTCCATTTAAATGGTGATTACGCTTACTCACGTCAGGCTTACTAATGATCATTTGGCAATGTTATTACCTAGCTTAAAAATCCAGAGGTACAACAACAAGGATAAAGTGCTACTGAAAGTGCCAGTCAGTGTTTTCTGGTGTTGCTCTAGAGTTTGAGATTTCCAAACCACATCCTAGTACAAAAGCACCCCTTGTTCCAAGGCTCAGGCAGTTTTCAGAGGCAGAGTGTCAATCTCTCCAGCTTTGCAACACCCTTCCTCACTGCTGAAAACTTCCTCCTGTGAACACACTGCACCCTCCTGTGTGCACTATTATCTGTCCATTATAAACTGGTATAAGGTCAGACCCCACTGATGACAACAGGAGTCCTGAAGAAATGACCAGCTGAAGATTCACAAACAAAATGAAAATGAGGTATAGTGTGGCAGTCAGTCAATACCCCCAAAAATTCTACTAATTCATTTATTAATTTCAACCCTCTCAGAGCCCAACTTTTATATTTACTATAGACTGGATTTCAGAGCTTGTTAACACACAGATTATCTTAATTGAATTTTTAAAAACTATTTCTAGAATCCATAAACTTCATATGTAGTAATATAATTTTCTCAAATAAATATTCTGACAAAAGTTTTGAACTTGTCTTCCAAGAAGGCTAAAGAAAAGGTATACCATAGATCTCAGAACTAACTCTTCAACAGTACAGAATGATTTAAAATAAAGCCTATTGTGCTTCCAGAGTAAAAGAAAAAAACAAAAAATACTAGCTGTACATATATTTGAAAAAGAAAGCCAGTAAAGCAACTTTTCAAACTTCTACTGAGCTACTATTACAGCCAAGGAAAATTTCAGGGACAACCAATTGCAGTGTAAGAGACATCCAGTTTCTTCTGGAAAGTTCTGGGCATCAGAAGAGAAACACCATCAGCATAAAAGGGAAAAGCCCAGGACCCCATAGCGTCTCTATTATTTTAGGACTGAATTTTCTAAAGGCAATATTAACCCTTCACAGGTTTTAACTATAAGAATTGTCCTTGTCAGACAGCCCTTTCCTAGGTCTGAGAGGCACAGCTCTGCTGCTTCCCAGCATTTCCAAATTTACTTCACACTTCATTTCCTCCTTCAGAGAAACTAAGACTGACACTTTTGTGAGTTAAAAAGAGCAAAATGGACATCAGTCCTTCATCCTTTTCCCTGGGAAGCCTATACTAGAAAGCAGAAAACTTTGAATGGAGAAAGATTTCTTTAAGAAATTTTTATTTTCATTCTTTTTATTATTATTATTTTTACTGGATGCAACATTCGACACTTGAAATTGTTCTGGGAAAAGACTCTTCAGCACTGTAGCCATTTTACAGTACTTCAGCTCATGGTCCTTACCTGGCAAGAGCCTGGGAGATATCAGCCCATCAGTAGAACTGACTCATGTCAGAATGTTTTGGGACTGGGGGAGCCCATCAAAACCAGATATTGTGGGGGCCATGGGGCAGAAAAAAAGGACGAGTACCAGTTTGTTTATAACTTTTACCTGTCTCAACAGGAATTATAGTTATCTGGGAGGACAAACTATGTACTCAGACTCCCACACACTTAGCTGGACTTTTTATTAAACTGACATTATCTCAGGTGACAAATATTTAATCTCATTCATATTTACTTTCTAATGTTAGTTTGATATCAAGCGAAGGCAAAGAGATAAACAAAAGCTCTTCTGAGATCCTGGTTCACTTGGGATATGGAGTCAAGGCAGATGTGGTTTTAGTCTATAGTTAAGTGAAATTTGTATGGAAGTCCTCTGGCTGAGCAGAGAAAAGTATGCTGTAAGGATAGTGTCCCTTTTTGCCTTCAGTGAGAAGTGCTTGGCATACAGATGTCAGATTACCCCAAAATACCAAGTTCTGTTCATTTTTGGAAAATAAAAACTATGATCACTAATTGAACTTCTAGGAGATGGTAAAGAAAAAAATACAATATAAAAATTAACATTAGTTGAAAATATCTTTCTAGTGTCTCCTTTTTCCCCTACCTCCAAACTTAAACCTAAAAATTAGGCAACAAGGGAAAAGATTCTGACATGTCTAGTTACTTGAGTGTATGTACACTGGCTCAGGATCAGAATAACTTTTAGTGAAATTTAGTTAATGATGTAATTAAAAGTCAACCTAATTTAGTTCCCTATTCCTACAATTCTGAGCAAGCAACATGTAAAAGGTGAGTTTTGAGGAAAGAAACTGATTTAGTTCATTAAGGTTTAAATGATGCGCAGGGGAAAAAGACAAAGTGTGTCGGCACCGGGATTACAAAGTCCTCAAAGAGAACACCCACACTTAAGTGCTGTGGAATACACAAAGATGATACCCAAGGTTTGAACCTTAAGATTTTACAGGCAGTTTTAGCTGATCTAACTCTAAGTTGGAGAGCAAAGAAATTATCTAGTTTATTTGCCCATCCTCAGGCACAGCTTCCCACTCCTCCTTTTGGGCTGCCTCTGGATAGTGTACCTCTGAGATGCATGCAGGGAATTTAGTCTAATTTAAAAGGGGTTTTTGGTGGTTGTTTGCAGACAATGAATCACATGATGACTACAAAGGGAAGACTTGGGAGTGGAAGCATGTGAGGCAGGATTCCCCTTTTCATACAGAGATAGCCTTTAGTTCAATATGTGTCAGATCTCAGAGAGTACACCCTGAGTGGTGTGCTCTTTGTACAGGTCTGATGAATTTCTGGAATTTCCTCAAAGATAGATCCTCATGGCAGAGCAGAAGGCAATAGTGTTGCTGGCTCACACTAGTCCAGAATCAGGCCCATAGCCACATGCATGGCCTTGCCTAGGTATGTGTGTATATATTTCTGTAGAACTTCATGGTGTGACACACAAGTTTGTCTGTATATGTTTATAAATGTGTGCCTATACAAATGTATACAGATCACATACAAGATATACAGAGACATTACACATTCTTAAAAGCCTGGTTTCCTGCACTAACTGTAGACTATTTCCAATATTATTTTGATTTGCAACACTTCTCTCACCTTCTAAAGAAAACCACGGAGGAAAAAGTTGCACATTAAGTGGCACCATTATGAATTAATTTCCTATGTGTTTTTTGTATTCACATAGAGGATGATGAATTAATTTTTTATTCAACTAATGCTCATTTCAGCCTCCAGTAAGGGTTCCCTCATAACACACCATTAGTTAAATGCACCATCACAATAAAAAACTAACAAATAAAGGCATTTATGTTGCTTTAAATAATAATCTAAAAAAACATTTTAACCTTTATATTACTTTAAGTAACAAGCCCTCAGAGAAGCTGAATTAGCACTATAAATTAAGAAATGTGGCACTATGGTAAGAATAAACTCTTCAGGTAACATCAGTTCACAACAGCAACAGCCAAGGTCAGTAGCTCTGACCTAAGTCTCCCAAGTCTCCCAATTTAATTGCATAAAAAGTGAGAGGATAAAAAAAAAAAAAAAAAAAAAAAAAAAGGAAAAAGAAAATACTTCCCTAAGGCCCACATATACTCCCCCATGTGCCCAGAGGGACCAAATAAAAACCATATATTCTGGCTTCAATATTAAAAGAATAAATGACAGCAACCTACCCTGGTGTCGTTATCAAATTTCATTAGTACACACCTACTTGGGTGTCAAAGTCTTTTCTAGAAATATTATATAAGATGACTCTGAAGAACACATGCAGTCTGTCCAGGCATGAGTTTGCTTTTCAGTACAACCAACTGGATAACTGTCCTTCAGCTTCTTTCCTAATAATCTGTGTACAAATTCATACAGATTAATTTTACAACATAAACCTTCTCTAGTATTGGACAAATGTCATCTACAGTTTTTATTCTTTGTGCCAGTGTCAGATGCAAAATGCTGTAGAAATTCAGATGTGTTTATCCTATCTATTAGTCAAACTCTAAAATATCATTAAGGATATTTTTATTATTCTTCTTGATACTTCACTGTTTTTCCTTAAATTTTTGTCACCAACACTGAAATTTTTGCTCAAATTTCAGACTGCACCAGTCTATAGAATATACAGGTAAGAACAGTGAATATTTGCCCTGATTTACAGAGATTTTGATGGATTTATTTCAACAACGAATAATCAAGTTTAGCTAAGAGATCCAATGAGCCTATGAATTTTTAATTTGATGCACACCTGCTCACCCATGCACTGATGTAGACCTACAACCTAATAGCTAACACTGGCAGCATTAAGCACAGAACAGGACCGAGGCTGTAAACACAGGTTACATCTATGCTGGTGAATTGAAAACACAAGCGAGTTCCATGCTGTAGTTTTCCATGCTGTTAAATGAACGGTTCAGTATTGGCCTGAGTCAGCCATGAATGTCCTTGGGAATGTCCAGTGTATTTCTGGATTTGATCAGGCTGGAAACTATCAGGCTAACAAACCTGTTCACTGTGGAAAGGGACAGGAGAGTTCAGCCACGTGAATTCAAACTCTGCCATGGTGGGCAGCCTCAGGGCCAGAGAAAAATCTCTGGCTTCTTTGCTGAGTGTAAATATAACTACAGACTTTCACCAGTGGAATAAACCTCCTAATAAATAGAGTCGTTTAGGAAATTCCTGTGAAATTATTATGTTGGTTTTTCCTTTAGAAGGTTCTGGTTCATTAAAACTCAGACTTTTGCAGGAATGATCATATCAGCTTCAGCAAAGATAGAATAGCTAATCAAAATTAAAGACAAGAAAGTCATTAACAACCAGAAAGGTCAACACTGATAGGACATTTACTAGGCATGCAGTTCAAGTCCCTATTTTGAATCAGCTAGAACAGACTTGTCCTTCTTAGTGATCCTGCACAAATCTTTTGAGTTAACAACTACTCTGAAAAAAAATACTTTTTTTTTTTTTTTTTGTTGCAGTGGATCCCTCTGGGCCCCCCCGGCCGGGTCCCTGCCATGTGACTGAGTCGGGTCTGTCTGATGTTCCAGCAGCCCGGGCTCTGATCTGGTTGGTTGTTTATCCCAGCTCCACCCCTGGTATCCTCTTTCCCCTGTCTGTGATAAAACCAGCAGGACACAAAGCCCCTCCCTCTTACCTCGCCGACTCGGGTCGGGTGCTCTGTCCCTCCCCAGGACAGAGGGAATAAATGACTTAACATCATAAAGGAGGTTTGAGCTCTATTTCTCTTCTCAGCTTCTGGTGAGTAGCTGTCATCTAACACTGGCTTAAAGTGGCACTGCACGCTCAAGGAATATTTAGGCTGTTTGTAAATTGTCTAAAGATATTCCAAGACATAAAGAGGCTCACCACAAAATTAAGCAGTGGACAAGCTAATCCACCACCAAATTTTTTCATTCTCTGTTTTTTAACCTGATAAAGTTTATGTTTCAGTCCATGGGGAAGGGATTTTTAAACTATGTCCCACAAAGTTCTAACCATAAATTATATCTCCATCTTTACCCATTCTCTTCTTTGACATCCACCAAACACCAACTCAAAAATCTGTACATTTTTCTATAAATACATATAGGGACTAAGCATATAATTTTGATCTTTTATTTGATCCTGCAATAGTATTTAAGTATAGGTCATAATCAGAAGTGATTGACAAGAATAGCAGAATGACATATAAAAAAAAATCCACTAAAGGCACTGTATGAAATGTAAGCTTTAACTGTTTTTTTAGGGAGATCAGTCAATACTTAATAACTTATATAAGATGCACAACAAAGCATAAGGTTCTGATCATGGGAGCTACTCTATGGGAAATCATTGCAAAAATCTATGAGGTGTGGATATGGATGCTTTTCTCCAAAAGGACACCATTTCTCTTGTCCTGGAAGTCAGGAAACAGGATGACTACAGCAGCTCAGGCATAACCAATGTTATAATACTTATCAGACACAAAAATAGACAGCATAATTGAAATGATGCACATGATTCAGTGAGGTTGTGCAATGATTTATATTACAATGTAGCTAACTCTCCAAAATTTATGGTATAGCAAACTATGTTGAAAATGTGAAACACACAAGACAGGTTCTTTTGCAAAGTGTTAATATTAAAGTGATAGCTTGCTTGTTGCATTCTCTTAGGCTCTGTTTACTATCAGAATTCATAGTCACATAATTTTTTTCTTGATTAGATGTAGTTATTTATACATATGACGGCTCAATTGAATTGAGTTCATGCTGTATCCTTGTCCCAAAAAGCTAATGTCTTCATACTCATTCTAAATTGATCACATCTGTTGATAATAAAAACATCTCTCAGTCATACATGTACAATTGCCTCATCCTGGTGAACTGGAGATTTAAACAGTTTCTTCAAAATAGGTCATAGGTTTACAACACCTCAACCACCTCCAGTTTTCCTTCACAAGGTGTCAGAAGGTTCCTGCTCCACTTGCCTGTGTATGAAGCCATGAGATGTGAATAAAAATACTCCTCTTTACTCCTTTGCATGTGCATATGTCTTTATTCTATGTGCAGGGGTTTTTTTCCTTTCTTATGTTTTTTTCTTCTTTTCCCTTTTTTCTTTTTTTGGCACAAAAGAAAAAGAAGCTTATATCTGTTCTTTTTGTTCTCATGGTTTCATGCTCTCAAAAAAAAAAAAATAATGCTTCTGTATTAGAAGATTTAGCGTGCTTTTCAGCCTGTCACTGAACTGATGAAAGGCAGCACAACTACACACTTTTCCCCACTGAGCTCAGATAGGTTTGTTCACTAGAGTTCAAGTTTCCTGCCAACAACTCACTGCAGTTCCAAAGTATTATCCTTACAATCTCTACATGTGGATCAGCCCATGCCCCTTCTTCCAGGCCATAAATTTGGCAGTTTCAAAGATTTAATAGCAAGGTTGCTGCAGTGACAGTTCTATTTGTGGCACACCTCCCTTCCCAAAGCTGATAGAGGTCTGCTGATACGCCATAAAGTTCAATTCTCCAACTCCTTATCAATCAGCTTCACTGTGTGACCCACTTCAGGAAAGATTTAAATGAGGTAGTGCAGATTCTACACAGTGAATATAATAATTGGAGGGAAGAATAAATCTTACATTGTTCTTCTAATGCACCAATTCTTTCAGTGGATTGTTTGGCTTTGATATTAATTCAAAGATGGCACGGAATTTGGAATCTGTGGAAAAGTGCAATAAAATTCTTAAATAAATTTATACAAGCTCTTTTTTTAAGAATTCTAATGGCATCCCTGTCATGGTCTAGGAATGGTACTCCCCAATTCAATGTCCCTACCAAGGCCCTTCAAACCATGCACTGCTTACTCATTCCCCTGCTTTCCCCTTCTCTTTCCTCTGTGGCAGGATGGAGAGGAGAATCGAACGCACAAAAGGTAAAGATCATGGTTTGAGATCAGAACAATTTGCTGGAAACAGCAATGAGATATGAAAATGAACAGTAACAGCAGCAATACTAATGACAGGAGGTACAAGAGTGGAACAATTCACACAGAATCCCCCATGGCTCCTCCTGCCACAATCCCTCTAGAAGGAACCTCTTCTCCCCCAGAGGGTCTCCTTCCCTCACCTCCAGCAATGATGTGATGTGGTATAAAATAATCTCCTCATTCTGGCCATGACCCCTTGGGGCTACTGCAAAAATTAACCTTGTCTGGGACAGAACCAGGACATCTTCCAACCTTAAATATCCTGTTCATGCCATGAAACAAAAAGCATTCTCTCCCCCTTTCATTTCAAACTGGCCCACCCCAGTTCCCATTTTGAAATTCAAAATATTGAACTTCTCTCCCAGTTGTGGCTTACGTCAACTATTCCAGAAAATGGGAGTGGGAACAGATAGGGAAATGCACTTCTCAACAAGATTGAAGTATTTCTTTCTCAAGAACAAAAGAAGTTATCTGGATTAACCAATATAGATTTCCTTTCTCCCTTTATTAGTACAGACAGGGCATGTTTAATTTAACTTTCTAGGTGAGGCTGCTTGGGATCTATTTTGAAATAACTTCCTGAATAAATTAATTTCCAGAGTCAGAGACTGGTAAAAAAGGAGAACACTCAGTCTCCTAAAAAGGAGCCAAGGGACAGTGCAAGCACAACCTGCAAAACTCCCTTTTTTTTTTTTTCTTGATAAAGATCAGTACAGAACTGTTTGGAAAAGGAAGAAAAGTTGCCTTCCATAATATCTAGTTTCCGACCTGCCAGCCATTGAGAGGCTACAACTGCTAAGGAGAACATGGCCATCTATCATTACTTAAGGATATGACAGAACTGTCAGTGTTAGGAGAACAACATTCACAAACCCAGCTATAGACAGAAGAAACAGACAGAATTTAAATCAAAACTTACTGCTTTGCTGTTCTACCTGTATTTGCATCTTTCAAAATCCTTATTGTGAAAATGTTTTTAATCAAGAGTACATCTCTCCAGTTTTAAGGGTAGTTATATTTTGCAGTTAAAATTACTGAGAAGAAGCAGAAAGTCAGAGGAAAAAACTAGAATATTAACCAAACCAGAGAATACACCAAAAGATTTGTGCATAATGCACTAAATTCAGCTAATTTACTTCTGTATCTTGTCCATTTCACATTCTTGCTCAACCCACTCTGTAACAGTTGCAAACTTTGGTCAAGTTCCTGTACACTGTCATGCATTCCTCTCGAAACCAGTCAAAAGATTAAAACCTTTTTATAGATACAGTTTCCTTAATACCATTAATCAAACAACATCTTTTTGGAAAACTCTAGATTTTGCTCTTTTGAATAGATATCCACTTTGGAAACAGAAAAGGGAGCAAATTCAGGTCCAGACTGCTTTCAAAGTGTGAAACCTAAAATAATAGAAAAGTGGCAACAGTTCAAGCCAGCTCCAAATACATGACAAAGGGTGTCATTTCAAAAGAAGAATCTAGAGGATCTAGATGAAGAATTCATACCCCAGTTTGAGGGCAGTTACATTGATCATTTGCTGAACAGCCACAACAATTTGAGTCTCCACAGATTCAGGCCCTGCTTTAAAACAGGTCACTCATTTCCTAATCATTTGAACCAACCACTTATTCCTGCAGTCAGGTTTATCCAATTTCCAGTGAGAAGTAGAGAACTGACCTTGAGCAATAAACTTTAAAATATGAAAGACTAAAGGTCCCAGATACAGTGAGACACCAAGGAGAAACCCTTGGCGTATCTTGTTTAGTGGGTTGGGCATGTTGATAAATCCCTTTTCCTGGGAATATCAGCCCAAAAAATCTCATAAATTTGGACTCACAAGTGGTTATTTTATGAGTATATTTTCAATTTTTTATATGCAATAGAAGACAGGTGTCTCATGTACATGTCAGTGTAAACATTCCCAACACTGTGGGTCTGTGATGAAGAAAGATTTATTACCCATTATTATTGTTAGTGGCAATTCATTAATCACAGAATCAATTAGGGTGGAAAAACCTCTGAGGTCATGGAGTCCAACCTATGACACCATGTCAACTAGACTATGGCATCAAGTGCCATGTTCAGTCCTTCCTTAAGAACCTCCAGGGACAGTGACTCCACTACTTCCATGGGCAACCCATTCCAATATCTAATCATTCCTTCTGTGAAAAAATTCTTCCCAATGTCTAGCCTAAATATTCCCTCTTATCCTATTGTTAATTACATGGGAGAAGAGGCTTTTTGAAGAGCAGGTCACAAGGAATGACTCATTAACTAGTGTTCTCATCATTGTCATGCACTTTGCTTAATGAACTGGTAAGTCCTATATGAGTTTAGAGATACTGATTGTATTAATAATCAATGGTTGAAAGTCCATTGCCTCTGTAGTTCTCCTTGAATACACCCTGACACTAATCTTCCCCTGACTCCATGAATTATTTCTGGCAGCTGTCCTCAGATCTCCACCAAGTGACATGGCTGCTTGAGATGCTGAACAAAACGGAAAATAAATGCTTAAAAGAAATTGAGATAAATTGAGAATGACCACACTGAAAGGTCTGGGCTTTATGAAAAGACATAAAAGTCAAAATAAGGCAGTTGTTCTAGCTGCTTTCTAAACAGAAGAATCCTGCACAGGAGACCCTGCTCTTTCTGGTAGGATCACAGAAGAGAAAAAAGTTTCTGGAAGAAAAAAATACATTCCACAAAGCTCAAAGCATCTTTTCATGAACCCAGCGGCAATCGTTCTTCCTAACTACTTATTTATATTTTTTTTTCACACAGTGACCCTCGTTTCCTTTATTGCCATATTTCACTCTCTTTTAAATCAATCATGTTGTATGTGTTGATGTTGTAAAACCTGTTTTCATGTATTTTACCTCCTTTCAGTTTTACTGTCTTTGTTATAGAATAGAAACACACAAAAGAGATCTCCCTTGAGTGGGAAGTCTTTGACTTGGTTTTCAGAGATGCTAAATACTCACAGCTCACATCTCTGAATATCATGTCATTTATTACATTTCATGTCCTTGCACAGTTCAGCGAGGCACTCATTCTCCCTGTTTCCCTCCATCACAACATATCCATTCCTTTGGGTTTGGTTTATTTTCAGTATTTTTGTACTCTTTAAAAGAGGTTTGTATCTTTTTGTAGTATTCACTCACTTGTTCCAGAAAACTTCTGTAACTTTTTAAATGCATGTTTCATTTTGAACCTGGGAAACTTTACCAGGAGAATGATATCTACAAATGGGTAAAATTGATGCAAAAATAAATGTCACTATAAGAGACATATTCTTTGAGCACTGGTTAAGTTCCATGCTGTCAGCCAAGAAGACAATTATTGTGTACACATCTTCACAAGGGCTATAAACTGTAGCAGGCAAAACAGACTCAACTGAGACAATTTTTACTTAATTTAATTTATTCCCAATAAACACAAATGTGTTCACTGACTCCAGCATTAATAAAAAAGAAATCATTGTTTTAGCCATACCTTTCGCACTATCCCTCCTAATAGCTTCGGTAAGGTGAAAGTCAACACAGAAGTTTGGAGTGGAGTGTATTGGTTTCTATCTGTTGCTTTTAACATCCTAGTGTCTTTTCCCTGCTCCTTTGTTTCTCCACTCCTCTGTGCATTGTTTTATCAGTCCATAGGAAACTGTTTCAGGGGTGTACTTGCCCCAGTTTGGGTCTACCTGAAGGCCAAAGACCCATTCAGACTGGAGTGCCTCCTTCCAAGTGTGCAGCCTGGGCTGTGTATTTCCACAGCATTGCCCCCTCTCTCTGTGTGCCCCTCACATTCCTCCCAGTGTAACTTAGCACACACCTCCTCATAATGCCTCCTCCCCTCATGGCTGCTGACCCTTCTTAAGCACATTAGAGCAGATGTCCCGTGTGCTTTCCTGGCTTACTGAATTTCTGGCACCCAATGGGTTTGGGCACATGATCATTTCTAAAGTAGGTAATATCCTTGCCACACTTTGCATCTGTTTTCTAAAATTTGCTGAGATTAAGAAATGCAGAAAGTCTCCAATAATATTAAAATCATTCTATGGGTTTGCCATCAGAGTATATTCAAAGAATTATGCTGAACATATCCTCTTGTTTCCAAGCTATAGACCATAATATTAATTTCAGTGATGTCTTAGCTCCCTGCCCGTCTTTGAAGTCTACATTTAGGTCACACCTATGTATCAACTTTTTTTGCGATGAAAACATGTTTTGGTATGAATAAATGTTTCCTTAGTTCTGTGTGCTTTTAATTTTTTCTATTTTAAACTTACCACATGCAAAAATATCAGAGCAAAAAAAAAAAAAAAAAAAAAAACCTGAAAACCAAACCCCAGACTCCCCTAAAATAAATGTCCTAGTTAAAATCAAACAAATATGCATTAAAAAAAAAATCAGGTATAGTCGAAATTTCTGTTCCAAACTCTGTCTCTAATAGTCACTGTCAGCTGTTTTCATAAAGACTTCTCAGATTTAAGCCCAAATCACATCACATGGCACTGACTCATAGAACAGCAAGTCAGCTATCCATCACTACAGCTCATAGAATTATAAACTCAGGAATGGGAATCAGCTTGTCAAATTCTCACAAAATATGTCCAGCATCTCTCATCAGTCACAAACAGTGAAGGACAAATGTAATAACAACCACCTGGCCAAAATGGTTGAGAAGCAGTCAAATTAGTTCAGTTTCCTATTTTTCACTTTCCAAGCTAGGAGAGATTTGCATGTTTGCAAGATAAGCTCTCGGTATGTTGTATTGACTTTCAGACTTAAGGATCAAAGGCATCTTCATCTTCAAATATTCTTCAATCTTTTACTTAAAAAGTCTTAGAAGGAAAGGAGGGAGGAGGCAGATCAGCACTTCTTCCTAATCTCTCTCACTGGGTGGAAATCCATACTGAGAAAACCCACGGACAAATGCTATTTTACAGGAGTAAAAATACTATTAATCTGTCATCCTTTATCATACTTGGATGATCATTAAGCCAAGTAAGCAAGACGTTAATGTTTACAATATCTGATATTCTCCAAAAATATACACAAACTAATAGGAAGAAAACAACTCTAATCCTGCCCTGCTGTCAATGGGGATTATATTCATTCAAATAAACATGCTTATAAAAATAAAGAAAAATTCTTTCTGCAAACAGCTGGGTAAGTTTGACTGGTTTTTTTTTTTTTTTTTTAGTTCATCCAAATAGACAATTTAGCCTGGGTGCAGTAATTGTTGTTCTTCCCCTGCTGTTGCTTTGCTAATTGCTAATGCTGGTATAGGTGAATACCAATTAAATCTGTTCCGATTTACTCTTTTTAACTGGTGCTTAGATTTTAAGGGGAAAAATGGCTTTTTAAATGTATACAGACAATGTGTGTCCTTTGTGATTTTCACAGCCTGTTCTAGTTAACAATAAAGGAAGATAAATACAATGCAAAATCTGTTCGCTTCTTCTGTAGAACAAATAGCCCCAATTTTAAGGTGTTACCAAATACCTGGCATTTTATTATCCTTTATTTAGTTACTTTTTGACCATTAAATTCTAATCTTTTAGCCCATTGTTCACTTCCTTGTAGTTTCCTATGTATCAACCACAGAATAAAAGACAATGCCAAGGTAAATGTTATCTCACCAATTTACCTCAATGTTAATTGCCAGTGCTTTGTTGGTGAAGGGTGACAGTAATGACAAAGGAGGTGACAAAGAAATGTAATTCAAGTGGAGCTAAAGAAAGTATGAAAATGGCTCCCTGGGTTTTATGTGTTTCACTTGACCCAAGTAAACATCATTCCTCTAAATCATTTCAGACTGCTTTCTTCTGACATTTGGAGGATAATTTAGCAAGCTGGTCTGGTAAGGATGATAGACTACAGATGTAATAGTAGGTAGACCAAACCAGAGGTGAAAAGAAAAGAATAAGAAGGATGAAAAAAGGAACAAAAAAATAAAGTTAAAAAAACCCAAACAAATATTTTTTCATTAAATTCACAGAGATTAGAGAATAGAGTATAAATAAATACCATGTGACAAATTTTTACTCGGCTATGATTACTCGGTGAAAATAGAAAGGAAGCTGAAAATTAAGTTTGCTCTGCAGCAATTGTTTTATTAGGTTTAGAGAGGTAAAAGCCATCACAGGGTTTTTTGTGTTCAGCAGTCCTGTCAGTGAACCTTATTCTTGATCTGTGGGGTTCAGCCTACAGCAGAGAGCGCTGGGAGCCACAGACAGATTGTAGATTCAGCCAGCTCTGAGATAACCTGCTGCTGAGGGCAACACTGGGAATTGATGGGCAGCAACAGAGTTGAGTAATGAAATCAAAGGGACTTGTTTCACACTGGATTCCTCACAGCTATTTGACTATTTTTATTTTTCTTTTACTTCTTGGTTCAGGGTCTGTTTTCAACCTCCAGTCATTCATTGGGGTTGTGACTCTGCAAACTGGGTGTGTGCATTGGAGCTGTGCTCACCGCTCTTGCTTAGACCAGAAGAGAAGATGGAGACAGCAAAAAGATGCATTAACAACTTCTGCTCAAAGAAAGAAGGGCAGAGCTCTCTGGTTTCTGTGAAGGACTAAGATAAAAAAATCTCAAACACTTAACAACTGTAAAGTTGGTTATATAGTTGTGACTAGTTTCTGATAAGCAGAGCATTTACTCTAACTCCTAGTTTCAGTGCACTTCAAAAGCAGCCCTCTTGGTTCACCTTTTTCTAGCACTACAAATCAAGATTTATACCACTGAAGTCCTCATTTTCAGATTGACTACCCCTGCTAAGTGTTTCTAGGGGAAGTGGAGGTATTCGATAGTGTTTTTACAGATAGGGATAGTAGGATTGCTTTTTCTTTTGTTATGTTCAATAAGCACTTTAGAAGGATTTAGAGGAAAAATTTTGAAGCAGAATCTGAGATCTCTTCTTCATTGTTTGGATAAAATGAAAAAGTTGCTAGTATCCAAACAAGGATCTTCAAATATAATAAAATCTCTATAATATCACAAGTTATGGAGTAGTTTACCACCTAGGTCAAAACAGATGCTGATTTATCTAGTGGGAATGTCCAAGGCTTTTCCTCACAGGCTGGGCTATGTCATGCAGCAGCTTTTCCTGGTATTTAGTCAAATTCTAGGTTAGCAACTGGGGGAACTCAGCACTTCAGTGAATCAGCGTGATTACACAGAAGCTTCTTATTGTTTAAAATATGCATCACCTCTTTGGGCATCCTGGGGGAACTCACACATCTTCCAATTTGTTCAATCATAGCTACTTATCACCTCTTTTGTGTATTATGCTTGCTTATCTTGTACTTACACATTATACTACTTTTACACATTTATGCATAACTTGTATAGTTTACTGACTTATTCTTACTTAACAGAGTACTTATACCTAACACAGTACTTATACATTTTACTAATTTATCCATAACACAGCACATATACATTTTGCAACTGCTGTGCATGAGATTACCCATTACTTGATTGGTCCCTTTACTTTGTCCAAGAGCTCCACACACACTTTTCAGATAATATAATTGGTTCTTAATCCAGTGCAGTACAGTCTTCTTTATCTATTCTTTGCTGTCTTGGTATTTTAGCCTTTCAGCTTCTCTTTTCTCAATTCCAATTTAGCACAGTACCTTTCAGTCCTTGATGCTCCAGATCCAGGCAAGCAGAGTCAAGATGATGGCAGCAACAAAACCCATCCAGTGATCAGCAGCCAAGTTAGTCCAGGAAATCCAAACAAGAAGACAGGCCAGAGACCAGCTATAAACTTACCTTGTTTCTTCTTCCTCTTCTCCCCACTAAACCTTCTAGCTGGGCTTAAGAACCCTCCAGGAGCTGATCTGCTACACCTGAAGGTGGATGGCCAGGTGAAGCTGGTGAGGGTAATTCCAGCCTGGTCTCACTCTGAGGGCTCCAATGGGAATAACTAAAGATGGTTTGGCTGAGGCACACTATCATGATTCAAAACACCTTACAATAGCAGCACATAAGATCACAGAACCACAGAATGGTCAGGCTTGGAAGAGACCTCTGTGAGACTGGTAAAACAGAATCCCTGGGAGCAGGATGCACAGGATCACGTCCAGATGGGTTTTGCAGGTCTCCAGCAAAGGAGACCGCATGACCTCTCTGGAGAGCCTATTCCAGTACTCAAACAGCCTCAAAGCAAGTAAGCTTTTCCTTACATTCAGATGAAGTTTCCTGTGTTTCACTTTGGGCACATTGCCCCTTCTGTTGCTGGGTGCTGCTGAAGAGAGCCATGCCCAGCCATCTTGACACCTGCCTTTAGCATAACAATAGCATCCTGGCCTGTATCAGCAGTGGTGTGGCCAGCAGGACCAGGTCAATGATTGTCCTCCTGTACTCGGCACTGGAGAGGCCACATCTCAAATCCTGTGTCCAGCTCTGGGCCCCTCAATTCGGAAAGAACATTGAGGTGCTGGAGCTGGTCCAGAGAAGGGCAGTGGAGTTGGGGAAGGCCCTGGAGCACAAGTCCTGTGAGGAACAGCTGAGGGAATTGGGATTGCTTAGCCTGGAGAAAAGGAGGCTTGAGGGGGCTTTATCACTCTCTACAAGTACCAAAAGGGAGGATGGAGCAAGGGGGTGGTCAGTCTTTTCTCCAGTTTGACAAGAGAGTAGACGAGAGGAAACAGCCTCGAGAAGCACCAGGAGAGGCTTAAATTGATATTAGGAAAAATTTCTTCACCAAAACTAGAGTCAAGCATTGGCCAAGAGAAGTGGTTGTTTTGCCATACCTGGAGAAATTTAAAAGATGTGTGGATATGGCATTTGGGGACATGGTTTAGTGATAGACTTGCCAGGTTGATGGTTGGACTCAATGATCTTAAAGGTCTTTTCTAACCAGAAGTATTCTATAATTCTGTGATTTGCTAACCAAACAATTTGCTTATGAACTTAATCCCAGTTGGTAGAAAAGCTCTATTTCTCACTCATCCCTCTAAGTAAGCCTGCAGTCCATGTCTACGTGTTAATAACTTGTAGAAACTGTATATGTAATAATATTTTAAATAAGAGAAATCAACTTCACATCATATATCCCTGTTTTGCTCATTCCATTTTCACCATTTTCTTCATTCATTGATGAGGAAGATCAGTACTAAGCATTCTGTTAATGGCTGTCAAATCAATCATGGTTTTCACTGCTAGAGTTATTCTAGAAAGAAGCAACACACTTTAGAAGAAATCAGAGAAGGCTGAATGAGATAATGTAAAATCACTTATACAGACACTCTGGAGATGGAACCCCTTTTAATATTTTATATAGTCATTAACCTGAGAGTGGAAGGAAGAGGCTAATGGATAGCCTATTGCTTTTACCTACAGGACAAGTTTCTGAAGCAAACTGTCTCCCCTGGGGCAAGGATCACACATGCCAAAAATCTATAAAGCAGGTCACAGATGAAAGGAGATTGAGCAGATTCAAAATTCCCATGTGAGCATGGTGAAAACTGCAGACAGACCAGGTGGTGAAACTTGTCATACTACACACAGCCGTGGGCCACTGCCATCCAAATGCTCAATTAGTTTATTATGGCAACAGACACACCATGCTGGTCAAATAACCAGCACATCTGCAGAAACTACAGAAAATAATCAATTATTGAAGAAAGCTATCCACAAGTAACATTACTCTTACCCTTTCTTTTTCTTCTCTATCTTTTTTTTTTTCCTCTGCCTAGATGCCCAGCTGTTAGAGATTACCCCAGAGAGACAGAAATCCATGAACTATATATAGATACGAGAAACATAGAAGGAAGGAAGGGGAGGAGAGGAGGAGCACTGGGGAGGGGGAAGCCATTAAGTTTCCTTGATTGGCTGATTTGGTTGGGATTTTGTTTTGTTCTAAGAAAAAGACTAAAAAACACATTAAACATTTCCAGGTGACCTTCAAAATACAATAAATATTTCCCATGTGGAAACAGTACAGCATACAGTATGTTTTTATGCAGTGTAGCAAATTTACATGGTAACCACTGCAATAACAGAGCACGTGACCTGTTGTCACAAGGACATTTTGCCCTGAAATGAATTTACTCCAAAGGCTCAAGGGTTGAGATACATGGTTCCTCACTACCACCACTTAGCATGGCACCTATCCCACCAATCACACGGACCTCCCAACTCTGCTTGTTAAGGACCAGTTGGCATCCAGTGTTGAATCGCATTTCCCTGCCTCTGTGCAAATTAGAGAAGTTATCATATTCTCCCACGTCCCTTCCAGCACCTGTTCCTAAGATCCCTGAGGAAGCAGGGAACTGCTGACACGATAGTCCATCTATTTTCACAGGTACAGAGACCATTGCATGTTCTCCTATGACCCTGACAGGCTTCCATAAAATAGTCCTCCTTATCAAAGGGAATTTGGTGGATGTTGTTCTTCCGTGCTGCTCTGACTCATAGTCATGCAGTTGGCATATCTGTAGGTCAAGACAGACAATTGCTGACCTGGAGGAGAGTGAAATTTTTCTGCAACAGGAGTGTCAAATCTTTTTTTGAAATGCAGAAATAGAGGTTTGGGGTGTGAAAGTCTTATTGGCTTTTGCCACAATATCTTATATTGTACTGAACTCTATTTAATAGAGATGGTTTCTTCCCTAAGGAACTTACTGTTATGGGGAACAAATGCACAAAAGTCAAGGTCATTCCTGGTTGGTTCTTATTCATTATTTTTCAATTAATAGATTAATTTGGTAAGCATTAAAAAAAAAAAAAAAAAACAAAAGTAATTTTTTCTCTACCAAAGAAAGACTAGTTTTCTTAAGAATTATCTCTTCCTAAAGAAGTTTCTCTTCCACAGAATCTAAGATCAAGGTTCTGTATTTTAAAATCTCATTATTTAGGAAGTCTAGTTTAAAAATAAAAATAAATATCTCCAGAAATAAGAAGAATGTTAATGTAAGCTTTCAGGAGAAGCAGCAAAACAATTTCTGATATGCCTGAGAATCCACACAAAGGAAAATGCTAAGATAGATCTGATCTACCTGTGCTTTCACATCTGAAGTCTGGCCTGTAGGCAACCCTGAGATGTTCCTATGACTTTGTTCTCAAAGATTCTGGTACAGTTGCTCATTCACAATTCACTGTTCTCTCAGCTTTTGTGGTTTCCAGACTACACTGTTTACTGTATTAGGTAATAAGAACAGCATGTTGAGCCACAGCAATAGAAAAACTATAAATAATTTAATAAACTTAAGAAATTATGGTTGAATTCAGACATTTTTCTAATGGTTTGGTGAATCTAAAGTGGAAAATAGCTATATTTCTGTACCTGTAATTTCTGTCCACATGTGAAAAATGCCAAAAGAGGCAGAGTTCAGAGCCAGAGGGAAAGTGGCCTTTATCATGAAAGAATTTTGTATCATAATAATTAAAACTAAATTTAATCACTAAAACAGGCTGTAAGGTCAACTGCGTTATCTATAATTATGGTAAGCAACAGGGACATTAAGATGAAATACTGAACTCTTAGTAGCTGGTGGAGGGGAAAGGAGGATATTTTAAAGCATGAAAACCAAAGCATACTATTTTATGAGTCCTTTTTTTGAAGTTCCACTTGAACATGATAATAGCTCCTAATGCTGATAAGCAGAACCTTATAGCTTACACTGCTCTCACCGTGTGTCTAAATTCATGGTCACCTTTGGGATGTATAAGCATGCCATATAGGGCCAGGAAGCTTTTATGGGTTTGGAATAGAGACAAGAACCTAAATGTTTAAAATGTTAAACAGCATGGTTAATTTTATATTTCATTTTAAAAATAGAGAGATGATATACAGACAGATACATAGATAATATTTGTAGATTTTTTTAAGAACATTGGATGTCATGGGCCCTCATAGGATGCACCCATGAGTGCTGAGTCTGTCTTAAGTCATTATGACACCTCATTTGAAAATCTTTAATTGCTCATGGCAAATGGGAGAAGTATGCATGCACCCCAGGTGTCAGTACTGGGTTTGGTACCATTCAGCATCCTTATTCATGATCTGGATAACAGGTCAGAGTGGACCCTCAGCAAGTTTGATGATGGTACAAAGATGGCAGGAGCAGTGATATGCGAGGGTCATGCTGCCATCCAGAAGGACCTCATCTGTCTGAAGAAATGAGTTGACAGAAACCTCAGGCCGTTCAACAAGGAGAAGTACAAAGTCCTGTACATGGGGAAAAAACAGCCCCAGACATCAATATATGCTGGGGACAACCCTGCTGGAAAGCACCTTGTGGGAAAAGGACTTGGGAATCCTGGCAGATCCCAAGCTGGCTGTGAGCAGGCAAAGTGTCCTTGCTGCAAAAAGAGATAATGGTATCCTGGTTTGCATTAGACAAAGTATTACCAAGAGGTGAAGGAAGGTGATCCTTCCCCTCCATTCAGAGCTGGTGAGTCCACACCTGGAGTGCTGGGTCCACTTCTGGAGTCCTTAGTCCAGGAGAGATACAGAGCTACTGGACAGAGTGCAGTGAAGGGCCGTTAAAATTATAAAAGACCTTCCCATAGGAGGAAAGGCTGAAAGAACTGGGACTGTTCAGCCTGGAGAAGAGGAGGCTCAGAGAGAACCTTATCAATAGCTATAAACACCTGCAGAGAGGGTGGAAAGAGGATGGACCCAGGGTCATTTCAGTGGTGCCCATGGACAGTACCAGAGCCAATGGGAACACACTGGAACAAAGGAGATTCCATCTGAACATCAGGATACACTTTTTTATTATAAGTGTAACTGAGCATTGGTCCAGTTTTCCTATATATGTTGTGGCCCTCCTTGGGTACATTTAAAAGCCATCTGGACACAGTCTTGGGCAACCAGCAATAAGTGGCCATACTTGACAGCATCCTGAGATCTCTCTCAACCTCAACCATTGTGCAATTCTGAGAATAACCATTTTTTTTTCAGAGAGGGATGCAGGACTTTTGCTTTGATTCCTTTAAGATCCCACTTATGTCCTTCAAATGGTTAACATACTACCTAGTTATGTAAATATATGCTGGATTTGGTTCTTTATCAGGAATGCAAATAAGAAAAAGAACTGTAGGAAGTGAGTATTCTTATTTACCTGTGATATTATCAGCATGGAAAGAAACACACAGCAGCATTGCCCATATGCCAACAAGGGAGCCCAGTCACTTCAGGGAGAAGGACTAGATGCACAAATGATGAAAATCATGTGTGCAGTGAGTCACCTACGTCAGTGGACTTGATAGCAGTGGTTGTTTCACTGTTCAGTCACCAGTGGCCAGGCTAAGAATGTGTTCTGTGAAATAGCCTTTATAATCTTTCCAGTCCAAGGACAGTTGAGTATAGCTGCCTTTAAAAAGCTTAAGTATAATTAGTAGCATATTTTACAAGAAAGCAATCAGGTTTTCTTACCATATTTTTCAAGGCTAACAGTCCTGATGCTTAAAATCCAACACCACAAATATATTTCCTTTTCTCTTACAACGAAGTTCATTACTCAGTATTCACAAAGCTTTGACTATTGGCATTTATTTACAACATTTTCAGAGATGTTGGAATGTCTTGATGTCATAAATTGCATCTCATATTACATATCCCAAAGAAAAAGCAGTTGAAATAATTAAAAATATCAAGTTAAACTAAGGATTATGCTACTACTAATTCTTTTCTTTTGTTTGTAATTAGGACAATATAATACAACCAACATTTTCTCAAAAGGAAAAAGCAAATCATTTAATTAAAATCAATCTTTATTTTATCACAAAAAATTAATAACAATTGATCATTTTTAATACCAGCACAGGTTCACTTGCATTATTCTTATCGACAGCAGCATATGTCATTTTCACTCTTACATGCTAGCAAAGAATTAATCTGGTGATCTTATATTAGTGTATGAATATTAAAAATTTAAATTGTTTGCATTGCTACAACAATAGGCTTTCCAAGGATAATTGAAGAAACTACACATGCTTCTTCCCAAATAAAACTTGACACTTAGATAAAAAATATTGCATCCTTTTGACCAGTACCACTATTAAACTAAGATGTGATGCATTAAATATAGAAAATGAAAGAATTGGTAGAGATCATGTTAAGTTATCAGTAGGTGCAAAAATAACAATTATGAAAAAAGCATATAAGCTTTCCACTATAACCTGATCTTTATTTTTCCAAGAGACATTATTAGCTCTATAATATAAATACGTATGACATACATAAAAGCATGTCAAAATTGGAGTAAATAATTATTTTTTTGTTTTTTCAATAAAGCACATCTAAACAGGTGGTCTAAATAAATTGTGAAGATGCACAAGGAAACCATAATTAAATTGTCCTCACCGGTGCTCAAAAAAATAATCCTATGGTACAATGAAAAGACACAAGGAATGATATTAAACACTGAGCTAAGTATAATCTTAGTAAATTCACTTTTGAACTCACAGTTCATATGTGGTAGGAAAGAGCTCAAGGTTCTGATTATACAAAGTGTTTAAGCACCTAATTCCTTTGAAGCCAATGGGAGTTGAACATGTGTTCCTGAAGGCAAGACGGTCACACACAAGCACTCTGACAGCTCAGAGCCTGTATGGACACAATCCTGTTCATCTGCTAGAGCACCGCTGAGAGAACAGCATGATGGAGGCTCAGCCTGGAGCAGCTGCCTGCATTCACAAAGTATCTCTAGGATACTTCATGCATGCCCCCTCTATGGGATTTACATACACAGAATGGGGATTTTAGGGATAATACTAGAACCTCAAGCTCAGGTATATGACAGACGTGTAACATTTAAGTCCTCATGATAATTGCATACATCTGAGTTCCTCTATGTCATGCTGTACTTTGAAACTTCCTTCCTTGGAACATCAAGTCCAGCGCACCCCATTGTCCACCCCGACTCCGATGTACCAGCAGGCTTATCTTAGCAAGATTAGCAGCACAGGGGAAATATATGAGATAGAGTAGGAGAAAACAGCAAGAAGCTAGTTCCCACACAATTACATGGTGTTGTGCAGATAACCTTGTAATTATCTGATTACCTCATCTCTTAAGTGCAAGCACCAACCTTGCACCTCATCCCAGGTGCACTGAACTCTATTCCTGTACAGTGGCAACTATGTGGGAAATCACATCTCGACCTTTTGTATCTTGACAGCTTCAGGCTCACATCTGCAGCAAGCTGCAAATGTCCAAGACCAAAAAGTCAATTTCTCTGTGTTCTGAAACAAAGGGAGACTGATTGCATCAGTCCTATTTCTACATCTAAACTCAATCCTGAATTGATCAGGTATTAGCCTTTGGAAGATATCTATATCAGACAGGGACAGAACCTGCAGAGCAATAATTGTATCAGCAAATCCATGGCTGTGGGGTGTTAAATACTGTCTACTGCTTGGTCTACTTCTCTTGCTCATCTCTGACATCCTAAACATCAGCACATCCCTAAGGCAGGGAAGTCAATTGCACCAGAAGGCTGATAAGAGCCTGATCCAGTATCTGCTGGGGAGGTTTGGAAGCATTCTTTGATTGTTTTCTGACTCAAAAAAAAATCGAATTACAAGTTTTTATGCACAGTTAGACCAGTTTTAGAGGACAAGGGCAAGGGCAAAACATCTGCGTATTTCAGAGTTCAGGTATATCTTTCCCTGTGCTACACTTGCAATGTACTGCATGGATACTGATAAGGTGAGGAAGACTGCCTGCTTTGTTTTGTTGTCTAGAGGGAAAGCTTGCTTCACCTGGGAAGATAATTGCTTCCTCCTAGTACCCACACAGTAAACACTTGTTACCACAACACACAGAGCACTCTAATGCATGCAAAAGAGTTGAGGATCCAAAAACTGTACCAAACAAAAGGCATTTTTTCTTTGGATTCTACCTTCACCTTTGTGCCTCACCCTGAGAGATGCTGATTCGGTTCATAATGGGAAGGAGAAAAGACCTTTCCAAGGTCTTACTAATGCTCCTGCTGTCTGTTTGCCATTCTACTATTAGATCATAGCATGCAAAACTATTGGACTATGACCAGTACCTGCCTAGAAATATTTCATATGTCATTTCCCTTCTTTTTCCCCTGATGAGTCAAGTGTAGCTGCCCTATCTCACATCCTTCTTCCATTCTTACATTTTTCCTCCTTTTTTTTTCCAGCATGTAAACCTTACCCTCTACTCCCACAAAAGGCTGCAGCCAGGTCCATCTAGATGCTGTAGGGGGAATTTCATTTCTGCAGGTTTACACAGGTATCGATTTAAGCTAACAGATACATATTATCCACTGTAAAAGAAAATTACTGTTTTCATTACTAAGAAAACACTTTCCTGTTGTCAAAAGAAAGCAGAAATTATGTCCTTGCATTAAAAGGCTTCTAGAAAGAAATAGGCATTGAATTCCTGCTTGCAGTCTATTTCTGATGAGATTTTTTGTTCTTTTGAGAATGAAAAGGCGGTACTTCCTTCATGCCAGCTGAGATTAAATCGAGCTTGTATATAGAGAATATATTCACATATGACACCTTATTTCCACAGGGAAAACTCAATTTAGCCACAATGCTTTTAAAGGTATGGGATGGGCCCCCATTCCTGGCACCATCTAAAATCATACACATTCAGGCTTTCTTGTGGCTTCTTCAGAAAAGGAAGTCAAGAAGTATAAAAACACAGATTACTCTCACTTAGCCCTTTAAATAGAAGAGAATTGTGATTATACCAGCATAGTAAAGAAGAATCTGCCACCATTACTGTATATTTTTTTTTTTTATTTTGGGGGTTTTGGCAAACCACTTCTACCTTCTTCATGTTCAAGGTAAGTAATAACATCTATGCCTTGTCCCTGATATGTACTTACATTCAAGTCTAAGGGAAGATGGGGAGATATTAAGATTGCTTTTGGGATGAGATGTAGCCCTAAAAGTGTGTCATATTTCTCCCCCTTCCCCTGTTTCCCCTCATCTAGGCAGTTCTTAAGAGCTGCATTGCATTGTGAGCGCTTCCAAACTTTCCTTCTACCATCTGCAGAATGGGGCAGCCATGCTTCTCAGGGGAGGATGAGCAGGCTTCAACAAGGATATATGGGGTTCTTTTACAGGTTGAGAGGTGGTAAACATTCTTTAGGTTCCACCCTTTTAAGAGTCATGTTTGTAAGTCAACACAGTCTACTTCAGAAAGTGTCTCAGTGGAAGCTTGCTGGCTCATGAGGGGGACTGGCAGCCTCCCTGAGATGGGGAAAGGAAGTCTGGTTTCTCTATGACCTGAATGGAGATGAAGTCTTGCCTGTAATGATGGCTCACAACAAGATAGGTGCACTGAGTGGCTAGTGGTCTATGGTCTCCTTTCTGATCACCCTGGCTGGACTAGCAAACTGATTTTAACCTATAGAGTCCTGTGAATGAAAGGCCGATTGATACATTGAGGTGTCACTTTGCCATTTGCACACTTCCCATTTGGAAGTGTCTGCCACTGAGTAGTTGAGAGTGCTCTTCAGTCTTTTGTGCCTTCTTTCAATTTTCCTCCCATACCCAAAGCTAATCCTGCTGACCTTACTGTATAGCCCTAGAGATGTAAGGTGTGCCTATGCTAAGAAAACAGAAAAAAATAAGTAAAACACTTAAACACCATTACCACCATAACCACCCCATTCCCAACTCTATCTCTAGCAACAATTATGTGGAAGAGAAGCTCTGTGCTCTCCAGTACCAGATAATTTTGTACAGCTGAGGTGCAGCTACAAGTTTGCTCTCAATCATTGTGCTATGAGAGGTGGAAACAGATTAAGGTTATCTGTTAGCATCCTGATCCCTGGATTTATCTCGTTCAACTTAGGTTACTTTACACTACAAGCCAAACCTAAGTTAATTGTCCAGGCTGCCTCAAAAATCAGTGTTCAGAGAAATAACTCCTTTCTCTGGGTTATTAATCTCTGGCACCAAACTTGGAATAAACTCTAACCTGTAGGTACTGAAAGCTAAAGATGAAGAAAGCCATCAATGTTCTGTCCAAAATTTTCTGACAAAACTTTCATTAGCTGAAACAGAAGTCTGGAGAACTGTATTACTTTAATATTATACAGAATACTCTGAAGCATTGTATTGGTGTACCAAAACTAGACTAAAACCCACAGTCAAATAAAAGGACAAGGGATCCTTCAAACCCATCTCAATTTGAATTGAACTATTAACTTCCATTCCTCCTGGGGCCTGATCTGAATTGTCCCAGTTCCTCCATTTACACTAACCTCTATTGGGATTTTATTACTCATTGACAGCGCTGTATCTGCTGAGAGATGTGGTTTAAGGATACCAAGAAGTATGTAGTAATATTCCTTGCATCTTTGCAGAACAGTGATGTGGTAGCAGTCTCCAAGAACCAATTCCAAAGTAAATCTCCGGTCAAATGCTCCTCAACAGTGTAAAATACAGAATGCAGAAAACATTCAAATGCATTACAGAAACTGAGTGCTAGGGTATATTAATAAAAACACTTTGGACAATAAAAACTCTGCCATTTCAACAATGTTTTGTCATTCCACAAAAAAGGGGTCAACCTGGTTATTAAGAGCTTGATAAAAAACATTCTGTTTAATATAATCTTTTGTTAGAGAAGTTAATTAGAATAAAGAAATGCAATCTAACAATTGTATTCTTCACTTCATAAACAGTATAACAGAATAACTGCTGAACTTCTGTAAATCAAATTCTTTTTAGCAAGCACACACACACAAAGACTAAAGCTAAGCCTATTCTGACAAATTCTGCATCATGTTGAACTTCAGAGAAAATAAGTAGGAAGGAGATTACAAGCACACCACTGATGCTATCCAGAATGGATATGCAGACCATGCTATATGGCCAATCAATCTAATATGTAAGAACAGTAAGATAATTAACTTCAAATTAATGGTCAGTAAAGAATTGGGCATACAATAGGCCAACTTCTCAGCCATGCAAATTGGCACAAATGTAGGACCTGGTCTGCTCTATGCCTCATAAATCATTGCAGTTATAGACAGTAAGACTAGAAAAAACATCCAGAGATTGTTTCATTTATCCCCTGCCCAAAGGTGGAATTATCTGTACTGATGTCATCCCTCACAAAAGCTTGTTCAGTCTGTTTCAGAAACACCCAGGAAAGTGAACTTTATAACTTCTCAGCATCCTGCTCTTATTCTTAACTGTAAGAATATTTTTTTCTTAATATTTAATCTAATATTTAAATCATTCTGCTGCTATGAAACCTTCCTTGTCCTACAAACATGAATCAAGGAAGAGATTATTTCGTTCCATATCACAGACACATTCTACATATCCTTCTTTTTCTCTCTTTTTCTCTAAACCATACAAGATAGTCTGGTCTTTCTGCATCAGCCATGTTTTATCCATTCTTTTTTCTCTGCCCTCTGATCACTGCCACTAAATTCTTAACCACCGAGAAGAATTACTACAATTACAGAGTGTGTGGAAACCACTGTATAGCTAAGTCTGTGCTCTATAAAGGTACAGGCCTTTGAATTGCCAGAAGATTCCCACATATTTGGAACAGAAATAAATCTGAGAATCTGGACTTCAGCATCTCCTGATAGCAAGTATCCATAAATCTCATCCTTTTGTTTTCGAAGGTAGAAATTCATCCAATAATGCTATCTCTCTCTATGAGAGTGAGCTTATACACAGGAATGTGCATAAAACAATATAACTCTATTTTTGCCCCCAATAGGATAGAATTTTTTTTGTGCTCATATATTCTGATCTGCTTTGATACTCTTCTTCTCCTGAAGGGGTTAGTTTCCTTATTATACACCTTAACATTCTTTCAAGTAACACACCATCGCCCGTTAACTCTGATGATGAATTTCAACAGGGTGAATTTAATCCTGTGAAAACAGACATTTGAATTCTGCTCCTTGCTATGCAATAGGAATGTATAATCTCTTATAATCTCAGTCTGTCATAGTGTAGCATCAAGGATATTAAAAGAACCAGTTAATTATTCAATAGTGCAGTGTTAAGCCATTGCCATTGCAGTATCATCTCAATCACTACTTTCCCTCAAAAATGGTATTTACTAATTGGTCATCTGAATTCTGTTATTGCTAGACATAGCTACCTTTTCCTCATGGTCTTTTTTTGTGTTAGATTTTGCTGCAACTCTACCAATGAGGTATATCCTTCCTGCTTTAAACAAAGTGATCAAGATAACTACTTTGTTCACATCACTGACCTCAGAAATACACCTTGATAGTAAATTCCTGCTTTGTTAACCAGACCACTGTGGATTTTGTTGGGGGTGAAGGGAGTGGATGTTATAAGCAGTGGTGCCACTGAGTTCTTCTTTTCATAAACACCATTTATTGGCAAAGTTTGTCAGGCCATATCCTTTTGTTTTACCTACTGGCTATTGTTCATTGTATTGCTAACTTTTCAGCTCAATTATCACACAGTTGTACATATTTTAAGATGTTTTTAATAACTGTCATCAATCTCCCTGTATTGACTCAAGTAACTTCATATATCATCCTAACCTCCAGCAATTAAAGTCAGGGTGAATACTTCAAAAGCAGCATAGTTCTTCTGGTCCTTAAGTTAGGTCTGGCTATGTTGATCTTTTAACAGAGCACAACAATACTAACTCAGACCCTGAAAACAGTGAACATTTACTCAGATATGGTGATTGTCCAATTCACAGTTCAGAGTGAGCATGTGCAGTACCAGCTCTGTGTGCAGCACCAGCTCTGTGTGCAGCATCATTCAGAGATGTAGATATTCTCTGGTTTATTTCACTTTAGCCAGAGAAGTATTCTCTGTTCAGCTGCAGATTCTGTTAATGTACCACTATGCATCGAAACTGTCTTTTTGCAGCTCTGATGGAACAAGATCTAAACACAATCCTTCCTATGTTCATGCCTCGATTCCCGTGGGAAATTGGGAGGGTTCCAACTGGGAAAGAAAGTGTAAAGGTTAGAAGTTATGCATTACATGCTTCCAGGTTTCCCAGACTAAACAGTGAAATACTAGTACTGCAGGAGAAATTCTCTCGTAAGCACAATTTATTCCTGTGTTTTTTTGATTAGCTGTCTTTTCCATATGATTCTTCATTAAGAATGTTTCTCACTGCAAACACCTGAGATCTATTTTTATATGCCAGTGCATTCCCTTTCTATCTCTGCTTTGAAACATTCTTTTTATATTCATCTTACCAAGAATAGCTGCCGCAGGCATGCACACCCACCAAGAAAAAAAAAAAAAAAAAACAAAAAAAAGATAAAAAACTCCTATTTCCTAAGATTCTAGGCTTCATATTTGCCTTTTTTTCTGGTTTTTTTTTTTTTTCCCTTTCTTTTCCTAACTTTGGAGGCAGAGGAACATAGCAAAAGGGCTGTCTCAACCCCACATGCAGTTCCACTGATTGGATATCCTTGGTATCTGACCCACAGCTTTATTTAATCTGAAATGTTTAGTTCCAAATGTATGTTCTTAACTTGAAGATAACAAATAAAAGAGATCCATTATCTTCCCAAATCATTCAAAATGATCTTGAACTTTCCAGTTCTGAATTTCAGATCATCCACTGGAGATGAAGGCTGCAGGACTGGAACTAACTTATATTACTTTGAATACACTCCTGTGATAAAATTGGGCTAATAGGACAACAGAAATTAAAGAAACCAGTTCACTTTCTCTGAAGCACCTTGCACCTGTGAATACATTATGGTAGAAAAAAGGAGATTTTTTTCTACCATGGAAATTCAGAATTCTCTCTGAATATACCTAGACAGACCTTGAACACAAACAGGTACTTCAGGAGACGCTTTGCAAATGTAGAGATATTTAACTGGTCAGATCAAGATTCAAGTTAAAAACTGAAACCTCCTCAGAGGGATGATGGAATTCCAAAGATAATAGATGAATAAATTATGTTAAGACAACTTGTTACTATTTCTGCCAGCTCAGAATTATGCCCTGCACAGCACTGCTGGCTGCAGTGTCCAATCTATTTTTCAAACCAGTTGCTTGAATTTCCACCACTAGTAGATTGGAGGTGAAGGAAAAGGGACAATGGAAGTTTTATTCTACAGCTCATCAAGGGATATTTTTGTACATATACTTCAAATTTTATTTTGGTCCTTTCATGGTAAATACAAAAACATATTCTGGATTCACTGAACTGTAAACTCAAAAGAGAAGGTTATACCAAAGTTCCTGAAAAGATGAGAGAACTGATCCAGGCAAACACAGCAGTGCTTAACCACTGTTACTGATTGTATAAGCCCATAGCTTAGCCATAATCATGAGGGGAGTAGAGGCAAGGGTTAAATATCTCTTTCAGTCCCCATCTGCTTTGTTTTTGCCTCTGCCATTCAGGTTGCTTCTAGTATTTCACCAAGCCCAAATGCCAAGAAGGAAAAAAGAAAAGTCTCTTGGCTTCTCTAAGACATTCTTACTACTACAGACTTATAAACAATCCCAGCTTTTGTCTCCTCTCTTCACAATCCTGGGTTTACCCAGCATCATTATGTCTTCTTCAAATCATCTTCATGAAGAAAGTAGCTTCAGAACAAACACCTAACAAAAATCTATGCTTGAGGATATAGGCTCAAATCTGCCTTTCTTAAAGCTGGGTCTTCCCAAGGTGGGAACAATGGAAGAACTGGGGAAGGGCTGGGATGTTGCAAGGCAAGACCTTCTAGGCCAATATCTTAACAATTCAGCCACTTTTCCCATCATAGGAATTTTTGCCAAAGAAATGTACTAAAACATTAGACTCTGCCTCATACTCTTCAGTTGTTTTTGTTTGCTGTGTGAGCTAGTGGAGATTCATGAATGGCACCTTGACACCTCTGTCCCTGGACACATTTCAGAGAAACCAGCATGCATTATCTTGTTTTCGCTGCAGAGCCTCCGCAGAAAGATTTGTGAACTTACTGGCTCCATCATGCGTCCTCCAGAGAACACTGCAAGGGGAAAAACACTCCCCGGATTGTTTGTGTTTCTAAGCTTATAAATGAGAACACTCAAGTTTTAAAACAAACCCTTTGAGTTACAAAAGACTCAGCAATGCCTCTGATGACTAGACCTGCCTGTCTGGGAATGAATAGGCACACCTGTTCTTCATGATAAGAAAATTGTTTTTGTGTTCTACTGTCAAAGCTGAACTAGAATTTTTTAAACTTGCCAGTATTTTAGAATAAGGATGATTTTAGTTAGCAGATTGAATCATGGCTGCTACAATCAGCATCAAGTCTGACTCTGGTTCTTTTTAATTAACTTGCTATGGTTTTGTGCAAGTTACATAATTTTCTGCTTTGGTTTATCTGCCATTAGCACTTTGTTCCAGGATAATCAAGTTTGATGGTATATGTGTGCAGGTCATGACAGAGATTTAGAAATTCTTGAAGGAAACACAAATGTTCCCTAGTAAATAAATAACATTATTAAAATAGCATGTACTCAATTAAACATTAATTAATATTTCTTACAGAGTTTTATGCAAGAGAAGTAGAATCAGTGACTCTTTATGAGATATTCTTCAAGTGATATGCACTTTGCTGAAAGAGAAAGTACAGGTCATTATTATACTTAGGACTCTGTTGTTCAGAATGTACACTTGCTGCCATTTCTGCTTGGTGTAATGTGGTTAATGTAGCATCCTACAGGCAGCATATTTATTAACTACTGTGTGAATGCAATTAATTAAATGGAGGAGTCACCTGAATAAATACACAATGTCAACAAATGTATATGTATACATCCAAGTTAGTCCCCCTAGACTGTCTTTGTGGTCACAGAAAGAAAGATCCTTTAGGAAGTGGCCCATCCTCATCTGAGATAACCAACCAAACTGTATCACATAAAGTACAGTCTAAAACTTCCTTCCCACGTCTCTCCAATAACTACAAAAGGAGCTGCTATGATTAGTCAAAATGCAACCATTGAGACTGTTGTTTTCTAAAGACAGGTGAATAGAAATCTACATCAGAAGTTGGGATGTGTATACACAGGAACTCAATTCACAGTTCTATCAGAAAAGTATCAGGTGGTTTTTAATAATTTTCTCCATTTCTTCATTTACATGAAGGTGATAATGAGACTTATTCATTAAGGAGACTTTTGCAGAACTCAGGTGAGGGGAAATGTTTCATCTCAAGAAATAATATGATGACAGGGAAGTGCCATTTTCACTTCTCTTCTGAAAATGTCTGTTTTGTTTTCAACCACGTGTGAAAGATGAAATACTCACTGCAGTGACTTCTTATCAGGTTAATTCTTCCCACTGAACATTTACAGTTTAATCATAATAAATTACCCTTGAAAATATTAAAAATTGTGACCCATATAATATCATCAAAATTACTTACTTTTTTTTTTGTGCCAGTCAGGAAGTACTGTTTTTTCATAGCATGGCTCCTTTCAGCATAACACAGGCATAACAAATAAAAGGCTGGATCTAAAGGCAATCTAAAAATGTTAATGGAGATGTAGCATCACTTTTATCCCCTTCCAACGAAACACTCCTAATTGTATATTCCCTGAGAAACACAAAGTACAGCAAGAATGAGAGAAGGGAAACATAGAACTTCTTACATGACAATAATCCTATCATGATAAAACAGCAGGATTAAATCTTCACTGAGTCTACAGTGCATACAAGCTTTCCTGTCAAAATCAAGAGTAAGTCAAAACCTCTGCTCTTTCACACGTCAGGACCACCAGCCCACTCACTTTTTTGGGCCAAAAGATGTAATTCCTGATAGATGCTGGGACATGGAGACATTGCTTTGCAGTGGGGGATATGTACTTGCATCCCTTGCAGAATGAGATCATCCCATCAGTATTATTTTCTGTCATAAATTTTTTCAACTAATGGTAATTTCTAACCTTTCCTCAGAAGTAAGGAAGAGTTAAAGGACTGCAATCTTTTTGCATCCTTATGGGATCCACATTCTGACAAATTTTCAACTATAATATGGATGCTTTCACCTCTTCACCTTGCACCTAAAAAATTCTGGATGGACATTAAATAATTAAATTGTGTGCATTAAATTGAGTTTAAGCTTTTTAATGCTGATTGTTTATAAACATCACTGTAATTAATTTATTGCCTTTGAGTTCAATTCTGCTTTTTCATATAGAACTAAAAATATATGTTGAGCAACTTGTGAAAAAAAAATTCATAAGTGTGACAGATGAAAAGCATCCTTCCTTCTTTCTGAGTTGTTATAAGCAAACTTTTGGGAGTGTACCAGTCTGACTTTACTAAAGTAAACAGTGGGCCTGTCCCAGGTTTTATGTTTCCACAGTAAACTTTTAAAATGGGTTTTGAAAAGTGACTGTGTGATAGGGAGACGTAGGAAAATATGTGTGTATTATTTATTATTATTATTACTACTACTACTACTATTACTATTATTATTATATTACTGAAAATATTTTATCTGTGCTTAGACTAGAAATAATATTATAAATCCTTCACCAGGGAAAAAATACAGAAGAATGAAGCAGGAAAAGAGCTGCATTTTATCCAGGCATGAAAACAGTAAACCACATTCCATTTTCATGGCACTCTCCTCTGAGAGCTCATTGTCATGTTTGTGCTCACATGTGCTGGTGTCCATTAGATATTTCCAGAGACACACAACACTTAACATGCATACATAGAAGGCCTCTAAAGCATTAAGAGCAATAAGGGGCTTCCCAGGCAGCTGCAGAACACAAATATCACAGCTTGTATATCAGGGAAATTAAATGGTGAGCATTTGGTCTAAGTATAGGAGTTCAGAATTTGTTTTTCTACCTTTTATGAATTTTGTGACTTCTAAATAGTAAGACCAGACCAAATAGTTCACCTGGTAATCAGAGCTGTGCAGTGGCTGTAGACAAATCTGCAGGAGTTCAGAGATATTCTAAAAAGCAGCTCTGAGCCTCAGGCTCAATGACGTACAAAGAGATAAGACAGTCCCCAAAGGTGGTAAAGACATTTTTCCTGCAGTTTTTATGGCAATTTGGACAGATATCAACATATAAACAGTAGAAAGATTGTGCCCAACTTTAGCCTGGACAAGCTGGTCCTTTGGGAAGGGAAAAGGGCAGGGAGGTTTCTTCATCTCTGGCATTTTTACCACTTTCTTTTGCAAGCCTTGTCCTTGGCAGGAGCACTTGAGCTGACGAAATATGCATTCACTGTATGTTCAGCCAGAATGAGACCCCCATGCTTTGGCTTGCTGTATTGTGGCCACCACTAGGATGGTAGCCCAGCTGTGTTTTGGAGCTGACCTCAGAGTTCATGTCTTCTCTGGGGTTACCTGACCCAATAGCAATAGCTGGCCAAATCTCAGCTCCTTTATGCAGACCCAACAGGGACCAAGAGATGAGAGAGCCTAGGAAAGGTTTGAAGCAAGTAAGAAAGAAGTCATCTAATAATTAAATCCAGCATTTAAGCACAGAGGTGATGTACAATATAAATGTTGCTATAATACTGTGTATTGTGTATATTTGGATTGTTTAGTGTTAGTCCAACTGTAGTAGGATGCCAATAGTGTCTAGACAAATGAAAATAAATATTTACTGATAGGTAGAATTACTACAGCTGTAGAAAAGTAAAGAAAGTACAAAAGCCTTTTTGCAAGCCATTAAAAAGTCACTAATTTTGTCTATCTTTCCCCAGTCTATTAGCTGGCATAATAAAAAGAAATGTCTGCATCCACAGACTATATCCCACTTTGCACATGCAATTTAATCTACATATAACAGCAAAATGCTGAAATAAACTGTTGATGAACTTTTATATTATTGTAAAACTACTTTAAAATGCCCCCATGGTACCTCAAAGCCAAAGAGTTTAAGAGGTACCAAATTCACTACTTTGAGTCCATTGTTGCCAAAGTACTCACAGAGGTTGGACAAAATAATTTTAATTTCCAACATGATAAATTGATAATATGACTACAAACAACTCATAAACATTGAATTCTCCTTCCAAAATAAATGACTGCTTAAAGATGGGATTAAGTCCAAAAGATGTCTCAGTTTGTTCGTAAATATTCAATCATTTCATGATTGAAAAGTGAGGAGAAAAATATAAATACTTGGTCAGCAACATATTTTCTAAATGTGTGCACATTTAATTTAATTATTTGATTTTGTATTGATTTATTCTTTTTAATGGAAAACAAATCATGGTAGGAAGTCAGTAAATTTCACACTTTCTGTCAAAAAATCACATCTTTCTTTTTTTATGTAGCACAGTACTTCATTCATCATCAATTTAGTTATTTTTCTCTTACAGTCTTTAAAATTGACAAATGAGAGATATCTTGTTTAGGGAAAAGTGAAGTGCTACACTCAGTTTCTTTTTTGTTTTATATAAAGTTTCAACAGGTTTTCACTGCATGTTAATGTGGCATTTATTATTGTTGCTGTATTTTCATGTTAAACTATCCAGGTTTGTTGGGCAATTTCTAAATTTTTAATAGTAGTTCTAATGGCATTACCTTTTACAAATTAGAAAAAACCAACTTGGAATGCCATCTTAAATTACATAAACCCAGGATTTATTTATGGTTCTAATGCAATATAACATTTGATAATTCAGGGGTTGTCTAGGTTAGAGATAATTCATTTGACCATGATATCAAAAAGTCTTGGGATTTCAACAATATAAAAATGTGATTTTTATGTGTCTAACCTTCACTGTTTTAATTTCTTTAGGGGAGTTGGAAAATTTCTTAGATGTTATCTGTGTGAATTAAGTTGTTTAAAGGAAATATGGCATTCTATTTCTATAGAGATTTTTAAGACTTTCCTGTTGGCTTACAATTAAAATGAAAAGCAGAAGTTGCTGTCTTTGTTCAGAGCATATTTCAAAACCATTAGCTTAAAAAGAAGTAAAGGATGTTTCTATTTAGAGTGAAATAAAACATTTTAACATCTGAAGCAAATTTAGCATTTCACATAATTTTTAATTAATCATGTTGACATTGTAAGACAAAATATTTTTATTTGGATACACATTTTCAAAAGTCCTCTAATCAGATTCATAAAGAAATTGGGGAAATAGCCAAACTGGTATATTTTTTTCATACTAATAAATATATTTTACATTTTTGTGTTTGTGTGAAGATGTTTTGAGTAGTTCTGTTGCCTAACTTTCAAGAACAGCATCTAATATCACCTTTTGGCACTGGACAAACAGTGCTTTGCATAAACAGCCTTTTCAGTGGTGACAGCTTTTCTTCATTAACCATTTGGAGCAGAAGGAGGATTAGAATTCCTCATTACCCTAATAAATCTGATAAAAATTACACAATTATCCTCTTCAGGTTATACAGAAAATGTCTTGAAAGTGTGACACAGAGTAATTAAAAATTTTAAATCCTATTGGTATTACAGATTTGCAAAACCATCAGCTGCAAATGAGGGAAGGTAGAAGTCACTTGAGAGATTCTCAGCTTGAGAAACCTGTTAAAGTCTTCAGGTTTACCTACAACCTGCTCAGCAAACTTGTGCCTACCAGCAATGAGGAAATATCATTTTCAAGGGTGCCATGAAGGACAGAATACTGAAGAGAAGTTGAGGGATTCCAGCAACTTTAAAGAGACAAGAAATGATCAATCCTTTCACTCCTTGTTTCTTCTCTGTATGCCAGGCACTTCACTTTGAATGCAAAAGAGCTTAGAGGTGAGACTTCTGGACAGACACCAAGGGTTATAAACCTTGCAGTTAAAAGAGTTTTCAATTAAGCACCTCCTCTGCCTCCAATATGTGGCCTTTCATTTATTTTTAAGACCGATTTTAATCTATGAAATGAAAAACAGTTACAGTGCAAGTGTTTTAGGTATTTTTTTCAAGAGGATGCCTCTTTTCAAAAAAAATAATTACAAATTAAAATAGATATAAAAGAAGTAAACTTGAATGTATTTGTCTGGTCTGAAGGACTACAAACAACTACATATTTAAACCATATTCTAAATTATAGGCAAAAAAGTTAAAATATTAGGAGGCAAAATGCAAGTTTGAAATTGAATATTGATTTAAAAGGAGAAATAATTTCAGATTGATAGACAATCAAAAAATTATTTTTTTTTTACTATTATGTAGTTACCTATTTAACCCACTGAACACTAATCATTACAAAAAGTGAAATTTCTTTAATGCATAAAAAATATTGTGAAAAATATTATTCTGTCAGCAATTTCCTTGTAGTTTACAGAGTTTAAAAAAACATAACACTTCATCCCAAAAAACAAACAAACAAAACAAACAAAAAAAATCCCAAACAAACAAAACCAAAAAAACCCCAATAACAAAAAAAACCACCTAAACCACACCAAAAAAAAAGTAACAAAACCCACCTTTAGCTAAAATTACCAAACTTGGGCATTAATATAACAGCTTCCATAGTCTGGCCTCCCATCCCCAGTGTTCTGAATATGGAGATTTGTTGCTCTGAATAGAGTTGAAAGATTTTCTTACTCCATATTTCTACCCAAAACTACAGCAGAAATTCTGCACATAGGTAAGTTTCACTACATTTTAAGGTTGAAGGTTAACATGCTCTGGTCAAGTCTCTTAGGATTTTCTTTTGTATTATTATTTGAAAACACTTTTTCTCCTCAGTATAGACAGAAAGCCGTAGAAACTGAATGATGTTTTTCAAATTCTCTTGCAACATGCAGATTCACCCCAGACACCTCACCTCGGTTGTGATTCTCCATGTGATATCCCTTTTCATTATACCATATTGCACAATTTATGTGTATGTTTCTCCTGGATTCTCTGGAGTTTGATGTTCTTCCTGGGCCACCAAAATTGATGCAAGTTGTTCGTATTACACTTGCTGTAGATATCCATTAATTAATACTGTTTAAAGAGTTCCATGATTAGGCAGCAGCATATCTCCATTTTCCTTACACTTTGCTTTGCATTGACTCATATTCTTCAGAACCTTATGGTGAGTCCCAGGCACAGAAAGACACTGGGCTCAAGGAAATATGGGAGTCTCTGTAATTTAAGCTATGGAAGCAGGCACCACATTACATGCTAGATTAAAGTACTTTACAGTGATGCATCAGCAGAAGCAAGGGCAGAATCTGGCCCTGAAAAACAATCATTTGGAGAGGTAGAGGATGCCATCTGCAATTGTTTCCTTGCCTTAAAGACAGAGAGACTTTCTGCTTTCCCAGCACTTTGTGCTTTTATGAAAGCCATCAGCATTAGATACATCAAACTGCATTTAATCCAAGCACCACTGGATAATTTGCTTATTTCCACAGCCTCCAGTCTGACTTGTTGGAGAAGGTCTGCCAGCCCGGCCTGTTCAATAGCCATCTCTGTGAGTCATAACACAGCAGCTCCAGATGGAAGACAGGGCAAACATCTCCCTCCAGAGTTATCACCAGCTCAGTTCCCATCAATCAACCAGCAGCTGGGGCTGAAGTAACATTCGCCTGGCTCCCTCATGCCAGAGACTCAGCACGTTAGAGCTGTGCTTTCTCTCACATCCAGTCCTTGGGGGTGAAAAAGCCTGAAGACAGATTTCCCATGTGGCTGCTCAGCCTGCCACCTTCAAACATTGTGTCAAGCTTAGTGTACAAAAGCACTGACTTAGCTCTTTGATTTGGTGTTTTTAATTCAGAGAATGAATCTTCCTGGCTTACCGGTGAGATCTTGTCAGTCTCGCCTCCATCCAAGAGACAGAGGAACACTACATGTGTTATTTTAATGGCACGAGAGCAAGTGATTGGCAAGCCAAAGGCATGTCTGGGTTAACATGTGGAAAGCATGCATGCTGAGTAAATGCAACTGCTCTTGCCCATTCCGCAGCTGGTAGAGGTGGTAGGAGTTGGCTGGTGAATTGCAATAATGATGGGAATCCAGTTTTTGCTCTATAGTAGCAGACATGGCAGGAGGTTGCTGTTCCTTGAGCCAAGACAAAAATGGAGACTGAACAGTTGGAGCACTCCAGCAGCAAAGTTTTGGCACGAAACTCACAAAAATACTGCCTCTTGCCAGGGTGACCTGGTGCACAGTGCTCTCAGCCATCACCTGTGTGTGGGGAGGGCTCCAGAAGCTGACTGACACCTTGAGGGATACAAAAGAAACAAAACTGCATGGAAAACAAATACATGGAGTGAATAGCATCTTCTGATCTGTTACAAGCACAAGCTGCAAACACCAGAGAATACTTCTCTGATCAGAATTACCTGGGGTGGCTTACATGTCCTGTGAGTTAACAGCCCCTCACTCCCAAACAAGAATGTTTGCTTTTACAGGAGATGATGGTCTTGCCCAAGTGGGAACAGGGACCTTCTCTGCAGGTCTGTCTGCTGTTTTCAGAAAGAAAATTCAGTGCCCCAGATTTGCCCCTCCATGAGGTAAGCAGACCTAAAAGTCTGAAGTCTTCTTTTGGGGCATTTGGAAAAAAAAAAAAAAAACCAGGATTTTCTGGCCATGCATTCAATAACAAGAGGAAGCTAAAACAAATTTACACCACAAAATTTAGGGTCCATTTTAGAGGTGTCTATATAAAAATTTCATCAGAGACATAGTTCTAAATCTTACCTTTGTGTAACTATGTAAAGGTGCTATTTTCCCCTTCTGCCTGGACAAAATCGGCAGGATAACTTTACATTATTTTAAATGTATTCCTCTGTTAAAAATTTGACTCAAATACTATTGTATAGCTGAGGGAAAAAAAGGAATGGTGAGTAGATAAAAAGAAAATCATACACTGCAGGACAGAGAGGAGAAAAGAAGTCAGCCCAAGAGGGACAAAAACAGTAAAGAAAGAAATTCAGCTGGGAAATGAAATTGTACTATATACAAATTATATATGGAAAGAGAGAGAGAAGGAAATGTACTTCTGTAGGCTGGTCTTTTGTGAGCATCACTTTTATGCCTAGCTTCTGTATAGGTAGCACACTTTGCTTTTGCAGAAAACCTGCATTAGGAACAGAAAGCTTGAATCACCTATAGGGAAAAAGAGAAAGGCCATAGGGCTAAATCATAGGAGTGGAAGATTTGAAACATTGAGCTAAAGGTACAAAGCCAAAAAATACAGTGACAAATTCATGAATTCTACATAGTTGCTCCATTCAACATAAGGTATTGTTCACTGTCTCTAGTCGGGAGATATTTTATTCACTTGGAAAACTGCCTTCAGTCTGTCCAAAATACTATTTTAGTTCTAAGATGTAGCGATGTCATTAAATAGAGGGCATCTGACATTGCCGTAGGGCTTCTCAATTGCAAAAATTCTCTATCAGATAAGGGAATTTGGCACCATTGTATTGTTACTATCTACTGAGACTGAATAAAAAATTACACCTTCTTTGCACCTCATGTACTTTGGAGTCTCCAGAGAATTCAGGCTGATCACAACCAAGATGCCAAATTGTCAATCAGAATAAAAAGGAGTTTTCAACATTTTAAGTTGGTCAAGTGGATCAGTCCCCAGATTTAGCCAAAGGAGTGAAATAGTAAAGAGGCCCAGTTTGTCTCTTTTTCTGATTTCCCATAGTAGCACTGAACAGAACTTTTGTAGCCCATTGAAAAGAATCTGTAAGATTTTAATATGTCTTGTTCCACCCTCATCTCCCTTTTTCCCAAAATCATAATCACTGGAAACTTGTGTGAAACTCAGTGATAAAGCAGGTTAGTTTGTAGTTCAAAAAAATGTCTGTTTCCTTAGAGCAGTGTTCTGCACATTCTTAAGCTTTCCTCTCTCAACCCACCTATCACAATTCAGAAATGCCATGTTAATGTTTCATAGGCAGACTTCTTCTGGATTCTTCTTAGAAACAGCAGCATCCTTGAATAATTTATACCAGTCTCTTTCTGCTCTACTTTTTTCCTGCACTTCAGTAAGCTTCCATGAAGGAGGGGGAGAAGGAATCGAGTAAGCATCTGCTGGCAAGAGTCTGCCTCTACATCCACCATTTGTCTTCTGTTATCCCCATGCCCCCACCACATCAGGAAAGACACGAAAGGAAATTATCTCAGAAATGTTAAAGGTTGAATTCAAGACTAGCAAGGCTTTCCACAGCTGAAAGTATCACAGCAGGTAAAGTCACGTTGAGTGAATACCTGCATGTCAATAGAGTGTGTGGCATCATAACTGAGAGATGAGTTAGCGAAATTTGGGGTGAGGAGGGAGTTTGACCGTGCAGAGGTCTCCAAACAGCTTTTTACATTGTCTCCCAAACTGTTCTATAGGTTAAATTGTTTATGCCTTTTCTGGAGAAAATTTAAAAACAAAGCAAAGCAAAATCAAATCACACACATACAAAACTCACAATCGCACACCCACCACCTCAAAGAAAAAAAAAAGTATATATATATATATAACCTGCAAAGACTGCAGGACTGCTGGAGCATCCTTTTCTAATCTGAAACACAAAGCAAGAGAAAAAGCAGAGTAGAAACCAAGGTGAGGGCCAGGCTGGAAAACCCCTCTTCTGATGGAATGAACTTCCTTGGCTACATTTTCCACAAGTATGAAAACTAGAACTACATTATTTTGTAGCTTGCTACTCATTAGAATAGAAACCAAGTGGTTAATGTAAACTTCTAGGTGCTTTGAGATGTGGGTCTGCCCCAGCTCTGCCCTGTGCCAAAGAGCCTGGAGACAGAAGTGACTGTTCCTATAACTACACAGCTCATCACTGCACTCGCTCCAGAGACTGTGCTGAAGGCTTACTGATGTCATACACCACATAAAGTTTGAAAAAGCCTTTTGTAAATTTTATACCAGCACTGCTACCTTCTATTTCAACACAAGGAAAAGCAGTCAGACTCCCAAAGGAATCTGTGCCTTTAAAAAAATGTGATGGCTTTCTTTGAATTATTCTTTTCTAGTCAAAATAAACAAAGTACATCTAAATCCTACTGGACTCACATGGTGTCGCAAGGAGACCCAGCCTTTTAGCCTCATTATTTTGGAAACATCCAAAGGAGGACTGCAGGTATTTAGCTGTCAGGTTCTTGACTGCAATGTTGGTCTTTGGACAGGAATATTTTATTCCCATAGTCATTCTCCCTCTTTACTTGTATTTTAATCTTACCTTAACTACCTCTTAAGGCAGACAAATTCTTTTCAGTGGTTTTCACTGTAAATCAAAAGTAAGTCTGTGTTTTGTACAGGTCATTCCTCACCCATTAACTGAGTCCAGTAGCAGCATCTGTAGTAACACAAGGTAAAAACAGCATTCAGCTGAACACCTGCAGTGCACTGAGCTCCAAATTCCCTGGGATGGGTAAGAAACAATGGTATTTTGAGAGCTAGATCAAAATGCCTCTCAGGAGGCTATTAATCTTTCTATTCCACATTTGAAACCAAAATACCAAACATGGATGACCAGGTGATAAAGCCTTCACCTGCCATGGTTCAGTTGAGGTGGTGTTAAGGCATGGGTTGGACTCGGTGATCTTGAAGATCTCTTCCAACCCAGTGATTCTGTGATACTGTGATTATCAGTTTCTCAAAAGTACAGAGAATATATATCTTCATTGCAGTTATTGAAACTTATGCTAACCTATCTGATATAACTTCAACAGCTGGGGCAGGGGTTGCTTACAACCAGTCCAAATCATCACAGAGTTGCAGAGGCTAACTTGGTGATACATTTTTCCAGCTTTCTCTGTGAGGTTGGTAATAGGTTCTAATTTTCTACAACTATTTGGTAATGGTACCAAGTTACCTTGTGATGTAAAGCTTTCTCTATTACATCCACAGAGAATGAAGTTGCATCTTTGCCTGCAGCATAAAAATACCATAGAGAAAACTGTTATTTCTTAATTTCAAACAGCCTCTTTGAAGTGCCAGAAGGTTTCTAAGCTGCTTTCATAGCCACAGAAATGTATTCATGTAGAGAGTATACAACTGTAAATTTTAATTTTAGAAGGACAGAAGTTTAATTCTGCTAATAAAACATAAAAAATAATAAAGTAAGAGGTCAGATGTTTGTAGCCTTAAGAAACAGCACCATTATGATTTAGATATCAGTCATAAGTCAACTCCAAATCAATATCTGACACTTGCAGTATATTTAAATTATATTGCTCTAAAGTACATTAAGAATTCACTGTTGAGAATACAATTATTCCACAGATCAGGCTAAAGAAAGATGAATATGATAAACAACTTATAACTGGACGTAAGTTTCCCACAATGATGTTCCAAAAAACATCTTAAATAAATCATTTATAATATCTCATTATAACACATAATTTAGTTATATGAAGAATTAAAGAAATAAAATATGGTTATTATCTAATACTCTGGATGTTTTATCTTTGCCCTTAAGAATCATTTCACATGATAACAGATTACTAGAGCCACATTTCTCCTATCAAGGGTGATTAAGAAAAAACACAATTATTTTAGCGTTTTGGGACTTTTAAGAGGATGTGATGTGCACTTATCAGACCTCCAGAAACCACAAGTATATGAAATCTCTTATCACTGTATGAGGTAGGGATTAGCAAATACCCTTCCTTTATTAGCATGACAATTGATTAGAGGAAATCACAGCTACATTGCATGGTCCTGAAATGGAGAAGGTAAGTGTTTTCAGGAGACAGACATGCAGAAATACAAACGTGTACCACTGCAGTGGCAGGAGGGGGAGAGCTGTTGGATCAGCCTGAAGCTGTTTCATCTTACCAGTGACCCTATGACCCAGCCCTGCAATCTGTGGCATTAGTGGGCTATGCAGAACTAAATCTACAAGCTGGATTCGAAATGAGCTTGGTGTGGGAGTGCTTCCAACTTTTATTACATTCAGTCAGTTTGACACTAAAAAGTTTCACTTGCCAAGCTGAATTAAAATAAGCTAGAAATTCTAGACAATAGCAATGGCTTTGGTTAGGACTAGCTTTTCCTGAAAGGGAAAAAAAACCCCCAAACTTTGGATGTTTCTAAGTGTAAAGGATGAAATCAAATAGCCATGCAGACCTGAAGATTTAAATGGATAAGTGATTCAAAACCCAATTCATTTATTGCTCTGAACTTTCAGCTTCCTTGTTCATCTCTTATTTATATTCTGTTGAGAAACTATTCTAACTTACCTAGGTCATTATCTACTTCTGCTGATACAGAAAGTCAACAGCTGTAGGATTGGGTCTTCTGCTGCAACCTGAGGTCTTGTTAAATCTCTCAGAGTTCATGGGAAAGCAGCAGAGCAGCGTTTAAGCACTTTCCAGAAAAAAGCCTTTGCCTGCAGAACGTTGTCTTCATTGTGTGTGAGCTCCAAAATGCACTGATGTTATTTCAGAAATCAGATGTCTCATCCACATCAAAAGTCAGAATGATCCTAGTCAGGAACATCTGTTTTCACATGCCATAGCCAGATGACAGCAGTGACTGAAGGCAGACAGCTGAAGCTAGTTGGGATATTCCGACACACATCCACAGTGTGCAAACAAATACTTAAAATTTGTCACCAGTGTTTGCCTTACAGGATTGTAAGGCAGAAGTTTTCTTAAAGGTAATTTACAGTGGTGAAATTTCCTCTCAGTGTGTGTGTGTTTGCCTTTTGCAGCAAACACCTTAGGAGCCAGACCCTCCTGTAGTCACAGTACAGATAGAAAAAGAGCTTGCCAGCCTTCTCTGCAACCAGCCACATTTGCAGATTTATACTTTACTAACTCCTTAAATTAGTTACCCCTGTACCACTGATTTTTCCTATACTAGAAGTCTAGTCCATTTTCTGTTTCTAGTTGCACAGGAAAATGCCACATCAAGACCCTGACATCAGAAATTTAGGGATCCCTCACAATCTCTTGCTCCCCAACATCAATGAATTTCTCATTCCATCACCTCTTTCCTAAAGAAACAGGCCTGTGTTTCTCTTTCAGGGAATTCTGCTGTGAAGTTTGTAAAGTAGCAGCTCTCATACCTCATTTCTTCTTAATTCCAGTACATTACTAGTCTGACTATAGTAACATTATTCATTCATAGCTGAAGGTCCCCAAAGATTTGTCTTGACTCATTTCTCATCAGCTCCCAAGGCAGTCTGTCAGCTGCAGTAGGAGTCTCTGTTACTGTCATAATCCAATGTACGTGTGCATGGCAGAAGGACAGCTAAATACATCAGGGAAGATTTCTGGGCTTCTGACTTGTTACTGCATGTCTCTCTTTCCATTACTGGTCTGGTATCTGGCAGAGATGACAGTATGGATGAGAGCCAGCTTGCTAAGGAGACAGTCAAGGCTGATGGTGAAAGAGGAGACAGTTATTATCAAAGTGTTGTGGTAAGAGTGTGTCTTCAGGTGACATTGCTGACTTTGGAGGACTGGTGCCTATGTTTGGAAGATGAGGTAAAAGGAACAATGAAACGTACATTTTTCCAACTTTTGATTTTGATGCAAATTAACCAAGAGCAAAGGCGTTCCAGAAAAATGTGCGAGTTCAGTTTTCATTCTTCTGGCTTCTGAGAGGGCTGTGGAAATAAGATGCTGGTGATTACACAGAGAAGACAGGTATTGTATGTCTTCTCCATATCTGCTTAATTTTGGAGAATTTATTTTGTTGAAAATAGTGGTAGGAACCAAGGTAAAATTTCTATCACAGTTTTGAATTCTAATGACATTGAGATCCAGAAACTGGCTAAAATTCATTTCTAGGCTACTGAATGCTTCAAAAGTACATTTTAATTTTCTCTATATGCAACTAAGGCCAGACTGAATTCTTCAGCCCAATAAAGCCATGAAGATTAAAATGTCAAAGTACTTTTCAGTGATTTCCCCAGCTTGCTCATACATGCCATTGATTTTTTTTCTTTTGCATTAGTCTTTCCTGAGAAGCCTGAGACTGAAAAAATAAATTACATGGGCTTACTAATAGTAAGCATGGATAGAACTAAATCTTTATTCATAGTCTCTAGTTCTGTATTTTTTTCAAGCATAGACAGAGTTCTTCTGAGTAAAGTTTTGCAGCAGTGGCTGAGGCATGCAGTGACCCAGATGTCGTTGGAAAAGAATGGAAGCCACACAGCTTTCCATCAAAACCTACCACACACTTCTATCTCTTTGAGCACAGTGGCACAGCTGCTACATGCAGCATTTTTATCTGCTCCAAGATCCATACACTACAAGTAGCTGACCTGTCACAATGGCTGGGGGGCACTGAGTGGATGTGTTGCTACAGCTGTTTTTAAAAGTGAGGAACAGAAGCATGTATGAGAAAGAGCATAACGAGAAATCATTTGAATAAGTCATGTGCTGATAATTTGTTCAGTCTGAACCACCATGAAATTATGCACTCAGCTGGTTCAGTTCCTTGTTTGCTGTAAGTTACAAATATACACAAAGAAAATTTCTGCTCATAGCCAGGTAATTCAGAGTGCAAGCACGGGATACAATGGCCAGAAAAGTAAAGCAATACAAGAGGTAGAAGATTCCCTGCTACCCTATCACGTTTAATATCCCTGCATATGTTCTTGAATGCCAATTACGTGAGAAAGTTCTCCAACAGAAGTAAAAAAATAAACACCAGGGACTCTCTAATACTTACTGCTCAATTGCACTGTTCCATAACTTTCTGAGGAATAAGGAGTTAAAAAAAAAATAGAGGTTCTTTCTTTATGGTTAGACATTTTTAAGTTATCATTTGTAAAACCACACAAAATGATTTAGTTGTCAAAGAATAACTGAATTACATAAATAAAACATTACATAAAAGACATCTCAGCACAATTTATGTGAAGTGAATTTCACAAGGACCAGTCTATTGTAGAAAATTCAACTTATCTCTTCCTGATCCTTTTATTCTATCTAAACACAGAAATTTATGTCAGTTCAAAAATATCTATTACTGTTTCTCATAACTGAATCCATTATTTTCCCTCCATGATCCATCAGGTAAAAACAAGTGCAATAGACAGTTCTAGCAGAGCCTTGAACATAAAATGCCTCAAGAATAGAATGAGATCTGTTAAACCTATCTTGCTGTGCACTGTAACTGGAAATGATAACCTTGAGGTTTAATTTAAAACAAGTCATAGCAAAGACTTCTGACTGTAATTGTTATCTGTCATACAAATAAAATTATTATAAAATGGAAATAGGCTTGAAAAGGTACAGTTTTGCTTGTAGCATTGCCGGTAAGCAAAGTGAACTCTGTGAAGGTTTATCACTCTTTGCTGCCTTCTTCCTCCAGTCTTTCTTAATAATGGATACATTTGACTGCAAATATATGGAAAGAAAGAGCTTAAAACAAATTATTAATTTTCCATATTACTTTTTATTTCCAGACCTTTACTGATTCTGTTGCATTTAGTGATTTTTTTGTCTCCTTTGTTCCCCTGCTAGCCCAAGGGAAAACAAAAATCCAAAATTAGACCTCATATTAGAATGGCAGCATTTCCTTTTATACCAGCAGTTTCCAGACAGGCAAAATAAGTGCAAGTGCATGGATTTAAGACAGAAAGAGGAACCAATGGATCTCAGATCAGCATCTGTGGTTTCCAAGCTTGGATTTTTCCACTGGATTGTTCATAGTGGTAAAAGAACTCTACCAGGCATCAGACTTAGTGCAACCCAGAGAAAGAAAAAGATGAATCTACTTTCTTGCTTTTCCTTGCTTTCAAATTTGGTATGAAAAGAAAGTGCACCGGTCTCAGGACACACATCAGTGAGGTGGAAACAGAGGTCATGCTTGGAAGACAAAGATTCACCGCACATTTTCACCTACAGTACATTTTGGGGAGGCCAAACATAGAGGCTGCCTCAAAGATGAACACAAAATTAACTTACTTGATGCAGTGCCTATAACGAGACACACCAAAGTGAACCTCCCTGCTGCTTTCAGACAGCACTGCAGATCTCCCACCCCGGGCCAGCACACAGGAGAGGCAGCTGGCACACCCAAACTCCATTAACCAGCTGCGGCTGTGCAAGCACGCTAAGAGGAAGCAGAGGTGGAGTGGCAGGATGCAATTGCGGGGAAAGGTGCCTGCCAGCAGCTGCCCCGAGTGCCAGGCTGCATCACCTGGAGGCCATCACATGCAGGTGCCTGCCCCTCACACAGCTCAGCAGGGTGCAGCTCGCAGCTTCTGCTCCTTGCAGCCTAAGGTGGCTGCAGAGGCCACACTTGGTAGAGGGAGCTTGAAACAGCCGATTGCAGTTTGCAGCATGAGGGTTACACACACTGCTCTGCAAAGGGTCTCAGCTCTGCCAGATTCCTTCACAGCAGCAAACACAGAGAACCCTGCCAAGGGTGCTTCAGAGGAGAAATGCAGTTTTGGGGCACTGATTCATCATTTCAAGGAAACTCCTTTCACTACAGAAGAAATTAAGGAGACAAAGCAGTCAATTTAGCTGGACAAATAGACTTTCTACTCCATAATTGTTGGTTTAGGAATGTATTCATTGTGCAGGTGAGATCTCTTCAGAATTACTGGTGTTACTTCAGCGAGGTTCTGCAATATCCTGTTGACTTCCACCCAAGGGCAGAGGTAGCAGAGAGCAGCTTGAACCAGTTGGTATAATCTGAAATTCTGAAAACTTTCCTATTTCCCTGCTGTCAATTTTTTTTTTCTGGCAACTTATCTCCTGTGAAATACATGTCTGTTCTTTTTAAGATTATATCTTTTATCAGCAGTTTTGGGGTTTAGTTTGGTTCTTTGGGGTTTTTTTGGTTTGGTTTGGGTTTTTGGTTTTTTTTGTTTGTTTGTTTGTTTGTTTTTTTATTAGACAAGCTCAACTTTTATTTGAAATATTCTTAATGTTATAAGTCTGAAAAGTCATGTTAGAAATATTATTCAAACATGACGATCACAAGTTTGACTCAGAGACCTTTCCAAATAACAGCATTCCTATTCTTATTACATAAAAGCCACTCTGTGAGGTTTTTTAACCTCATACTGCAACAGTGTTAAACACAGCTCCTAGCTAGTTGAGAGATGCATGGGTTAATGGAGGTTTGATAATCATAAATAACATCTTGTTGAGCCATGAGCCAGTAGCTAGCACAAGTCTCAAAACAAGCATGGACGGGAGGACAGCAGGAGACTTTGCCTGGGAATCTCCCAGGTCCTTCCATGCCAATTTTTATCAGATGGGTTTGGCAAAGCCACTTAACCTCTTCTTCTTTCAGAGGGGATGATTACTTTCCAAAATCACATGGATGCTATGACAGCTAATTAATTATGGCTGTATTATACTTTACAAATTTAATTAGTATAAAGAGGGTTAGTAGACAGAAACACTGCACAGAAAATTAAGTTGGACAAAGGCACAGTGCTGGAAAGACGCTGTAGTGAGATAGAAAGAGGAGAAAAACAACAAATAAGGAAAGGGCTTTTGAATAATGAGTACAAAAGAGGTGTGTATGAAAGAAACAAGCGGTGTTCTACCTTCCAAAGGTAGAGGGGGAAAGGAAATTAAAAATTAGAAGCAAGACAAGCAAACAAGATGAATAGATTTGAAATATAAAGCAAAGCAAATAATATGAAAAAGATGTAATAAAAGCCATCCAGACCTGAATCTTTCTGATATTAGAGGAAAATGGCAGCACACTTATACTAACCTCACACTATGTTAACACAATACAGCTCTTGATTCCTGAATTACGCTGTTAAAAAATTAACTGATGAATCATAAGTAAATAATTAAAACTTGGTTCTGTAAGCCTCACAAAGGAGAATATAAAACTGTCACAATGATACCAGATTTTAGCAGAACCAATATTGTAGTTACGGAAAGGATAAAAAAAATTTAACATCTCTAGCTGTAAAGACTGCTAGAAGAAGCACTCGGGATCCACTTCTCCATGGAACAAAATAAAATGGATTATCTATTACTTAAGTCTTCTGTATTAAAGTTGAATCTGGAGAAGCTAGAAAAAGATGTTGCTAGTTACTCTGTCAAATACATAGATCTGACCTGGAGAGGGTTCGTGATTTGAAGGAGCAGGATTGACAAGGCTGTCACTCTAAAACACTGAGACAGTCTTGAGTTCATGTTAAAATATATTTTCCTCCAATATCTCTACAATTAAGAGCCATAAAATAAATCCTTACAGTTCAATGGACAATAACTCATAGCTTCTATGTCACTATTTGATGATCTTAAGAACAAACAGCTTCAGAAATTGAATAATAATTTTGTTTATTCTTGTAAAAGAAGTAGAGTAGACAAAGTATAAAAAGATCAGCTTGTGCATTCATAAAACAAAATAATTCCTTTTCTCCCATGAATATCTGTTTCTTTTCAGATATAGCAAAAGTACATGTACTTCAAGCCTAAGCAAGGCAATTAATTTGGACTCTACCAAATCAGAGTCATGGGATTACTTATTTTTTACTATGAGAGGACTCAGGGAGCACAGATCCTGCTGTGTAGAGCCATCACATTCCTTCATGAGAACAAACTGATAGGAATGAAAAATCTAAGTTACTGCAAATAATTATTTCAATAAAGAAACGACAAAAAGCTACAATAGTTGCTTAGCTAGACTCATTTCATTTGTTTATTCTTGCAATCTGTCATTTTAAAATAAATAGAAGACATTTTATTTTTCAGAAACACCCACTCCTCCAAGTTTTTGTTGCTTTGTCTTGCAAAACACTTGCCAGCAGCAAAAATTTTAACAGTCTTTGAAGATCAGAGAAGGGATGAAATGTACCAGGATTCCTCAGCACCCCCAAATAACCCACACACCTGGGGTTAGGCTGATTCCAGAGCCCCCTATTAGCCATGTTGGCTAAGACACGTCCTTCAGGAGCTTCCTGAGGATTCATCTCCCATGGCCTGGGCCTAGGCATAGGAATAAGACTCGATGTCCAAGTAACTCTCCAGCTGCTTGCTGAGGGCATCGAAGGTGGGCCGCCCATCGGCCTCCGCGCTCCAGCACCGCAGCATCATCTCATAGAGCGTCACTGGGCACATCTCCGGCTGAGGAAGTCTGTACCCATTGTCCAGCAGCTGGATCACCTGGTGTCCTGGTATACCTGCAACCCAAAATGAGTTTATCAGGCTACTCAGGGCCTACTTAGGGATGCCATGACTTCCTTTCTCTCTTCATCATAGAATCACCATAGAATGGTTTGGGTTGGAAAGGACCCTAAAGGTCACCATGTTCCAAAACTCCTGCCACGGGCAGGAACACCATCCACTAGACCAGGTTGCTCAAAGCCCTTTCCATCCTGACCTTGAAAAGTTCCAGGGACTGGGCCTCATCTCTTACTGTTTATCAGCAATTAAAAACCACCTCCAACATTTCCCAACCACATCACCCTGACTGCATCACCTGCAAAGCATCACAAATAGGTTTGTCTGGGTGTGAGGCTTTTCCTCCACTATTCAGGTTTGTCAAAATTTTTCTGTCATCTATTTAGCTAAAATAGTTCCTAAATCCTTCTAATCTCAGTGACTACAAAATCTCCCAAGAAAACCTGTCCTGCTGCTGAATTTTCCTCACATTCAGGAGCTTTTCCCTAAAGTCAGCCCTAAGTTTCCTTGAGGACATCTGGGCAGTGGCATCCTACCTGCTCCATCACCACCGGTCATGGAGAAGAAACCATTCCCCTATCTTTGCTATACCTTTATATACTCTTGCAGAGTATACTATTGTCCTGTTCCCTTTCAATTTTTTACTCTTTAAATTAAATCTTGTGTTGTGTTAACTTCTTTTCCCTAGATCTCTGAATGGTGTCTCCTCTGCACATTTCCCACTGCCACCACAAATCAACATAACCTCTGCTGCTGGCTGATTAATGAGGACAAACTTCTGGAATTAATACCAAGTAAGCAAGTATGGCAAAAGGACATTTTCTACTTTCAAGATACAGATAAACTTTGCAAAGGGGTAATACAGAATGGATTTTCAGACAATATCCACAGCCATGGTGTTACACATTTTTTTGTACTAAAATGATTTATTTATGTGTGTGTGTCCACCCCTATAGTTTATATAAGACTTCAGGATATTTTACTTTCCTTTTTTTCTTCAGAACAATGTTTCAGGGGATGAGGATGGGAATCAAAAAGCAAAATCAATTTTTCCTTTTACAGAAAATATCAATTTGGGACCCTGTGAAATGTAGTTTATAGTGAACATACCACCCCTCAGGCCTGTATAGATGCAACATAACTTTTTTTGCTTTAGTCTTTCCCTCGAGTTCTACTCACCAGCACAAAATGAGTCACAGTCAATCATCTCACTGATATCTTGTATTATTGGAGCCACAGTTCTTTGAGCATTTCTCACAGAGCTAGAAATAGTAGCTGCTCTCAGACTACTATATCTACTTTGAGGTTGGTGACATTTTATTTTTTAATTATTTAATTCTTATAATCCTCTCCTTTATGAAGACTTTTCACTGCAATAGTCAAATATGAGGGAAGGGGCTAAAAATACCCTGATTTAATTTTCAGACACCTTCTTCCTGAAGTGCATGTGCAGCGCTTCACACAATCTATTCTTCCATGGGATATAGCAAAAAAAAAAAAAAAAAATAAAAAGGACAGGTTGGGGAATAAAAACCACTTCCTTCCTTTCTTCTCATTTTTCATATTCCAAGAATTGGCATCTTTGATCTGATGCTGGAGGAAAACAGCCAGCTGACTTAGGTGCATGTGCAGTGCAGGTTGACTCCAGCAAGAGAAAGCTTAAATGTGTGCTAATCACAGCCTTTGCAATGCTTCCAGGAAGCCTGGGGAAGCCAGAAGATCTGACCCACTAAATGCACCTCATCTGTACAGCATTCTTTCTCTCTTTAAAGTTTTAACCCTTTAACATGCCTGTAGTACAGGCATTCAACCTTCTTTTTTTTTTGTGTCATTCTGAAAGAAAGAAAAAATTAGACATCATTCTTTAGGTAAAAGTACTTACCAGCATAAGGCATCTTCCCATGGGTGATTATTTCAAACAGAAGTATCCCAAATGACCAGACATCTGATTTAATGCTGAATCTGTTGTAGCGAATGGCCTCCGGGGCTGTCCATTTCACTGGGAGTTTTGTTTCAGTTGTAGCTTCATATACATTTTCATTTTCCACCTGTCGTGGGTAAAACAAAGCAAGCCTGATTTCAGATCTGATTCAGCAAAGCACTTAAGCATCTGACTAAGCTCTGCACGAGCTTTATCTTATAATCTTATCCAAACTCATGTCTTTCATGGCATTAAATACCCATTATCTGAAGTCTATCATTGCATTCCACTTGGCAGTTAAGAAATGCAGAGGCTTCATCAGAGGTTTTTCTAACACATTTATCATTTCAAGCAAGCATACAGCATTGGAGTGTCTCCTGCTTAATTATGACTTGTTACTGTGAATTCTGGACTGGACATGCAAGATTTCAGAAGTTGGTCAGGAGTGGCAGTGTAAGCATCCTGCTGACACATCCTGCTGACACATCCTGCTGACACGAGAGACCAATATCACCACGTCTTGGTCTTCAGTAAACAGAGAAGGCAAGAGCAAGAGCTAATGAATTTCAGAATTATTCTTCTGTGATTTATTGTGGTGCTGAAGAGCCATTGATAACAGTCACTTAAGCAGTTTTTTGGAGACGAATAAACTCTGGCTGATTCAAATTAACATATCAAAGTGAGTCAAATTAATTAATATAAAGTGTAGGTGAAGGACACATAAAATTGTTGACTTGCAAATTTGTAGAATCATGTCCTTAAAGACATGAATGCACAGACATCTAAATGTTGTCAGCATTCATGTGAACATTCTCTCTTTAATTCCTACATGTTATTTAGTGTACACAAGCCACACCCAAGCCTTGGTCAAATTTTTCACATGCAAATCCAGGCATACGCGTACCAGATTTTGCTTTTTTGATTGTTTAAATACAGAATATATGTTTCCTGGCTGCAATGCTCTGTAGTTTTGAAAATACTGGTTGTTACTGATTTGTATCTCTATACTGATACAGTTGGCATCTTGACCATAACACTCATCTTTAGAAACAAGAAATTATTTCATTATATAAATAACACATGTGAAAATACAGATTTCATTTCTCACACTTAATCCTTCGTATGTGACCTTTGTAGTGTTTTCTCTTAGGAGACAAAATATTCCTAAGAAAGTCTGCCCAAATTACTCTGTGACTAAGTATTTATTAGTAAAGTTCAGTTTTAACAAGAAATGTCAACAGCTGTAAGTTATTACCCTCTCTAGTGAAGACAGAAGAGAAATACCCATTATGAGCATTGTTCATTTAAAAATATATATTTTTTACATTAAAAAACTTGCAACATAAACTTACGCACATTTACAAGAATCAAATTAAACTGAAAAGAATTTTCAAAGTCCCTTGATGCGTTTTTCAAGCCATTATTCTATACTTCAGTATGTAATAAATCCAGTTCTGTCATGAACTTCAATTTCTGCTGCTTGAATGAAAAAACCAAATGAGAAGCAGAGGACTTTTTTCTCCATTTTCCCTTCTCAGTGCAAGAACATAAATAAATAATAAAAGCCAAATAAACACAGACTCAGAAATTATGGATTTCATATTGAAATCCATAAAATATGGAAAACTAAATCTTTCCTACACTGATTAAATCATTTTTAGAGGTAGGAAATCTCGTTTCTAAACCACAACTCTTTCATGGGGAGATCTTGGTCAGTGATACCTGGCATTCTCTGCCTTCAAGGGCTAGAAAAAAAAACCAGTGCAGTGGTGAAGAATTTGTGACTGCATCAGATTTAAAGCTCTGAGAGCTCACTTTATGAACTTTGCTGTTAGCTGTGGAGAGGAATAAGGTCATTTTATGATTACTACCTGTGCTCACAAGCATCATGGAGGCAGTGGGGAAGTGAACAAGGAGAGAATAGTTGTCAATACATTTTTATATGCCTTCCCTTACAGGCCTAGGTGTAGAATCTTTCCATCATTCCTCTCCATGTTGCAGACACTGTGAATAAAACTTGTCCAGCAAAGGGTATTTCTTGCCAGGTTCCTTCCTGGGTGGCTGAGTGGGAAGTAGACACCAGGACTCTTCAGACTGAAACAAGGGCACAGGACAATTTCTAACCTTGTATGGGATAATGAAGGCAGAAGATACAAATGAACGTTATAGGTCCTTTTCTCCCTGGGCTTGCCTTTGTCTGAATCCAGCAATTCAGGGCTTCAATTCATTCTTTACTTGGCCTGTTCCACCTTGCTCTCCAGACTTGAAAGGAGACAATTAACCCTCTCACAACCTACCTTAAAAACTCTTGCAAGTCCAAAGTCTGCCACTTTGTAAACATTGTGTTCACCAACAAGAACATTCCTGGCCGCCAGATCCCGATGGATATAGTTCTGAGATTCAAGGTATGCCATCCCAGAAGCCACCTGAGCAGCCATGTCTATTTGATGTGTCAGGGAGATTTGAGAGCCTCCATCTTCTGTTTAAAAAGGAATGACAAGAACAACATAACAACAAGGTGCAGATTTCAGACATTTATAACTGAAAACTTGACTGGTTCAAACAGCCAACACAAACAAACCAAACCATGTAACACAATAAAGTAACAGTCCAGCCAAATGACAGGGATTAGTGAATGGCATTACTTATTTCACAATAACTGAGTAAAAATGCCATCTTCTCTAAAAGAGTAGGTACTAAATGCAGGAGTTGATCTAGGCCTGGAAGGGGCTGCTGAAAAAGACTAAAGAGAAAATCTTTTATCTACTTGATAGTAACATAGTATGCACCTTTCTGACAGGTTCATAAATCTGTTCCAAACTGTGAGCAAGAGCTAATGTCAGTACCCAGTGGCTGTAGCCAGAGCTGACTAAAGATGGAAAAGCACAGAATTATCCTTGTTCCCTGTTCTCTGATGATTCTTACTAGGAAAAACTACCATCTGCTATCAAGTGTAACTCTCATTTTCACTTTCCAGTCCACTTGACTGCTTCATGCTGTTATCTCTGTGGTTGCTCCTCAACAGTAGGACTCATTGAGATGCTTTCAAACTGCCTGCTTCTCCAGTAGAACTTTTAAAGCAATGTGCATGCAATTCCCACCACGTTAAGATAAGGAAACCCCAGAAACTGCGATTTGGCAATCAAAGATCATTGTTTAAACAAATGATGAAGAATTTTGAGCTGGGCAACTTGCCTCCACAAAATGAAGGAAAGTCTTAAGCCATGAAAAACTGCAGCCAAAAACTGTAAGACAGGCAACCAAAAAAAAAAAAATAAATATAACAGAGTATGAATGCAGGGCCTTTGTGGGATTTTGGGGACAGCTAACCAACCTTCACAATGCAAATAATTTAAACTGTGAGGTAATGGATGGTAAACCAAATCAGTGTTATATTCAAAGACCACTGTCACCCAATCCCAAATGCTGCAGCGCTGAAGCCTGAGTTCCTACCTCTGTAGCCTCTAACACATAAAACAGTTTCAACTTTCTATTTCAGAACCTTAATATCAAAAAGCTGAATGTGAATGCTTGCTGCTAGGCTTATTGGAAGTTTTTCTTTCTCATCAGGTTGGTGACTTTTACTTACTGCCTCTGTATTAGAGAAATAAAACTTTTGTAGCTGGCAGCTTTCTGGTGTTTATTTTTAATTGATTTGCAGGGATAGTGTGTCTCAGCACTGTTTTGTATAGCCTCCCCCAGTTTGGGCACTTTATCTGATGTAACTTTGCAATCCCACCTTACGAAGAGTGTGAGATGCCATGGTTTACTAATCAATTATGCAATCTCCAGGCCTTGAATTTCCTGCTCATCTGGATGTTCTGACATAATTAGGGAAAAAAAAAAATTATTAAACTTATCCTGTATGTGTCTTACCCTACTTCCTTTTTTGAGGTTAAACTTATTGTCATGATAATTCATCGCTGAGATTATTTACTTCTATTGTTGACTCAGAATGTCTTTTCCTCCCCTACAGATATGTTTCAGATGTGCCTGAACTTTTAAAAGAGAGAGGGACAAAAATCGGGCTGTGTGAAAATCCACTCAGTCCACAGAATAATATAACACTCTTAAGATTTTCAGTTCTGATAACTGACAGGCATCAACATTTATTATTCATCCTGCCAGATAAAGATATAAATCCACAAATGAAGCTCATGCTGTCTTTAATCGGAAAATAACTAAACGTGTACAAGCAACTTGCATTTGTACCTGGGTTTTGGAAGTTAGCCTGTGTGAGTCAGCTTTAAATATTCCCTTTCACAGGACTTCATCTGCACGTGTTGTGAACTGCCTGCTGGTGAGAGCAGGCAAGGATGCTGACAAACTTGAGCACAAGTTTGCCACTGGTCTGCTGATGCTCCAGGACAGCCTGACTTCAGCTTGCTCCAAGACACAAAATAAGGCAATGCCATGGGAAGAAGGGGTGACTCATCAGACTCGTGTTTAATGAGTTCCTTCAGTGCAGGATAGGAGTTAGAACTGCTAAACCCTCCCTGTCTTATCCACTACAGGACTCTCAGGGGCACCATGCTAAAGGACAAGGATGAGATCTACCTCTAACATTGGAGTGGCAGCCGAAAAACATTTCTTTCACTGAGGTCTGTTTGGAATACCAGACTGGGCTGACCTACTGCCCTTAGCCTGTGGGCTGAGGGAGGGGAAGAGGCCACTGCTGCCCTGGCTGCTGAAGTATATCTTGGATGATCTGTCTCTGTAAGCTGGTTCTGCACTGCAGCTGTTCTGGAGCTAAAGAAGAGAAAGTTTTAAGGAGGAGCCTCCACTGACCAGGAGCTGCAACCTGTGCACAATTACAGAGGATGAAATCATGGGTCTCTTTGGGATCTGAAGTGTAAATCATGTATGTCTGTCTCATAAAGATTTCTGAATACTCCTCCAAAACTCCAGGCTGGGGCAGACAACGCACACAAGTTCAAGCACAACTTCTCTGGACAAGCTGTGCCTCACCACCCCCACAGTGAAGAATTTCTAAGAATTACCTGAGGTAAACCTACTGTCTTTCAGTTTAAATTCATTCCCCCTTGTGCTATCACTGCTTGGCCTTCTAAAAATTCCCTCTCCAGCTCTCTTGTAGGCTTCCTCTAGGTACTGGAAGGCTGTTAGAAATATATATACATATGTATGTTTATATAACTTCCACAAAATTAGTGTCAAAATTAGACACTGCTGCTGAATTTATAAAATCTTCCCATGAATTATTCTTTAACTGATAAAGAAAACGTAGCACCTCTGTGTCCTTTTTTACTAATATTTTTTGACAAAACCCCCAGCCTCATATGAAAAATTTATTAGAGAAAATATTAAGGAAGTCTTGAGATCTGCACCCTGTTCTAATCAATCAATCACCATATCTCATACAGAAAAGACAGGAAAATATACTCATTGACAGATATCTGACAATAAAAAAGAGAAAAATAAATAAGCAGCACTTTCTCCAATGACGGCATTGCCTCCATAATAATTCAGCAAACTTCAAGACTGCATTTCTGCCAGAGCAAGCCCCAGGTCTATCAGAATTGATAAAAGCATTCATACATTTATGACAATTTCATTCACTTCCAATAACAAAAAAAAGTTTTCAGGTGCATTTTCCTCACACTGGTGGCAGGTCAATAACTCTGCATAGCAGTGTTTATCAAGAACTCTCCCAAAGTACATTTACACTTTGGGCAGGGAATTCCCATGTCTGTCATTAAGTAGATGTCATTATGGGGAAATGTGATAGTAACTGTGAATAAAATATTAGGGACTTTTAAAGCTGGAAAAGCATACTATGCATTTCTAGGAGGGGAACAGGAACAATGAATATCTTTGAACTTTCTTCTGCTCTAGTTTGCCATACTTATCCATAGTGTACACAGAGACAGAAGCATGGAAATATTTTCCTGCTCCCTGCAGAGACTGAGTCTCAAGAAAACTTATCAGTAGCTGTGCACTCCAGCTGATACAGATCACTTCCAGTCACAAAGCTCTATACAAGCTTCAAATCTCTTTCCTTATTACTCTCACTGACAGCAAAGACTTTTCTCTGACCACAAAACCCATCAAAACCCTTGGATCTCTGCCTCCACCTCTTAGTTCTGTGCACTTCCCCATGCATCAGCCATCAGACCAGGACAGACACCTCTAGGCTGGGTTTCAACTGGACACTATTAGGGATATCTTGATGGCTGCCTGGAAACCAATTGACTTTCCACAGACTCCGATGAAGAGCTGCAGGAGTGAACACTTAGGCAAGGAGAAGAGGGCTGTGCATACGCTGGCAACCGATCCACACACGGGCTGCAGCACTGATGTGCCCTGAACATGTTTACTCTGTGCACACCAACAGGCCAATTTTCACCTCTGCAGTAGCTGTGACTCATCCTGGCTTTCTCAAAGCTATTTCTCCAGTGCAATAAATGTTTCTATGTACAGCAATCATTTCCTGATCTGCCAGGCTCTTTCAATCAGATAAGCCTCAATCTGCACACAAAGGCACAAAAGATGAGAATTTACAGGAAATTTGTGCCATGCTACCTCTGGCCAGTAAATGCCTACAAAACTGCAGATGATCTGGCCCAAGGTCATGGCAAACTCATTCTGAGCAGTTTCTGGTACAGCTGTGCCTGTCAGATATTTCTTTAGCTGCAATTGGGTGTGAACAGACTCCCATTTAAAAATGGTTCCACAGAGAAGATGGGGGAAAGCTTGTCATGGTAGATGCTGTCTGTGGTACTACACAGGGCTTTGCTTTATGGGCTGGAAACAGAGAAGAAATTCAGCATGACAGCTGCAGCAAACATTTTGTCTTCAAAAAATCCTTACAACTTTGAAGACATTTAGCATCTCACAGACATCTACTAAACTTAAAATGGGTAACAACGCTAGAATCAAGCATTTCCCAAGAACAGGAGTGAACTTAAAGAGTGCAATCATTATGCTAGTCTGTTCCAGGCTGTACAATTTTATTTTTAATTATTATTTGCTTTCAAAAGAGCACTTTGAAGTGCTGCTGAGATGAAAGCCTTGATGAAATAGGCAGGGGACAAATTTGTAGGGAAAGCTATCCCTGACTAGTAATAGTTTTCAAAGCTGTTAAGTACATTTTGTGAAAGTGCCTCTATTTCATGTCAAATATGATGACCTATCCTTCTGGATACTTATATTTTTATTCCTTTGTGTGTGTTCCCATCTACTCATAGAACTGTGTGAAAAAATATGGGCCATTATAAGGCAAGAATCAGACCGTAAATGTATTTCTTTCCTACTTCTCAAATATTTTGGCACGTCAAAAATTCATAACCTTTCTTTCTGCTTCTCTCACCCCCACACATGAAAAATAATGCAGCTTTTATATTAAACCAGGGTGCTGTATTTCTATCTTTTATGTTAGTAGTTACTAAACTGCAGCACTCTTAAAATAAGTTTAGAGTCATTTGCTTACTTTGAAGGTATTCTAGAAGACTTCCATATCTCATCAGCTCAGTAATAATATAAATTGGGTCCTCCAAAGTGCAGACAGCATAAAGCTGTATAAGCTTTGGATGTCTCAAGTTCTTCATTATTTGTGCTTCTCTCAGAAAGTCTTTTGGATCCATTGAACCTGAAAAAACAGCATATAACAAAACATAAGCTGAGGTTATTAAAAGCTTTCCTACCAGCCTAGCAGTCTTAAGGGAGTAACTGAGATTTTTTTCTGTCTTCGAATGTACATTAGCATCTCAAATCTTCACAGTTCCCACGGAAAACAGACCGTGCAGCTGAAACAAACAGTTAATGAGTGAAACATGCCAGTTGCATAGGGACAGAGAACATATGTGTCCCAGACACCAGAAATATAAAGGCTAAAATCAACCACCCCCAGGCCTCTCCCAAACAGAAAAAAGTGAGGCTGGAATGTTAAGGGATATATTTGAAACAAACAACTGGTTAACAAAAGGACCAGAAACTGAGGTGAGAATGTCTAGGTAATGAACATAAAATTTCTGAGAGAAAACTAGTACTGCAATAAAAAATTGTCGCACTATATTTTCATCTTCACCAGTCAAAGCCTGAAAGCACTGAAATCTGTTTAGCATATGCAGAGAAGATGTGGGCATTTTATATATACAAAAACAAATAGCTATTTATAATGATCATGTAATAGCAACCTTATTGGAAATACCAACGTATGCACAGATGTAACAATAATTTTACAATCTCTTAAATACCAAAATGTCTTAACAGCAAATGATGCCAACTTTGTTACATAAAATCATAACATCTCTAGTTCTATTCATATACATAGTGAACCAATGCAGAAACTATGTCAAAGAAGCAATCAGGAACAGCACAGGAAGCTAACGTCATGGCAAATTTAGGATTAAAGCTCATATGATCAGAATAGGGGATTGATTTGGAAACATGCACATATAAAGAAGCAAAGCTTTCTATATGAATGATTCAGTAGTGATCAGATATTGTCAGATGTTTGAGGAAGTTGGTAAATAATATATGCTTCAAAGTGTTTGTACAAACAAATGTGAAATTATTCAGCTACTCAAATGTCTCCTTCTTCCCAAATCAAAACACTTTAATTAAGAAAATGTTACAATGAAGACTGGGGAGGAAAAAAATCTAGTTATCCAAGTTATTTTGCTCCATGTCATGTTTAAAAACAAACTCATCTTACTCAGTAAGCAGGTTGAGAAATTTGAGAAGCCAAGGCTGTCTTTTTTAATATTAGATAGCCTAAAAGTTTCATTTAGGAGTTTGATGATTCCAAATACAGAAGTTTAAATTAAGTGAAATTCTTGAAGGATGTTAATAGCTTAGCAATAAAATTCCAACAGAAAATCTCTTCTACAAAATGAACTAGAAAATCAGCCTGTCCACCCAATACCTACCTTGAATGCCAACTCCTGAAAAATGGTCCAAGCTATTTCCCAAAACATAGTAATGATGTGTGATTTCATATCCTCACATCACCACAAGAGGTATGACTCAGAAATGCTCCTGACACAGATTTTATGAAAAAAGAGCCACTTGACATTGCTGCTTGGGAGACCAAAGATTACATTGCAAGGAACAGGTACTCCTCTCTTCTATGTCCTCATACTTCCCTTGGCAATCCCATATTGTCCAATTTGGCAACACTTTATAAGATGTCATTAGGAGGAATGGTCAAAGTTAATGGATTTCCATGCCATCAATAAGTGGCAAGCAGCCAATAATACAACTCCTCAACAGGTACAAGTGATACTCATTTCCTTTAGTCACTCTCAGAGGGAAGTGGGGGCCTTCACAAAGAGTAAATGATCATCTTTGGTCTGGATAAAGCAGAGATCATGGCAGAAAGAAAACACTAAATATCTGTAATGCTTATTCTATGTCCTTTTCCTGTTTACAATAGCACAGTCTTTACAGATTTACTTGAACTTTCCACCAATTCTAGATCAAGAAAAAAGGAATTTTAAAAAATCTAGGATTGTCTTTACAGGGTTTACACTCACTTTAATATTGTAAGTATATTAATAAAATTGTGCCCCATTTGCTTACTCGTTTCAAGGTATAAGCATTATCATAAAAATCAGCCTAAAATCTACAGAGAGGCTGCATGGTGTGAAGCATTCTGCCTCCAAAAACAAATGCATGAGTGTGACTAATGATTTAGCATCAGTGCCAAAATTTGACAAGTTGATCCTAAAACAGGATAGATTACTTGCTCACTTAGGGTCTACCAAATCATGCACCCTCTATGGATCATTATACAGGATTTCTCCACACCACAGCATATGACAGTCTGATTTGTTCCCACCATCAAACATTGCCTACAAAGAATTTCTCAGTTTAATCATGCTATAAACTTCTTCCAACAAACTGAAACCAAGCAACACGTTTTTCACATATGACAACTTTCAATAAATTGATCAGGAGGGAAGTATTCTATTAGCTGAATAGCTGCAAATCCTTTTCTACACTGTAAAAGCAAATAACAATGATAATAATGATAAGAAACCAGAAAAAGATCAATAAATATTTCCTGCATATTTTAAAGAGGACATGTAACCTTCAGTTTTACTTAGTTTATATATTGAAATAGTACAAGTAGCAGACAGTGCCCCAACCCCACAGAACCCTGTAGATCTTATACTGTACTTAATAAGATTGGATACCAAAAAAAAAAAAAAAAAAAAGTGTCTTTGTAAGTGTCCTGCCTAAGATTAGGTTTTACTAACAGAATAAGCAAATTAAAAACTGTCTCTAAGAGCAACCAGACATGCTTGTTACAAATTAGTTGGATAAAGCCTGTCACAATAGTGGCAAAGAATTTACAGTGCATCCCTTTGAGGAAGGAAACACACACCACATGGAGTTTCAAATAGCTGAGGGGGTTTTATCTTTAGTTGAATATGTGTGTTTTTAATGAAACATACATTTTCAGCTGTAAGTGGTAAACACAGGATAAAGAGCAGGTTACTGTAAGTAGAAACCACTTGTCATAAAACAATTAGTTAACATAAGCCTTTATTGAAACAAGGAGAGGCTTCTCTTGTGGAAGATACCAGTTTGGGAGTAGATTTATCAAGACCTGAAAAAAATACGGTCCTGATGATGTGCTTTTTTGAATGAAAAATGTTTTTCTAAATGTTAAAGTCATTCTTAAGAACAAAATGTTGGAATCTGTTTCTTTGATATGTTTTATGTTGTGCTGCTTTGCTGGGAATCACCTCTAACTCAAGCCTACTTAAAACAGGTATATCAGTTCTGGTTAACTTATCTTTGAAAATATTTTGTTCTACATCTGAAGAAGCTTCACATTCTAAGATAAACACTGATAACCTGGAAATAAGTCAGAGAGGAAGGTGAGTTATTTTCCAGATTCCACTAGCCTAAATGTAAATGGTTCTTAAATACTGGATAACCTCCTTGCAAGACATTTTGTTTGCAACTTTCAATAAACCTCCTGAAATTACTTCAAAGTAACCTTGTACTTCAGCACAACCTAGTCTTCTAAAGAAGTTTATACAAAATTAATTTACATGGAGACTACATTAAGCATATAACTATGATCTGCTGAAGAACTTTATGAGTAATAAAGAAACAACATTAAAAAAAACAAGTATTTGGCAACACAAGAGATTAAAAAGTTATTCACATTAACAGATGACTAATATATGTATCTGGATGTTCTCAAGCAGCTTTGTCACCATACAGAATTAAATGGAATAAAACAATCTCTTTTTTTTTCAGGGAAACTGGGGGACTTCCCTGAGTACAAAGATTTACATTGCATATGTATTAAGGAGATGGCATATTGAAGAACTGAAAATATTTCTAAAAACTCCACTGACATTACCAATCCAGACACTATTTTGGGAAAGCCTCCTGAAAAAAAAAAAAAAAAAAAATCATGCTTGGGTAGCTTCCATGCAGAGAGAAGCTTGGGAGATGCTCTACAACGTGATAATGACAAATGTAGCCGTCAGCTTCAACAGGCATAAGGAACTTTATAAGATACAATTAATTGGTGATGATAGATGTCTGCTTCACATGCTGACAGCTGGAGAAGCAAGCTAGTCCAGACAACAGGTTCTAGAAAATCCATCACACTCAACATAGGACAAAGTGCAAATCCCTGCTGCAATGATTTCCACTTAAATAGAAAAAACAATGTCTCAGTGAGGAAATAAAAACAGAAATGTGAAATGACATGTTCAGAGACCTGAATCAAGACAGTGCTGTGCAGAGCCAAAACCAGAAATGACAGCTGCTAGTTTCTAGATTATTTTCCTATCCACTTATCCCTCCACCTCTTTGAAAACTGTGGGTCAAGAGCTCAAACTTCAGAGATGTTCCTTAAGGAAAAGATATTTTTACATTTTGTTTTATCATTCACACATTTATGGCTGTAGTTTTGGCTGGAAATGTCATAGATGTCTCCAAATGAGAGACAAGTGAACCAGTAAAAAATAAGAGAATTGTCTGAATGAAGGCACCACATTACTACTGCTTCTTGTTTATAGTGACACTGATCAACAGATTGTAAAGGGAATAAGGAGAGGTAATGGGCAAGATCTTGAGAGAATGATATCTGAGAGCAAAGAGTGGAAAGATCACAGGGAATTTCAGTTGTAATTGTGTTGAAGGGACGAGGGGTGGATTGTGTGCAAATTGTTGAATTTGGTATTGTGATTATGGTATTTAGGTTTTGGTGTCAAGAATTCTTTTTTTTGATAGTGAAGTTTATGAAGTTTGTGTGATGAATGTGGACTTTAATGATAGCTCGTACATATGGGATACAGAGAGCTGAGGTGCAGAATGTATTTGGTTTAAGTGGAAAGCTTTTGGTAGTGGAGGCCTGCAGTGTGGTTTCTGTGAGGAGGTGCTGGAAACTTCCCCCATGTCTGACAGAGCCAATGCCAGTCAGCTTCTGGATGGACCCACTGCTGGCCAAGGCCAAAGTCATCAGTGATCAGGCAGCACCTCTGGGATAACAGACTTAAAAAGGGGGAAAAGAAAACCTGTGCAACACAGCAACAGCCAGAGGAGTGCGAATATGTGACCACACCGGAGCAGTCTGCTCCTGGAGGACTGCATCCCATGGAACAGACCCACATTGGAAAACATTTGTGAAGACCTGCAGCTCAGAGGTAGGACTCAAGCTGGGAAAGGTTGTGGAGGATTCTCCTGTGGGAGGGACTCCATACTGGAGCAGGAGAAGAATGTGAGGAGCTCTTCTGAGGCAGAAGGAGCATCAGAGACATGTGATGCACTGACCACAACCTTCATTCCCTGTCACCCTGCACCACAGTGGAGGAGAAGGTAGAGAGCAGGGGAGTGAAGTTAAGCCCAAGAAGAAGGTGACAGCGAGGAAGGTGTTTCAAGATTTTTGGATTCCTGGAATCCAGACTTTACAATCAATGCAAAGAAATGTGCTTTAATAGCATGTTATTTTCCCATTGTAATGTGCATTTTTAATCTCTAATCTCTATGTTTTATCTGATATGTGAGTGCTTAATCTTTCCTGCTAATTATTAAAAAAATCCTGATACATCTGAGAGGCTAGATACCTAAAAAGAGGGAAAATGTAGCTAGTATGCTGCACATCAATGTTTCTGAAAGAAGCAGTTGTGAAATTTCCAGTTTTTGTAAAATATTTGACAAATTGGCTCTTGCTCCAAATTGGAATGGAAACAGTTTCTGAATGCCCTAAATACTCACAAGTCAGGAATCACACATTTCCATCAAAGGAGAACTGGCTTTGTGGAAAACCCATTACTGCCATCTAACCAGAATTCTGGGGGATTAATTTTTTCCTATATATTTGAAGGTCATAGAGTCATAGAATCATTAAGATTGGAAAGGATCTGTAAGATCACTGAGTCCAGCCATTCACCCAGCACTGTCATGTTCACCATTAAACCTCAACCCCAAGCGCCACATCCACATGTCTTCCAAGCCCTTCCAGGCATGGTCATTCCATCAGTTCCCCAGGCAGCCTGTTTCAATGCTTGACAACCTTTTCCATTAAAAAATTTTTCACAATATCCAATCTAAATCTCCCCTGGCACAATTTGAGGCTGTTTCCTTTTCTTCTATTGCTCATTATCTGTGAGAAGACACCAATCCTCACCTCACTACATCCTCATTTCTGGGAGCTGTCGAAAGTGATAAGACCTTCCCTGAGCCTCCCCTTTTCCAGACTAAACAACCTCAATTCCCTCAGGCACTCCTCACAGGACTTAACCTCCAGACCCTTAACCAGCTCCATTGCCCTTCTCTGAACACACTCTGGCACCTCAATGTCCCTCTTGTACTGAGGGGCCCAGAGCTGGACACAGGATTTGAGGTGTAGCCTCACCAGCACCAAGAATGGAGGGACAATCACTGCCCTGGTCCCCCTGTTGCTGATACAGGCCAGGATGCCATTGGCATACTTGGTTTTAAGCCTTTTAGCAGCAATAGCTAGAGATTAGTTTAAGTACATAAATAACTGTTTGAGAAATGAGGAGGACACTATATAACAAGAAACTACATTTAGCCTTTCTAAAAACAACTTATAATTGGTTTAACTCACTGTTTGTACCTCCAGAATGGAAATAAAAAACAATACATACAAATAGGGTTTTATTTTATTATAAGAAGACACAGCAAGAGTTAAAGAGAAGACATCAGGCAAATTCAAGTGTGAAATTAGGTCCACATTCTTACAGTGCCTTCATCTTAGGACTAGAAGACTTCATATTATTGTCTATTCAAGAACAAGCTGTGTTTTGATTAAATATAAATACTAATCTCAGCAGAGGGATGATGTGTAATGGCATATAACAGCAAAGTATTCAGACTATATATGGTCTAGAACAGATGCACACCACAAAAAGCTGCTCAACAGAAAAACACAAAATAACAGAAATCCTTTCTGGCCCTCAGGCCTATAAATCTATGACATGCTAATTGTATTACACTCTTCTATATTGTTCACCATGTTATTACCCTACTTGATCAACCTGCTCCTGCTTGGTAATAAGACCATTGCTCCATTTCTCTGGTGATAAAGCCTTTTTTAACAGGACTCTTTCCATCTCAGCCCCCTGAATTTGCAGATCACTTCAAGTTCTCCTCCATTGTTCTTGATGACTTTCTTGTCCAGAGAGTCTACACTGTAAAATAGCTTAGTGAAATGTCTGCAGTTTAAAATATGCCCTCTCCTGCCACAGTGAAAGACAAGTGATTTAGATCTCTGAGTCAAGCAACAGGAGAGGATCATTTTACAGTGTGTTACACTTGAAGCCTGAAACATTGCTCATGTGAATATTGGAAGCTTCAGTCATCAACACAATGTATTTCTTGATTACTCATTAACTATTATGTTTTCCATTCATTTATCAACTTTATGTTATGGTGAATGAAATTACCAGCCCTACCCTTTGCTGAAATTTTATTAGTACCAAGGTGAACATTTATTACTCAGATTAGGGTGAGGGTATTGTGGTTTGCCTTTAATTATTGAAGTATTACTCCTCATGGGTAACAGTGAGAATAAGCTATGGAAAACCATTGTACTGATTACTGTAAGGCCCTCCAAATGGTGAGAAAACTTGTATAGAAGAAGCTAATTCCCTGGAAAAGTAATACTACGAGGTTAAATGCTTACATTTCTGACTGCTTGAACTGTTTTTGTAGAAGGGAATAGTTCACAAAGTACAGTGATTAGAGATTCAGCATTAACTGCATAATTTATCAAGACAGCTTTGGGAATCAAAGTCTTCATTCTGGGCAGCACTACGTGCAATGCACAGCTTCCTTATCACAATATTAGGTCACAAACTCTCTGTTATCCAGTCATCACATCCAGATGGGGTTTCTGTCTGCTCTAACTGCATACAACCCAAGCAATCAGCGAGACTACTGCTTTGACCTTAGCATGAGTCAGACTAGAGTGGAAAAACATGAGATAGAAAAAGTATTGATTAATCAAGCCCTTTTTCCCAGGTGAACTATGATACTACAAAAAGAATCACAGTTGAAGGAGTTTCTTCCATTATACTGTGATAGTCTCTATGTGATAACAAGTTTGCAGAGAGTCTTATGTTTATTCCAGTGAGAAAGAGAGTGCAAGATGGTTTCTGTTTACTGAGTCACTAGGGACATGCATCTGTTCACTGAAAAAAGTACTGTCTTTCATATGAATTACAGAAGGTCTTTAGTCTGAGAATATTATATTTTTAGTTAAGCAGAAAAAAAAAAAAAAAGGTGTTTATTTTCTTTCAATTTCCATGTCCCAAAACACAAACAATATCCTGATAAAAGAGAGCCTTAAAACATGTGCTTAAATTCTTCCCTGTTCAGGAAACCATTCAAGCAGTGCTCAAGCATATTGATGTTATTCTGAATCAAAGGTCTGAATCTGTTCTGCTTCCTGAGTCATGTTCATTAGCGCCCAGCACAAGCTTTTTCAATTAACTACAGCTCATGTTGTTATCTCTTTTTAAAAAACATGTATATCATCCAGGCTACCTCCCTTATCTATGTAGTTCTTGCCATCTGCTGGCAGATACTTTATGTTGTCAATTTAAAATGCACAAATTACTTGAAGTTAATGAAAAATAATTAAGAAAAATGCAAAAAGCTGTATTAGTCACAATCTTATATTACATGCAAATAGTGGGTATAAATGTTGTGTATCAAAAACTTTGAGAAATTTTATTCAAGCAAAACTAGGATTGAAGCACTCCTTCAAGACAAACTTAGCATAGTAAGTATCATATATTACCCAAAAAATCACTACAATACATCACCTAATCACTAGAAAAATTGTACAGATGAAAGACCAGTAGTAAATCAATTACTTCACCTACAGATTATTCAATCTAAAGTTACTCATTTCCATACAAACAAAACTGTACAAAATAGGTACAACCCTTGTTGCGGTTGCCTTTTTATGTAAGAGAGATGTTGAGTTAATTCAGCTCATCTAGAAACAGAAAACTGTATAAAATTGTAATTCAAAATACCAAAGAATATCTGGACCTAGAGCTTTACTAATCTTCATGTTTAGGTGTGTGAATTTTAAGAATGAGTGGATATATGGATAGGCTCTCTTTCTGTAGCATTTAAAAAGTAAGGGAGCACTCTTGTTAATATTTCATATTATTAACATTTAAGAATAATTCACATACCTGGTTTTAATGTTTTGATTGCCACAGGGGTGGTATTATTCCACAGTCCTTCCCATACTTCACCAAACTGACCAGATCCTAATTTTTTCAGGAATTTCAGAGATAGTCGGTCTATCTCCCACTGATCAACAGTTTTGTAAGACAAATCAAAAGTAGCTGGAATTTGTATCTGGTAAAAGAAAATAAATAACAACACTTGAGACTTGTAACATTTTTTCAACAACATATGCAAATCATTGTTAACTATGTCTGTTAAAAGCTGGAACAGATGTAAATAAAGTTTCTTTAGAGTACAAACGTGATAAAGTGAGCCAAGAGCATAAGTAATGCCCACATACTCGGTGATTTTTTTTTAGAAATAAGAAATATGCTAAAGAAAATATCCTTCCATTAAAAGCGAAAATTAGAAATAATCCCTCTAGCAAGCTTTTTGAACAGTGACATTTTGTTTGCCAGAACTTTGTGGTTTTGTCTCAGCAATTACTTATGGACAGCTAGAGTTATGAAGTTGGAGATTTCATCTCCATACATTTTTATAAAAAGGTATTCATAAATCTTTATTTCCCCCCAGACACCTAATGATTTTTTCAAAATTGCATGATATTTTATTAGTAATTTGTCAGCCTCAAGAATGGAACTATAACACTACCCTGAACTTCCTGAAAACAAGCAGATTATCAACATTCTGAAATGGTAGAAGCAGACATGGGGTCAACACTTTCTGACAGATATCTGAAGAGTTAGCTCACAAAAAATACTTTGCACAGTGTAGCATCCACTCCTTACCTTTAGGCATGGCTGACTGAGCAACACACAGAGGCCATCACTGTTCTTGCTATAATAGTCAACCAACTCCTTCAGAGTTTTGAAAGTTTTCCTTTTGCTTAGGAAAAAACTTCCATCCAACTTTTTGATCCTGTAGTGCTTCACAGATGCACCATCAAAAACTAAAAAGATTTAAATATATTAAGTGTCCAGGAATTATTGAAGTGGTACAATATCATTTATGCCCAAGCCACCATAAGATTCCTAAATATATTTATGAGTACCTTAAAATAAAATATTTTAGTTTCAAATAGGTTAACTATAAAAAGCCTCTTTCAAACTAAAGCCCATTGTTCAGATGCCTTAATGCATCTTTTCTATTAGTCTTCAGCTATTCAGATTTGGAGTCTGCACCATAAGAACTGAAGTAGCAGTAAATACATCTTCTGTGAGGCAGCTCATATTTCCTATCTTTGAAGACACCAAAATCAGCCAAAAGCATCTAATTGATTGCAATCAGTTTTTAATATTTCCTTTATTCTCCTTTATATTAGTGTTAAGAGTCCAAACAGCAGCTGCTGGGCTGGCAGGAATTTTAGAGGAAACAGATATACCCTCCACATGGCCATGATTCTCTGAAAAGCACTCACATCTTCCAAGGTTTTTTTTTTTTTAATTTTGTGCGTGTTTGGAACACGTAAAAATCAGTGAATGAACAAAGAATGATGCTTTGTTTCAAGTAGTTGATTAATTAATTTCCATTAAAATGTGGTTTGTTCCAATCTGTTGTATCTTAATCAATAAGACCACTCCTCACCTCCTGTAAGTTACTTATCTGCATATCATGACATGCAAAGTGTCCCTCCCTGCAGCCATGAGAACACTCTTTAGAAGTGTCAGTAAAAAGGTTGAGCCACTGCATGCTGGGGCTAGACCTGGACCAGCACCAGATCACAGAGAGACAAGTACATGTACATGAGAGACATGTATACAAGTCTCACCTGCCGCGGCCGGAAGCGTGGGGGAGCATCGACACCAATATGATGCATCTAACAGGCTCCGTTTATTGTTGTACATTACACCCAATTATACAGTTCTCCCGGTCCCGTCCAGGCGGTCGTGTCATTCCCCTATTGGCCCCAAGTGTATACTTCATACCTCTATTGGTTATAGGTAGAACGTGTACTTTCTCTATTGGTCTCAGTTAGGTAAGCTGTGTGTCCCTTGTTCTAAGGCCTATGTACTGGTACAGGGCCCTTTGGGCCCCAGCACTCACCAAAAGACAAACAAAACCAAAAAAACAAAACAAAACAAAAAAAAAAAAAATTTGGAGACCACTAGTTTAGAGAGTTCCTTTACAAAGGAATATCAGTAGAAGAAATAGTAGGATCAGAAGCATCAGAGAGAGCAGTTCAGAAGAGCTGAAAAGGTATTTAGTTGCTTACATGGATGTCATTTACAAGACGCTCCATTATTTAAACATCACTGTCCATGTCCAGTGGGCAGTAGAGAGTTTATATTATGTACAGAAGGGTAGCTGATTTAGCTCCTCAGAAGCCCACGGCCCTGAGCTCTAACATTAAAAGTGTACCACAATAAACCAAGGAGACGGATTCTTTATCCTGTACCACTGCACGGATCTCATGCAATAACTTTGGTTATAATAACATAAGAATGCATGGTTACATATGGTATCTAGAAAACAAACAGAACTGGTTGCATGAAATTAGCAAAGCTGATACGAAGAATAATTTCTCTCACCATCTAAGTCATAAAGTTAAAAGGGAAATCTCTCTTTCCTTAAATATTATCGTGGATGATCAAATATTTCTGCACTGGACTACGCGATTGTCATCCCAGACCACCAGAGAGCAGACAGGAGCTGCTCAAAATACTCCACCTCAGGTAATATTTTTAGGGACCTGAGAACTTATGAATCTGCATGAGGACAGGAATGAGATTATTTGTAAAAAAAATCCATATTATATCACACTTTTCAAATTATATTTCTTTTTTAATGAACATCCATAATTACTACATTTTAACTATAAAATTTATGAATGTTTTTGTGATGTATCATTTGGAAATGCAGCTGAAGCAAAATGAAGGAAAGAGTAATTCAGTAACAATGGACTGAAAACGTAATGACTTTTCCAAAGCTCACAGGAAAATTAATCCAGATAAATTAATTAGTCTTTATAATGCAGTGAACGAAAGGCCAACAGGATGACTGAGTTAATCCAGTCTCGGTTACATATCACAAGTAATAGTAGTTTGACTAACTGATTTATTTATTAGCAGTATTATAATTATTACTTGTGAAGTAGCTAACATTAATAATGCAAGAGCTGGTTTGAAGGATGTGCTCTAATTTCTTAAATGAGCCTTTTACAAAGCCTTATGATTGACAGCATCCAGGTCAGGTGGTGGTGTGTGAGGAGAAGCTGAAGAAAATTTCTGCACTGATACCACCTCATCTTACAATAAGTAGCTGAGATCAGTGCAGTATTTGATAGGGGGTTGTTTACTTCCATCTCGGGGCTGAGTCTGGCTGTACAGGTCCTGCAGCATGCACTTGCAGCTCTGCAGCACAGTGTGTCTCCTCTGCCTACATTATACAGAGCACACGTCACTCAGGAAAGAGCAATCCATAACCCCTTCCATTCATCCCTATATCCCTGTCAGACTTCTAACCAGAACAGGATTGTAACTGCAGTTTCACACAGCTTGACAGTAGCTGGGTTTGAAGACTGCAGAGGTTTTCTCCTCAGCTTGCCCTTTCCAAAAGAATTATGGCTCCTCGTTAAATTTCTACATGGTTTCAGTTTAGCTGAAGGATTATCCTCTCCCAGCTATCCATCTTCACATGATTGGGTTAAGCAGAAGTATATTTTGCCACCTGAAGAACGTGAATAAAATAATTTACTACTCCTTCCCCAGGGCACAAAAATTAGTGGTGTCATCGGCAGAGTCAACACCTTCACCAAATGAATCATGGAGACACTAATGTGCCATTACTGCCAAAAATTTTGTGTCCCAACATGGTCCCTGTGAGCAGTGCTCCCCCAGCACTGGTCAAGCAGCACTGCCACCAGCACCTCTGCTCTGTCTCCACACCCAGGGTGGATGTGGGAGCAGGGTGACTCATGAGATCAGTCTCACCAGCACAGAATGGGTACAGAGGCAGATCCAAAATCATCCTCTTTGTATGGCCCTCATTTTGCCAGTTCTATGATTCTGCTGTCTTAAAAAACTACCTGATTTCCCTATGCCGGAACCCAATGTGGCCTAGAGGAAAGCACACAATATTCTTTTAGGAGAATGGAAAAAAACAGCTGAAGAAAACACAAACCATTTACATTGTTACTTAATGTAATAAGTCTTTCAGATAGCATTATTCAGTGACAGGCTAAGTACAGAGCCTCCTGCTATCATTGGCAATGACACTCAATTAAGCTGAGCACATCTAAATTATAGCTTTTAATTAAAAAGAGGCAATGTCTAAGATGGCACCAACATGTTTAAAATTTAATGCATTTCACACCAGATGCTGGAGTCATCAACATAAAAATCTGTCGACAACATGTGCATTTTTAAAATGGGAAAACCTATTTTTAAAATGTCAAACACTCTAAATTTATAGTAACATATCTCAGTGGCCTATCTGGCTTGATAAGCTTTCCATTTAACTATTCACACATGATAAAAACCTTTCTGAACATGAATTTTTGGTTTTAATTTAAATAATTATTTATTATCCATATCTCACAAATTGAGAGTTTTCCCAACAAGGCAAGTTAGAAGTAAAAAGTGTAATTTTCATGAAAGATTGAATTTTTTTAAAATTTTTTTCTTACTAAGGAGATCATTTGTCTCCTTTATTAACATTAAATCTCTTATATATCTCACTGCCCATATGAGTATGAAATCAAGTATGAAAGTTATAAAATCAGTTTATGGGTTCTTGGGTAAAAATCTCTCTTCTTTTTCAACTTCTTTTTTTACCTAAATGGCATGCTGGACAGAGAATTAAAATATTTTCTTAAAGACCTTAATTCTGAAAGCCAGGTTGTGACTCTTCTAGTAATTATCATCTACTCTGCAATGAAACCAAAACAGCAACAGAAGCTAGAGCAAAACCAATCAGATCTACAGAAGATGGCACTTTTGAGGTTTAATGTTTCTGGTCTGAAAAAAAATTGGAAATAGAATTTAGGGATGTATTCCAAAATACCAGGTTGTTACTTCTCCCCTGCCAGAGTATCAGCTACCACAGAGATATAAACCATCCTTCTTCCTCAGCTTCAGTGTCTCATAACTCCTATTGCTGGCACAAACAGGGGAGATGCAGGAAAACCTCCTTCTCCATAGCTCCTGGTGTGCTAAACAACCTTCTTTCCCACTAATGCTTCCCATAATACAAAGCATTTCACCGTTCGCTTTAGAGTGCACTAGCTTTCCAAGAAGTAGACAATAAGTAATGAGATTATGGGCATCAAACATCTAGACCATGATGTGTCCCATTAGGTTGGAAGTAAAAGAGCTTGCACAATACAAACAGATGCCATTCAGCTAAGCTGATACAGTAAGCAGCAAATAATATTTTAGCTCTTTGGGATGAAGTACCAGGTTAAGGATAAATTATATTTAACTCTGGGAAGCTGCTAAAAGATCTAGCAGCACCAGGAAATTATGCCACCAGTAGCATCTACAGATTGCTTCAGAGTTTATCCTCTTTCTTTGCCTAAAAGAGCACAAATGTTTAATAAATCTGAGATGATACATACATTCATGCATGCATGCTCAGAGGACAACCCATGTTTGTGGATGAAGGAGAGCTGGCTCCTGCAGCTGGAGCCTCGCCTCTGTGTATATTATTTTCTTTAGTGTCGCTCTTACCTTCACTAATCAAACAAACCAGCATGAAACAAATCCTCAGTGTTGTGCCATATCTTGCTGTTATCAGTCATCATCAAATCTCCTGTTCCCAAATAAGCTTATACAAAAATGAAAAACATGTCTACCACAAGCTTTCATAATTGAATCAAGTATACGAAATCAGATAGAATAAATTTTCTATGCAAAATTTGTAAGGAAAAAACTAAAGAGCAGCATCAAAGGATGATCTATCCTAGTAAAAATTTTTATTCTTTTGGATTTTTCTTTGGAGTATCTCATAGTTTAACTTAGATACTGCTATATTCCTGTTAGAGAAGTGGTTAGGATGCAGCATAAATAATTAATATTTTAAATCTTTCCTAAAAGGCTATAGTTGGAGAATAATAAAAAGAAATTGCATTTACACCCCTAGGTGCATAAGCATAAGATTTTTCATTGATTTTTAGTAATGTGCCATGTATTCAAGTGCCATCATTAAGAAGATAATACCAACCTATCTTTCCTTCCCTGCATACCAGCACCCTGTTATCAGTCTAGCTCAGTCTTTGGATTAAATCAGTTCACTGATGAAGAACACTTGGAGGAAGCTGAAACCATGTAACACAGCAACAAGCTGGCACAGGGAGCAAAAGCATTTTGAAAGCTCTGTGGCTGTAACTCAGTCCTTGAATGAAAGTGTGCATGCACAGGGGTCAGTTCTGTCGCAGCTCAGGAGCAGGCAGATTCCTTGCTGATGGTAGTTTTCCTATAAGCGCTTCATGTCAAGGATCACCTTCCTTGAGGGCAAACTGAAAACTGTGGCATAAACTCACTCAGAACTGAAAATATGACATTTATTTCAATAAAATTTCTTGTATTTCACTCCACATTTCTTTGTCTTGGCAATAAAAAGCATTCCTCCCTTTACCACAAGACATTGCAGGTATATACACTTTACATATAATTGGGGTAGTGAAACCAAGAATGTGTCCAAATTTCATTAAGTTGTGTTTCTGTGTAATGTTCAGAAGGTGAATGACATATATCCAGGCAAAAGAGGAGTCAATATGAAAGAATCTGGTTATGGACAAGGTGCCTCTCAGTTTACTGACATAATTCTGCAGATGGCGACTCATGGTTTATTCACAAATATCAAAAGCCTTTCCTGGTCTTTGGAATTAATATAGGCAGGGCACATCAGGAACTTGGGGTGTATAGCACTGTTGTCTCAAGGACAACACTCTACTCCTGGCTCACAGTTGTATGGCAAGTTTGGTGGGAAATGTGCACAAAAAACCACTAATGAACAATCACATTTACTATATAAAATGGCAAATATCTAAAGCATGAAAAAACATTATGTATTTAGATGCAAATGAGCAAAATTATTAACAAATAATGGTCCTAATTTGATAATCTTTCAGATTCAAATAAAAGAATAAATTTTGAAATTCATGGTAATCATCATCATCGATCTAATTCTTTACTGATGTTTCCAGTGAAATTTTCAATAAAATATCACCGGTTCTAAAGTATGGCTTTGAAGATCTTCCTACTAGTTTATCCCCAAAAACAAATAAATAAAAACTTAAATATGAGCTCTAACAGAAATCTCCTTTTCTTCAATTGCAGATATCTGTCAACATGATTTTATTTTTAGTTTTGTTTTGTGTACGATTCAGAACAGCAGTTTATATCTATAACATACTCTGTGCTTTCACAATGAAAATACTATCTATTTTAAGGTAGCTAGAACATTGGAAGTACTGAGCATAAAAAAATTAATTTTTGTTCTGAGAATATTGACAAAAAAATTCTATAAAATAAAAGCTCAAATTACTTTTTCCATGGTTTTTTTTATATATCTACTGGGAAAAAAATATTATTATGAACTTAATTTAATTTTCATGCCCACAGTTTATTGTTTTTGAAGATGAAAAGCCCAGATCACCTGAGAAATTTTTAAAACATTGCTTCAGATGAAAAACTAGAATATACCTGAGAGTGAGTATTCGCCTTTCAGACTTTCACTTTCTCGGATTAGGAAGGCTCCTTCCTGGTTTCCAGGGTGTGACAGTTGTCTCTCGGCATCTGCTCGTTTGATTGGGCCAAAGAACCATCTGAACAAATAAAAAACATTAATTTTACTATTCAGTGAAACATACCAGGAAGACAGTTTAGCTTTTATAAACATGCTGCATATTTACTAAGAGATAATCTGTGCTATGTTAATTAAATGCCAATAGTATGGGGGAAAAAGCCAACGAGAACCACAGAACAAATTTATTGCTAGAAAACATCACTTAGACATTTGAGTGAAATCTGGATTCTACTGCTGAGGAAAAGTCTTACTGCTTTCAAGGCAACAAGCATTCAGAAGTGACAGTCTGGTCTTGTCCCAGAAAAAAATCACCAAGAAATTTTGCCAAGGCTACAGGGGCAGAAACTGATGCCGACTCCATTGGTGTCCCTTGAACTATGTAGAGTTCTGGGTATGTGCTTATAACCCAATATCTCAAAAACCAAAAGATCTCTGAAACTGCAGATGAGCTCTCAGCTTCCAAAGTGTAAATCACCCTGCTTCCCCATTCTACTGCCACATCAATACCTCAGATGAGTTACTGGCAATTTTTCAGCTTTGTTGCTCTTTGTCAAACAAAACCAGTGTATCCCCCAAGTCACTACAAACATCTCAACACCTTTGTTCTGTGAAAATCTACTCCTCTCTACGCCTTCTACTACATTTTTCCTCTCTCACTAGACCCTGTAGTTCACAGAGGCTTGTTCAAACAGTAATTTTAATTTGCTCCACTGAAGATAAGATTTAGCTCTCTTGTTGCTTTGTGCTGTGTTAAAATTAAAAGGAAATAAGACAGAGATGAGCCAGTATTTTCAGTTGGGGTGGCATTCAGCTTCCTTCCAACAAACATTCAAAGCTCTTTCCAAGATTAGCTCCACCTCTTATTTGAAGCAAATGATGATAAATAGGTATCAAAACTATGCCATATACTCATAGAACTCCTTTTAAATTAATCATAGCTAAAACTATTATACAAACTTCAAATATAAATCAATGCACCACAAGTAATTGTGGTGCCTACTTGATTTGTCAAGTACTAGTGAAAAGTACAGACAAAGTGATCAAAAATTTTAGTATCTGCAAGGCTTGTAGTCATCAAGAGGAATTGAGGAAATAAATGAGAATACTGGATGATACCTTAGCTGATCAAGCACGAGGACTGATAACTGGTTTTTGTATTAACAAAGAGGAAATAAAAAGATGCAAATATAGGCAGCACTAACTTACACTGAATACGATTTATTAACAAAAGAAAATTAAAGAAAGATTTTCTGGACCATATTCATGTCCTCTGACTTGAAGATGATTTGGATAAAATAGGTCTTGATACATATTTGGCAAGCAAAGTAATTTCACTAGAAAGCTGGAATGTGTTAGTAGTAATTTTAATTAGTTAAATGTGTTCATTAATTCAACAAATTAATTTAATTAATTCATTCATTAGAGTGTAGAAAACTAAGTAATCAATAAATGTTCAAATCCTTGACTAAGGTTCTTGCCAAAGGAATAAGAGTACAAGTTCAACTGTATTCAGGTCCCAAAGAAAATCGGTCTGCCCTAAAATCTGAATTAGAATCTTTCTGAAATTTCTAAATATAACTGCTATGAGATAAACACCTGAAATCTAACAAACTATATCAACCAAAAAAAAAAAAAAATTGAATATTTTTCCCCTTGAAATATTAGATATCACTCAATAATGTTCAAAGTGACCAATCCTCGTAAGAGTACATAAGAAGAGATGTTTTCTTTTTTGTGTCCTTTCCTCTTGGGTTACAAGGATAGCATCTTTTCAAAAGAGTTTAATTTTGTACCAAACCCAAAAGAGTTGTTATCAAGACTGGATTTTATGGTCAGAAAAGCCAAAGTATAGTCTTTATGTGACTCAACATTTGAACATACACTGTTAGTAACTCAAATTTCTAAAGCTGAAAACTTGAGCAGTAATACAATCTATCCAACTAGAGGAAACTGCTGGTTTATTTTGGAAATATAAATTAATATACTATTACTCTGTGTATGTAAAACCACATCTACAATATAAACCATGATTTGGGAAAATAATATGCACATAAGTACATTGCATTTAGGCATAAGTATCTGCTTCTTTGATTTCAAAACATTTCAATTTATATGCTTTTTTTTTATTAGGCTGGAAAAACTTCACTTAAATCAATATGAAATTACCATTAAAGGTTATATAGAGGATATATAATATGTAGGTTCTGGCCCCAGATAAGCTTAGCAGTCTAAAAGATGCTAACCTGCAAAATAGGATAATTAGAACAACAATATTAGAGAAGGTATGAGTAACTGAAGCAATTATTATGGAAGGTGAAAAGTGGACACATATTGTGTATTACCTCATTTGTCTGACTTCATATGATCTGATTAAAATGTTTGAGAAAAATATAGGGAAATTTACTTTTAATAGCACTTGAATATTTGATTCTTAGTTCAAAGCCATTTGGCTTGTAATAATAATTATACAGTACCAAAATTAATATTGAATGGGAAAAAAAATCTCTTAACTTCAAAGCAAATAATTTAATTTGTTATTCACTTTTTTTTTTAACAAAAGCACATTTGAATTTAAAGTACTATTTTCAGTGTAATGGAAGTTTAAATTCCTGTTATAAAGCGTGAAGAGCTTATTTCGATTTCTAGCAATTGAACTTATGCTTCAAGAATCTTAATATTTTACTTCATCCAAAAGTGTGTATTTTAGAGGGGAAAGTGCTCTAAAAAGTAATAATGAATCAAAGTAATTGCTCACTACAAGATATTGCTCTACAGGATAGGAAGGTCAGACCAAAATAACACCAAATCCTTAGTAAATCTATTCATGTTTTATAGCTCAAAGACAGATGAAGGTTTTAAAACAGAACACTTGGAAAATGAGAACTAAACATGAAGCACTCTTCATTGCACAAGGTAAGTAACTCTCTGGCTGCAGTGCAGTGTACTGGCTCTAGACAGTCCAGGAGAAATTTGAACTAGCAGTTCTTACACAGTGCCAATCTGAACTTCAGCTTACAGCTGGGTCACTTTGGGTCATGATTATCAGTGCTGGATCAGTAAATTACCAGGTATGGCACAAATGAATGCATTCAGAATTGGGCACAATTTTCCATTTCTAGCAGGAGATGTTTAGCACATTAACAGTGCTCTTCTGTCAGTGAGACCCAGGAATATGTTTTCTTGGCCAACACTGCATCCAACACCCCAACTCCCTTTTAAGTGTAAGATGTCAGACATGTTTATTTGGGATTCCTTCTAGCATCTTCCTCAGAATCCCTTGCTTACACCATCATTCACAGCCATCAGGAATATGTTCATTAAAAAATCCAGGGTACTTTCAGGTTACTTCTGGCCACCACATATAGGAGGACTTTTGAGGCAGAAAACATGACCTTCATGTAGGTCCATAACAAATATAGTTCTCACTTGTTGCAGATGATGCTCAATACTGGAATACCAGTGAGATTTGTTGTGGTTATTGAGAGCATAGTAATCACATCTGTATTTGCCATCAGTTCCTCTGGCAAGTTTATGACCACCATATCACATCATGGATCATAGCAGGCTTTGTCACAGTATCACTGCTGAGACCTCTAAAGACCTTCTTCCAGCAAATAAATTCTTCATCTAGCTGAATGCTGGTGTTTATACTTGAAAGGTAATTTTTTTAAAGAAACAGAGATCACTTCACCTTACACTCACTCCTGCCTACCTATTCAGCCCAGTCTGAGTCGCAATGGAGTCATGAGTTCAAAGAAAGTTGGTAGTTCTACCTGGCTCTATCACTACCTTTTCTGAGAAGCCTTCTGTACCCCAGGGTTCAAGGCACTCCTGATCTCCACCTAAATGTCAAAGCCCCATTTACATGGCTCTGCTTTCTGTCCCACTTGCTTTGTTACATAAAAATCTGCTAAAATGAAAATAGTCACTCCTACTTCTGCACTTCCTATAGCAGGAAGATATGGTAGGAACTTTCAGGCTGGAAAGTAGAAGAGAGGAAGAGTAACATGGGCCAAGAGCTAAAGTACAGAAAAATGTCAAGGCCAAGTTCTCAAATGCTGTCATTGGCAACATTTCCAGTGTCTGGTAACATGCTTAGAAGAGAACAAAACTCCAGTGGGAAAAACAAAACCCATAAATATCCCCATAACAAAAAAAAGAGTACCAGAAATGAGTTTTCTTCCATCTCATTAATGCAAAATCCCCTTCTGATCAAATCAGTTCAATGCTCTTATCTGAGATAGAGACTGAAGATTTTACAGATCTCAACTAATCTGGGAACTATGGGCTTGTTCTGTCCTGAAATTAACTCTATCCAATACTCAGAACTACACCTCTACCAAAAAAAGGATTCCCAGCCATGTTTCAGATGAAAATGCTCTTGGGGAAATATTTTTTGGCAGCCTACCATTCCTTGGACACTTTTACAGACTCCATACCTCCCTACCTTCAACCTCTGTTCTTGGTCTCTTCTAAATCCCTAACATGCTAAATCCTGACTCTAATGTAAGGTGTGTGCTGAGCCTTAGCCAAAGCACCCCAGTCATGGGCTAGACAAAATATTTCTTTGGACATGTCAGTCCTTGGGCAGCTCCTTCGCAATTGTATTCCAACAGAAACTAAATTTATGATTAAGGACCCCGTGAGCATCCCTCTTTGGGATGTGGGTAAGATGCTCATGACCAAGCTAAACACCAACTCTGAAATAACAGCTGCAACCTTTTACTTTCTTGGAAATCTCAGCAGATCCCTCACTGCTCTTTTGTTATCCCCACTGAAAACTAGTAGAGAAAATGATGTGGAAGTTTGTCACCCATTTCCTTTAAGGCTCATCAGAGAACAGTTTCCCACTTTTATCCTCTACCATTACTTAGATTTAATAAGTACAGCAGCAAAGTCAGAATCACCATTGACAACTCCACAATGTCATACCTGAAGTCACTGAATTTGCTTTAACATTTAGCTGTAGCTGGGATATGGGGGGATTATTTCTGTTTCTCATTGAAGTTTCAGGACACTGGTGGTAGGATAAGGCTAAAAGAAGAGGTCTGTAACATACTCTTAATTTTGTTAATGTTCAATTAAAAGCAAAAATCCTGAGGGCTGAGGCAGCTGTACAGCCATATATAGAAGCTGTGATTATTACAATAGGAATGAAGAGGGAGGAAAGGGGACAAAAAATGCTGAGAAATGGCATGCAGAAATATCAGAATGAATAACAGCAAATCAGTTACATAACATTTATTTTCAAAAATTACTGAAGATGTTAAAATGGACAGCATCATTCTACCCTGGATCAGGACTCCTGGATCAGGACTCCTGGATCAGCACTTTGTGGGATAAGGGCATCTTGCTTCTCACTTTTCAGAAGTGCTTATCACTGGGATTTACTTTCTCATGCTAGGGTAAATCTCATGAGCCTGCTAAATGTCAACAGCTGAGAGGGTTTGTTGAGATTCCTGTGGTTCTCAACCAGAAGTCTCCATTAGGGAGCAAATGGTGATGACAAAAATGTTAGCTGGCCCTCCAGAAGATTAACTCAAGTGTGTTAACTGTATCTGTAGTACTAGGCTGAGGAGAACAGTTTTCTTCAACTGAGAAGAGCAAAGAGTTCTTGCAATTAGAGCAAAATTCTTGGGTGAGAACAAAAAAATCTGAGATAATATCTATACTGAAACCACATATATCCTGGTTTCTTCTGGAATGCAGAAAGCTTATGTAAGAGTTAAAACAAAGAAAAGCTCCAACAGAATACGTAGTTTACATTTTAAATCCTCAAAATCTACTGTCATTGAAAGCTGTAATTGCACACTCAAGTGCTTTGAATTCAGGAGATGACAATGTTAATACTGCTTTCATGGCATCCACTCAGCCATTTTTAGAAGATCCAGTGTGATACCATCTTTAATTACATGACCGTATCCAGTGTTCCCTACAGTGTTAATATGAATGGCGCTCACTGAATATTTACACTCTGTTTTGTTTTGTCATTGCATAGATAGAGTTCATTTACTGCTGTAAACAGTTTACATTGTTTAGCCTCTGCTCTCAATGCCAGTTACAAAATTACATGAATGGATTCTTTCCTAGCAGCCTCTATTACACTGTTCATGACTGTAATATCCAAATGCTTTAAAAATATCCATTAAAGTCTTTTCATGGTGCTTTTCCTTGTAATATACTTTCTGTGGTGGAGAAGCAGCCCAGAAAGGGACTAAGGCAATGAGAAAATATAAGTGTTTTCTACTAATTTTGGATGTCCAACTTGAAAAGCCCAGGGCCTGCCTTTCAGGGAGTTAATTTAATGTTCTGCAGTATGTAGTAGCTTATTTGGACAGCAATAGGTGCTAATGTCTGTTCCACAGAAGACAAGGAGAGATGTACAGAAAGCTAAAGAGACAAAGAGACAGAGAGATCCTTCAGGGTCTTGTTCAATTACTTTCATCATATGACCATCCTGTGACCACTTCCCTTACTCAGCACATGGAAACCTGAACAGGTTTGTGTGCACCACTTCACTGCTGTCCATGCAGGACAAAGAGGACTGCTGAATCAGCTTTAATCCATGCCAGGTTTGCAGTCTGCTGTGGGTAAAGAACAGTGCAGAAGCAGGGGCAGAAGTTTACCAAGGGAGCCACCAGCAAGTCCTCCCTATGCTGACAGGAAGGCTCTAAGCACTTTTGGGTTTTCCCAAAATACCAAAAATAGAGAATGCGTCTGTCACATTTTAATTAATATGTTCAGTTATTACATGTAAAGTCTAATTTTATTTTCAAAACCTTGGTTATTTTGAGACAAAGTTTTCTTAGATAGCAAAAAAGCACACACTTTTAGTGCAGCAATCTTTCCCAATAAATATCAAGCCCTTTCTCCCATGTACATGAACAAAAGATTTCTTGTATTGTTGTGAACCACATTTTTTTTTGCTTTTAGGCAGAGAAAGAGGCAGCCCATGCCTGGTATCAACCCTGGAACATTCACATCCAGTCAGGTAAAAAATTGAAAGCAACTAAAGAAGCTCTTCTGATAGAAAATATTAGGTTGTTTTAATTATATGACTAATGAAGTAACAGCATTTCTTCAAGAGCTGATTTAAAAAGAAAAAATAGGAAATATCACTGCAGAGATGAAAGCCTTCCAGATATAACATAGTTAAGAAACAGATGTGCTTTACATAGTATGAGCTGTGTTCATGAAGGAGAGAATAGGAGATGAGCACTCGCTGTTTCAATTTTTCTCTATATAGTCCACAGTGAACATGAAAACAGTTTTCAGAGAAAAAAAAACAAAACAAACCAAACAAAAAACCAAGGAAAAACACAAAACAAAATAAATGAAACAACCCACATGAGGTAAAACCAACCAAAACCAGAAAATCTTTAGTCTGGCTAAACCATGAAGATGAAGACTTGCAAGCAAGATTCCTTTCAAGAAAATTTTCAAAAACACAAACCTTTCCAGATACAGCAAAAGAATCTACACAGTGAAAAGTCAGGGATTTTTCTAGGGCTTCCACACTTCAGTTAGGCAGAATCTAGAAAACTTAAGATTGGGTTTCAGACCGTGCCCTTCCTCCTTACTTCTTTCTATATGCATGCCTGGGATCATTTTTTATTCTGTCTCTTACTGTCATTTATTATCAGATACTGAAGGATACATGGAAGGACAAAATTTAAGAGGAAGGAACTTGAAGTTAATGATAAAGGAAGCCATAGGACATTGCAGGAGGAAGGGAGAAAACAGGACAGTAAAAATTAAAAGCTGGGAGGACCATAGAGTATTAGCAAGTGGATGGATTGAGAGAAGAAAGTCAGTAGGCATTGATGAGAAAAGAAGGACAAAGCTGAGGACTGCATTCAGTGCCCAAGGGCTAAAGCCTGCTGCTGAGCTGCTGCACTGCTCAGCAAATGCAGCATCGTACTCTGCTCCCACAGGGAGTCTGGCCTTTGGCAGCTGTTCCAGTCCTACTTGGGAAAACAATTTTACAGAACATCTCTTAAAACAATTTCACAGACTAACTCTCACTGTCAGGATTGCTCTATACAGATGTTTTCTCTTTCTCAGTTCATCATACCACTCATATCTGTACTTGCCGAAAGATTACTTTAGCATTAGGTTTCATCACATATATTTATAGTCTAGAGATCATTGTTTTAAACCTTATTCACCAAAGTACCATCAGCAGAAAATGACTCAGGGGTGGTTGTGAGTAGGGGGGTAGTCAGTGGGTAACTCATGTAAGCACAGTTAACTATTAAGAGACAAAACTTAAGAAGCTGAATTTACATTTTGTCAAGATAGAGGGGACAGGAGGAGACAGCAAATGCTAATTCAGACAGCAAATGCTGATTACAAGACCTTGGAAGTAGGATTCGCCCTGATCTTGTTAAGATAGGAGGGACAAGGATCATCCCAAAAACTGCTGAATCATTCCTCAGAGGACCATGCATGCCCCAAGGAGAAAGGTGAAAAGGGCACTATGAGGAAGACTGCTGATCTTCATCACAGAGACCCCCGAGGAAGAGGAGAAGCCTTCCTCAGTGCGACCACCAGGACACACAACGCATGCGTGACCCGTATGCTAATGGCTTACGGGGAATAATTTGTATAACCACACCTGTCTCAAGGAATGTAATGAATATTCATGATTTAACCCATAAGTACTGTATTGTAAAAGGTACCGGTGTGTGTGTTTGGAGGAGCGATCCCCCACACACCCGACGCCGAATAAAGCAAATACCCACTTCTCTGACTCTGTCTCTGAAGTGACTCCTGGCCTGGCTTGGGGCGAATCAGTTGTTAAAAAATGTTTATGTAACAAGACCCTTCTCTATCTTATTACATTATTACATAAGTAAATTATCTGAGATTTTAACACACTGCAGACAGTACCTGACTTGGACTTGTAATTTAAAAAAAAAACATTTAAATTGTTTTTGTATAGTGACTCAGCACAGTACTGATCACTTATTTACCTCAATCAGAATCTAGTTCCCTCCAAGTGAAACCAGAAATTCAGGTTTTCAGGAATGTTTACATCAGGGCATCACCCTTAACCTTTGGCAACTACAATGAATTTTCTTCCTACTGAGAGAACTGAGTCATGTCTATTTCTCAGAACCCTGTTGAATAACTTATCACAAACTAAAAGGAAGGCTATCTTGTGTTCATTGTGTGTGGGACTTGGAGCTTCTGAGTCTTTTCACAGTCACAGTGGATGGAATAAGTTTGGTTTTCTTTTCAAAGAGAAAAACATAGAACATGTGAATAGTTGTGTATAAAATAGTTGTGTAAAAAAAGGCTCATTTCTACACTATGTAAGCAGCAGAGATCTATCAAAGCAACAGAACAGCACTAGTTTGTTTTTAAAAGTCTGTCTGTATGTTTGAAAGTGACTGTCTGTGGCAATACGCTCTAAGTTTCACTGTATTTTCCATACTTTGAGATCAACACTGTGATTTTTCTTTGAATAACCATTACAGTGTGAAATACAGTTTTGCAAAATAACAGATCCCATTTTGCTCTTGGCTTTTGGATAACGTTTTCCTAGTGTTCTTGTTAGCAGATATAGCTGACTGGTTGGTGTTTTTCCAGAAACACTAAATATATGTTAGACTTGAGAGAGTTTTATCGATGAGATGGCAGAATATAAGAGGAGATATGAGAAGAAGCAAAGAAGCAAAAAGGGAAAGAGAATTAAATTATACTTTCCCACTTATTTTCTAAACAAAATATTACAGTTTAATTTGGTAAAGTACTCAATTTGAATAATTTTAAAATTTAAAGGATTTTCTGTTTCTATTTTCAAAGGGAGGTTCAATAAAATATAACCCTTTTTTATTTTAATTTTGTTCAGCAGTGATTATGTTACATGAATACAAGATAAAACCAAGCAATACTTTTCACTTTATTTCAGGGAATATTATGATTTCATACAAAGCTAAAATGAAAGACTCTTGAGAAACCTCTCTGCTTCTATCTTCCAGGAGAAAGAAGACATTTTTCCTTTCCTTCATCCCATACTTATTTGATAATGAATGCATGCACTAGAACACATGTGATAGGTTCATCCACACAAAAGGGGACCTTTAGCTAGAATGAGGCTATTTAAACCTATGTTTCTAATATATTATAGTCACTCTCTTGCTGGAATTTACAATGTGCATAGATGCTTAAATACACTAATATGGAAAACACAGCACTTTAATGAACAGAGGTAATAATTTGGGGACTGAACATCTATGAGCTTACTACCAAAATTAGGCAGAATTTCTGCTACCATTTCTTTGTAGCAAGATGAGAAATTTCAGAAAAAAGTCTTTATACTTCTAGACTGAAGGAGGGGATTCACCAAATTTCATTGTGCAGTGCCTTTAAAAACAGATGGTTTCAATTTTACTAATCACTGACAGCTCGACTGTATCAGTGAACAGCAGCTTAATTCACAAAATCCCAATGGCTGCAAGGTAATCGTAGCAAATGTAAAACTCCCACCTACCCTGGCAGACTGACCTTGTGTGTATCTGAGACCCTAAAGGAACCCCAGGTTCCCCTAATAAAACACTGGGGCAGGGATGAAGAAACTGCAGGAGATTACTTTCTCATGTAAAGAGGGCAACAGATGTATCAAAACAGACTCTGAGCCCCTAAAGCTTGTTTTGGTCCAAGAAATATCTTTGGTTTGTGTTACACCATTGTTTTTGTAAGAAATAATAAGCTGTGCCCTAAATAAAGGGCCTGTCAGGTCTTCACAGGCTTTTACAATAAAGTAACTGTGTGGAATTGTTTAGATAAGGGAAAATTCAACAGTGAGTAAAATAGTTTAAACCCACCACAATGAACGGCATTTCCTCTTCCAGTCTAAAACAAATTGTAATCATAAATACCAAGATTACTTGTGCATTAGTCTAAAAATCTGAGACACATTGTGTGTAAACCTTTCCCAGAAGGACTTTGGTGGGCCACGACCCTACTGTCACCTGATTGTGCTGTAAGGGATTACGCACAATATTACATTCATTTTTCAGTAGTTGATAATGGCAGCTCACTGTGCTGCAAACATGGAAACTGATTTGCTCTGAGTCTGCTGCAGGATGACAAACCATTGCACCTTTGGCTATTCTTGCACTCAGTAATGACTGGAAGTGACTGTTTCTTCTGTAGGAGTAGTACTACAAGGCCAAGTGCACGAGCTGTGTAATTTAGCATAGCTCACCCAATACTGGGTTCACTGCACAACAGGAACAAAAGATAATAAACCAGTAAACAAATCACAAGCTGATAGGTTAATTTGCGGAAATACCCATAAATTTATCACTTTTTGTCAGTGCCCGCTGCACTATTGTGTAATTAATTTTAACATTTGTATTCATTCTCCTTCAATATTAGTCATCTGCATGCTGTACTATTTAATCTGCTCTGAAGTTCTTCCATTTGAGAAAACAAACAGTAGGTGAAAGTGATATCATATTACTTTTTATGATGTTTCAGTTGTACAAGTCCAATTTAAGAGACTAAAGTCAACCATCAATGTTTGTTCTTTGTTGTAGTTTTGCACCTGGGTAAGGGTTCCATTGCATTTAAAGCTTGTTTTGATACAACACCTTGCATTTGGAGTCAATGAAAGGCTACCACTGTTTTTAACACCCGTTGCTTTGGGATTCAGGGTGTGAAATACAGCCATATAATGACTTCTTTAAAAAAACCCCAAGCTTAAGAAGATATGTTCTTGAGACCCTACTTCTGCTGCATAGAGTCTTTCAAATAACATTGTAAAATCTTGCATCAATGTCAGTAGTATCTGTACACATTTGCACTTCTATACTGACATAATATTTTGTAAAAGTAGCAATAACTGTGCTGTTCATAACAGAGGAACAAAGTGGAGATCTTGAGGTAGCCTTAATGTTAGCACGGTACAGAAAACACAAATAACATGAATTGACACTATGGGAATACTCAAATAGACAAGAAAAATTTCAAACATACATTCACTTAAAGCATTACAGCTTCCTAAAGCACTCAATTGATTTTCTTGAGAAAATCATTCCAGAGAAATTATTTTCTTTTCTCACAGACAAACTCACCTCAGTATAGAAGTAATAGAGAAACCCTGGGAAGCAAAAAGCCTCCCTGTGCCTGCCCAAAACACTGGTGGCAGAGCAGATATCTCCATCCATTTTGTGCAGAGACCTCTCTTGTACATTCACTTGGGTTCACACCTCCTCAGACTATTGCCAGCAGTCTGGTGGACTTGTGTCCTCTGTTGGGTCAAATTTCAGTGGAGGACCATCAGGACACTCCGTCCCAGAGGGACTCAGAAAGGAACTGTGCAGACTGGCATCCTCGGGTGACTCTAAGCCAAAGGACAGAATGGTTTTCTATGGGGGGAGACATTTCTTAAATAAAGGGTCTCCCAGCTTTCAGACTAACCTTGTCAGGGTGACAGATGGGAAGGCTGACATACTAAAGATGTCTTTGACTTCCAGAAGTAAAACTGGAGCACATCAAACTCCATATGAGTGTGTGTATTTTCAGTCCAAGACCCTCAAACAGGACTTCTTTTGCAAGAGATCACACCACCATGTCGGAAAGGTATGTCAGCATCACAGGAAGTTTCTGGGTGATTTTTCAAGCATTTTAGCTCTGTAATAAGAACAAGATCTCACTTTCTGTTTTCTTTCCTTGCACATATTCAGAAAACTAATAACTATCTTTCCATATTAATGAAGTTGTTATTCTGGAATAACATCCTGAACACCCAGGTTTACATCCTTATCAGTTGCATAGTCTGAGTTTGCCTGTCATTTCCAGATAGCTCATCAGCCAGTGTGACTGAGTTTACTTCTGGTTATTGTCTTTGTCAACATTAACTTGTCAGATTTGGTGTCTCTGTGTCTCCCTCCCTTTCCTTGTTGGCAAAGTCCTCAGAAAATCCTGAAAAGAAATGTTCCTACATTCCACGTACCCATCTCTATGAGTGCAACTGAGCAGCTCATCCTCATCACCATCACACTCCTCGTGTGTCCCTCAAGCTTGTCTGCGTGTCCTTGTGTATGGCTCCCTTCACTACACACCCTTAGATTAGCAGACTCCTTCCATATTCCCTTACAGAGACTTCCACAAACTGAAAAAGTCAGTAATTTCATAAGGAAAATTGAGGTTGGTGAGTCCTCAACATTTCTGAAATTCATAGTACATATTCATTCCAACATGGGAGTCTTAGATTTCTTTTTTTCTCTTCTTTTGCAGTGAGGTTTGAAAAGATGTGCTGTAAAATTGTTTGTGCTATAAATACATAAAAACATATTATTAATTAAACTCGAAATATTTCTAATTTAGTGAGAGAAAGCTAAGGAAAAATTCTTACCAACATTACTGCAGATAAATTTATAATGTAAAATATTATAGAGTACTCTGCATAGAAGTAGTGAAATGTCAGTTAGTGCAATCCTTTATGGAGCCAACACTTATCACTTAAATCACTTCTTTGTTTTTCCAGTTTTTATTGATTAAGATTAGTGTACCAGCATGAAAAAAGTATGTATTGCTATATGGTTTAAATTTTAGAGAAAACAAATACATTTTCATGCTCAATATTTTGTTTGATCTTCTGAAAAGCTTTTTCCAGATGATTTCTAGGCCTGTCTGAAGAACTGAAAAATGCAAAGATGTAAATTTCCATTTTAATTTCTAATAACACTCATGGTTTTCTTCACACAAATATGAGTGGAAAACCTGAATGTCAACATTTAAGAAAATCCTGATGAGGGATAAACTTCTTAAATAATGAAGCTTATTTTTAAAGATTTAACACAAGGAGGGCCCTCAAATATATCCTGTATAGTATTGTTTAAAAATAACTGAAAATTGACAGTTCCTCTTTCCTAGAGTAGTAAGTATGTAATAATATTTCATCCTTTTTTAAAAATATCACCTAATAAATTATATATTTTCTCTGCTATGCATACCTTGCTTACATAGCTTGAAAAAAAACAAAACATTTTACTACAGAAAAGCATCTGAGTCTGATGAATCATATTTTCTCTACTAACCTCTTTTAAAATTAAAGTGCAGGTAAATTTTGTGTCATCTAAACCACGCTGCTGGAAGGCTCCTCAGCATCATAATGTTTGCAATGTCTGTTGTAGCCTCATGGTCTAACATAATGTCTGCAGGATAATAACAAGACATATCCTGGGTTTAGCACTGCATCTTTGGTAGGGAGCAAAATTAACAGACAGTAAATCTGTGAGGGCAAAGTCATTGATGCCTACAGCCTGGCTTGACTCAGAGGCATTAGTGCAGATGGGGCAGATAGGTGTGATGTGTAAAGGAGCAGCTCCTCAATGGCACAGGGACCTGTGCAGGGACCATTTCCTTTTGAGTCTATTTATTTTCAGCGTGTCTTTTTTTTTTGTGCCACTCATGAGTAAGCAGTCAACAATCCAGAAAAAAAAAAGCCAAACACTTGTTTAGAAATATAAAACTTTCTGCAGAGATGAGAGGGGTTTTTGTGGGGATGTTTTTTGTCCTAGTAGCTTGGTCTTTGCCCACTGACAGAAATAAAGGATTGTACAGTGTCAACACCTATGGTTTTGCTAAACAAACTTGACAATAGGTCTGTAATTAGGCATGGCAGTGATGTACCCTTGACATTGCTTATACAACAGTTCCAGCCTTTGGTGAAGTACAAAAGTAAGAGACCAAAGAAAGTAGATGGGCTTGTGCACTTTTCACAAAATCCTTTCTGAAAGTAGTGAGGGCAGAGGGAGCCATTGGTTTCACCTTGTAGAGTTCCTCTTATGTTTCTATGTCTTAATCTCTTCAGTACAAATAGACTCTTACACAAAGAAAGTCTTCTATAACCAACAGTGTTTTTCACATGTGACAAAATAATTCTCCACAGAGATACCTGACCTAGTTTGTTTAAAACAAGCCCAGCTTTAGGACTTTTTAGCCTAGCTGAACTGCTGGTAACTATTTCTCAGTTCTAAACCTGCTCAGAGATCACTCAGCTCTGCATGGCTCTGTATTGTCCTGGGCAGAGAGCCATCAAAGACAACTATTGAGGAAACATTGTACAATACCCAGAGAATGTTTTTGCCAACAACATTGCTCAAACACAACTATTATATGCTAGCATGCAGAATGTTTATTCCTACTGAGTCAGAAAAAACTCACCAAACAGGACTATTGAGTTGTTACGACCAGTATGGGGCCTTTTTTTTTTCTCCCTAAAAAGCACTGTAAAGGCCACCTGGGTTTCACCAATTCTTAGGGAAAGCTAACTGGCTGTGTTTGCAGGATGTGTTTTAAGGATGTTGGTTTTGGTGTTCACATGATTCATTGTCAGAATTTTCATAATAGGGTAATGAAAACTAGTAGATAATTATTAGAATATATAATGTTCCCACTAATGTCAAACAAAGACAAGGTAGGATAAAATTTCCTAATTTCTCAGAATTTGAATAGATAAAATCGCATATATTTAGAAAACTACATTGCCAGAAAATAGATGACCTTAAATAGACAAGTGTTCATGAACTGATTATCTACAATGCCATGATTCCTTCCACTTTTCTGAGAAGAGACACATTTTCTGGACATAGATACACAAATGGATGAATAAATAATACTGGCACTTGAAAAAAATTGACTCTTCACAGTTTGGTAAACAATTTCCTTTTGTGTTCAATATAGTCTTTGAATATTTAAGAAATGAGCAGAAATTAAGTCAAAGTTTGATATGTGCTTGAAGACAGCAATGGGATGCTCAACCATAATTAAAGAAGTTAATAAATTCATGGCCTTTTTGCAGTATTCCATCATTCAAATTCAAGAAAGGCACTTCCAAGTCAAAAAAAACATCAAAAGCGTGATCTATCTTTGCAATACACACCTCATCTCATGGGAGGATTGCATGATCTTACAAATATCAGTCTGATAAACTTTATGTTCTGTGTATATATATGTATGCACGCACAAAAAAACCCCACAGATAAAGCATATCAATTGAAAGAAAAGATGGAATTTCACATACAGCCTTTTCAATGTTTCATAGTGAATACATATTTTAGTGATAGAGACCTTTTCTACCAAAAAAATGTATAAGGATGACTTTTGTACTTAACAAGTTCCAAGAATATGCAAACAACCTATCAGTACTTTGCATAGTGACGTTAGCAGTGAACAACTTTTACAAGTTCATTTCAGTACAAAGATTAGTGGTGATGCTGGTGGTGTCCTCAGGAGTTTGTACTGTGACAGAAAGAACTATGAGAGCAAGAGAGAGGGAGCACACAGAAACCACAGTGGATTACACTCAGTTTTCTGAGGTATTCAATAGAATCTAAGGTTTCACTTTTAAAAAAGCTTCTAGACATTTTCACTGTAAATACCACTTTGAAAAATGACCCACATGAACCAATGAAACCCAAAAAAGCCTCACTTTGAAGGAAGTCTAAAACAAGTCAGCCCGATGAAAGCTTTATTGTTCACATATAGTAACTGAGATTCAGTCAATGTATGAAATAGTTAAAGCTGAGTCAGGCAACAGAAGGTGAAGGAATTAAGGAGATTGACAAAAAATAACCTACAAGACACTTCTGCTTTCAAAAGGTTGTTTAAAAAGCTCACTGTGGAATTGACTGGTGAAGTTTCATTGATTAGGTCTGGGGCTCAGTTTCCACCAGCTGGGAAATACCTACATAAGATATAAGAGATAAGAAATGTTTTCGAAACTGACAAAAGTTAAAGGCAATTGCCATGATCTTCTTTGACCTAATCTACTAGGTATTTGTATGAATTTGCTTCCCTCAGCACAGCAGTCTTGTGTCAATTATGCTGGCATGAACACATGGAATGAATGATGGCCAATGGCACCCTAGCCTGTATCAGCAACAGTGTGGCCAGAAGGATCGGTAATTGTCCCTCTGTACTCGATGCTGGTGAGTCCTGTGTTCAGTTTTGGGCTCTCTCACTACAAGAAAGACATTGAGGTGCTGGAGAATGTGCAGAAAAGGGCAATGGAGCTGGGGAAGGATCTGGAGCACAAGGAGGAGGAGCAGCTGAGGGAGATGGGGTTGTTTAGTCTAGAGGAAAAAGGGGTCAGAGCTCATTGCTCTCTACAACTACCTGGAAGGAGATCGTAGTAAGGTGGGGGTTGGTCTCTTCCAAATAACAAATGACAGGAAGAGAGGAAAATTTGCACTAAGAAAAAGAATTGGCTATTAGAAAAATTTCTTCATAAAAGGGTTGTCAAACACTGGAACAAGCTTCCTGGGGAACTGGGGGAATGAATCATCATGCCTGGAGGTGTTCAGAATACACGTGGATGTGGCACCTGGGGACATGGTTTAGTGGGAAACACACAGGTGCTGGGTTAATGGTTGGACTTGATTATCTTAGAGGTATTTTTCAACCTCAGCGATTCTGTGATTTTATGGTTGCAAGCTGACTTTCAATAAAGAGCCAACAGGTCAATCATGATAGAAGGCAAGAGCCCCCTCTACACTCTAGCTTTCCTCTAACAAAAAAAAAAAAAAAAAAAAAAGAATTCATGCCACTCTAGCAGTGAGGTATTTTCTTTTATTTTTGCTTCATTAAAATTAACTGTAGAGCTGGGCTATATTTTTCATCCAGAACAATTTGCACTATGTCATTTTCTTGTTTAGTTTAAACAACTGGCAGTAATAAAACAAGAGCAGGTGCATTTGTTACTATGGTTCCTGTTTGTAGTGCAGAATAACAGACACAGAAAAAGAGCACAGAGACAGGAAGGTCACACTCTTTGCCAAGACAATTTGTCTTTTAATTCTGATTTTGGTGTTTGTCAAGTCATTCTCTCTGATCATCCTTTGTTGGATATGCAAATTAAATTCTGTGATTTTATCTCCAGTAGCATTTTTTGTTTGCCTTTTCCTAAGTGTTATGTGTCTAAACACAGAAATAAGAGCATTCCAAATTCATTGGATACAGCAGATAGAGCCTCACTAAAACTACCTTAGAAATGAAAAATCTGTCTGGTTCATGGTTTTGACTGCTATCTGTGACACAGAGAAAAGAAAAGCACCGAGTGTTTTTACAGTTGCTAATTTATCATTAGCGTAGTTTGTGTCTGCTTTTGGTCAGGTATTATTTAAAATAATGTTCTCATGGTACCAGATTTATTTCCTTGTGAAGAGAAAGTTCACTATGCAACTATGGTTTGTCAGATGAACACTTCCAGTCCCCAACTGCATTGTCTCACCTACCCCAGGTGAGGCCAGGAGAACATATCTGCCTCCAGAGACACTACACACAATTCCCTCACAATCTCTCCACCTGACAGGTTGGTTTTGCTATAAGAAGTACTGCAGATGCCAGAAGAGCTCAGCAATGAGAAGATGCTTTACTGGTAAATATAAAAATGAAGGGCCTTATTTCTTCAGTCTGTCCAAAACAGACTTCCTGGTAGCAGGTGTGCACTTCTTGGATGTATTTCATCTTGTGCAGCACAGGTTGGGACTGAAATGCTGCTGCAGACAGAACCCAAGCCACAGATTTACCTTTATTTTCCTCTGTTCACACAGATTGTTACTAATTTCATCCAAGTCATCCACCTAGGAAGGGATTGCTCAAGCCAAAGGAAGGAAGCAAAATGACCTTTTTTAAACAAGAAATCATGCACAAATAAGAAGTGTTTGACTTTTGGCATGATTTAGTTCTATTATATAAGTATACTAGCAAAATATAATATAAAAAATTCTCCCTTTAGCATACAACTTCTGCCAATAACCCTTGGTCTGAGGACAGCAACACAGTAAATAAATCTCATTCTTTCTCAGTTCTGACAGCCAAGGATACCTGAAAATGGCCTTTGTTATGAATAGTGTTTATTTTTTGTTTTCCCCAGACAAGATGTTGCAAATATTTTCTGCCCTTTCTCCCAGATATTGATCCACCTTATCAGCTCTACCTCTGTCATATCAGACAGTCAGAAACATCCAGGAAAAAAAATTGTTATCTAAAGAATTTTCTCACTTTCCTTCTTGCTTTACTTCATTCTCTTTTTTACCAAGGAAAAGTGAAAAAAACCATGCCTTTCTCCCTGATAAAATTCACAGACACTTCGGCAAGGAGACAAACTGGTCCACTGCAGCACTTGCTGAGAACAAGCAATGACTCAGCATTTTCTGCCAGAACTGATAACACAGATATAGATGGACTATCTGATCACTAACTGTGCCTATAATAAAGACCACATCAATATGTTTATAAAAGAGGGCCAGATATATTTGCTTGTTAATACGCTTGAAGGTCACAGGCAAAACTGAAGTGATAAGCAAAAGAAATTTGACTACCCTGAAAGCAGCTTTCAAGCATCTATTGCCTAAACTTGCAGAGTGGCCCTGTCATCTCTCACTGTAGAACCTTTCATGCCCCTCTATTCCTTTGTTTCAGTGACTTTATCAAGTAGCCATGCATGCATATGACTGCAATTCTTAAAATAGTTTCTACACAAACATGCTGAAATCAGCTGCTAAAGAATGTGATCAGTTTGGTTTTCTTCCCAAGCTTCCTAAGAGTCACATCACGAATCAAGTCTGTTCCTCAGAACAGAACAGCCAGTGTTTATTTGTATAAGATGGAGATGCAATCCAGAAATAAAATTCCTGTTGTCTCTGCAGGTGTACAGAAGGTGGCTGGTACTACAAAACATGCTTTCAGTTAGGTCAAACTGTTGATCAGCTGTGCCTGGCAAATATTGAAAGCATAAAAAACACTCTGCAAATGTATGGTAAATGTGCATTTTGGCAGGTGAATATGAGATTGTAAGTCTTCCATTCTTTGTCAGTTCTGTGCTGGGACCATGAAGGACTGTCACACAGGATGCAAGTATGCATTAGAAACTTTGCCTATTTCCACAAATGGCTATAGCATGGCCATGAAAAAATTGGCCAACACCAAAGGGAATTAAAATCAAAATAGATGAGAGAAGATAAACTTAGGTTGGGGCAGAAAGTATGACTTAAGCTTTGAATTTTCATTAAAGACACTAGAACAGCTTTTTTCTAATTACAATCTTTAGGGAAAAGAAAGGATAGTTCTTTAAACCATCATTACTCTTGTTCTTACAGTTTCACTAGGAAAACAGAGCTGTGAACTACAGAGGGTGGGTGAAAGGGAGTTTTTGGAGGAGGTGATAGCAAGAGCTCTTCCAATTTGATACAAGGCAATAAAAATCCTATCCATGAGGATGAACAGCTCAACTGGAAATGCTCAGCTAAGCAAAGAGGTCTAGCTTTATTTTGGACATGTTTGAGTTGGGATGACTCTTCAAATGTCCTGTAGAGGTCCTGTCTAACTTCAGTTAGATTTTTGTTATAAGTGTGTGGGCTGAGAGCCAACAGTCATATGTATATGTAGATCACTAAAGCCAAGTGACTTAGAGGGAAATCTGAGAAAAGACAACATGCTTAGCCAGATTAGGCTTGCTGTGAAATTAAAAGTTCATTTTGAAGAAATTCATCTGAGAGCTGGAGAAACTCACCATTTTTTCCTCTCTGGTGTTCTAACAATCTATAGAGAAAAGTGTTTTCTTGTAACTTAGTCTTTACTATAAAGGGAGAAAGGTATATTAAAAAGTAAAAAAACAATAAAATTGATTCAGTAACAAGTAGAACACCAGAGGTTATACAACAATGCACTTTGGCAAACTTAACTTTCTATTTGAAGCTCTAGATATAGAAAGATAAGGACCTTAGGAGCTGAGATGTTGTATAACTGAGAAAAATTACTTTTGAAGTATTAACAGCATGAAGAAATCTGATGACTTCTAATAAAACTAGCTCTTGAAAGAGAGCAAAGGCCAAGCTGAGCAGAATTAGAGCCTACCGCCATTTATCTAGTGATTCAGAAAATGCCTTCTCTGCAGATTAATTTCTCCAGTTGGAAGAATTTTTTTGAACATGACCATTGAAAATGTTGTCTGCCTGAATACAGGAATAGAAACAGCTGGTCAGACTCTGGAAATTAAGGTCTTCAGGTTAGAGATTAATCTTAGAGTTGCCCTAAAATGCCTCTAGCACAAATCCTACAGCTGATAGAAGACTGGCATAATCATATCTGAGCCAATTTTCCTAGCCTATGGCAGAACAGTGTGCAGATCAGGTCGGAGATGATGTTTCAGATCCAAATGAGATTTAACTAAAAAGCTGCATCATCATCCCTCTAAAGCCAACATTAATTCTGAGACTAATAATGAATGTCGCCTATGTTGTGATAATTTTTGCCAAAACATACCTCTGGTACTGCAGTCAGACTTGTTTCAGCCAACACTGCCCCGACTTCAACACGGAGAAGTAACTGTGTAGCCGAGGTTGATTCAGACCTCACTCATCACCACTAGGGAGCCAAGTAACTGATTCTGTGTGATTCCCGATCTATTTCAGAATATTTAATAAGATCTAGCATGTTTCAAAGGGGTAGAAGAACATGGTATGGATAATTAAACTCTGTGAAAGTTTAACAACTTCATTTGTACTCTGTTGCTATATCCACTTTTACTTTTTCAATACTTGCTCCAATTAAGTTTGCCCTGAGAGTAGAGATTTGCCTCCAGAGAAAATGCACATAGTTTAGAAGAAACCATAAGAAACTTATCTTTTAGAGACTCACCCATCATTTGGAAGATGGAAGGGTGTAAAGGTAGCTTGCTTTAACTGATTAACTGGTAACTTCGCAGCTGTTCAAGCTGAACACTGTTCAAGGCAGGGGTCATATATTTTCACTCTCTGGGTAGCATCTGATACACATTTATTGTTATACAAATAAAAACACTGAATCACCACAGCAGTAACCAACTTGACCTTCACAGATGATTTTTAAACAACTGATTAGGGTATATCACAGAGGGAAATTATTTGAAACAAAATAAAACCCCTCCACACTCTTCTGTAATTTATTTTCCTGTGACCACGATGTCTTTTCCTTGCACATGCCAACTAGTGCTACCACCTCTAGGACCACCAGAGGTTGAATGTGGCAGGGTACTACCGAGCAAGAGAAAAGGCCATCACCTCCTGTCCCAAACCTATCTAACATAACAGAAAAGAGTCTCATTTCACATTCCATGGGTTACTCACGGCTCAGCTTCGATGCTCTGGTCAGCAGCTATGTAGTTGGCAGGGATGTAGCCCGTGAGCTTGCGGCCAGGACAGACTGACCCCGCTGGCAGGAGGAGCCTGGCGTACCACCATCCCTCGTGGGATGCATTCAGCACTTCCAGCTTATCCCCAGCTCGGAAGCTCAAGTCCTCCTCAGTGCGAGCTTCATAGTCGAACAGCGCCACAAAGTTGCAAATGTTTGCTAAATCCTGGCCAGGCAGTGGAGGTAAAGGTTTCTCTTTTATCTTACTTTCTAGGTCCTTCTGTCCTGCTTGGAGGTCAGGTTTTACCACAGCAAGGTTGGTGAAGACTTGGCCTCCTTTGTCTTCTTGCTCACCATTTCTCCCAAATAAGCAGGGAAGGTAAGGCTTCAAACAGGGACAGTGTTTCTGGCAAAAGTTTCCCATCCTGATTCTTTGTTCCTTCCTCTGCTTCTGCTTTTCTTTTGTTTTTTCTGGTTTCAAGACCCTTAGACCAATTTTTGCACCATCCACATCTTAGCTTTTTGAAGACTTCTTCTCCCTCTTCTCTTTTGCAACAAAATGAAACAGTTCTTGGCACAGTTGGAAGCTCCTCTCTGGGTCCCACGGAGAGCTCATTACAGACGACTCCCAGTTAGGGAGTGAAACCTGAGCATTCATGTGCCAGCACACGTGTGGAGGGAATTTCTCACTTCCTCTTCAGAACAGGAAAGCAACACAACAGCTGAGCTGGGCTGAGCTCTGAGAACAGGAAAGTGTGGAGTCCCTTCTGTTACAGCAAAACAACAACGTCAAAACATGTAAATAAGGGAGGCTTTTCAATTCCTTCTGCTGGGGATGGGTGTTTTCTTATCTCAAGTGTGGTCTGGTCATATGATCAGTGGTAAATGTCTGTCTTGGCAATGATTAACCAAACTGACCTGCCTGCTTCCTCAGCAGTCTGACGTGGATGGCTTGAATGAATATTTTTTTCTGTTTCCTGGTTTATACAGGTTTCTGTTTGCAGTGGGAAGCCTTTGCTCACCTGAGACTGGCAGATGCCCTCACTGGGAGTGCACCTGTGGCTCCCGGCCTCACTCACACATGGGCACATTCCCTGCCAAATGTCAAACCCACTGTTTTTTTTTTTTAGTCATCTGGGATGGGCTCTTTTTACAAGGAAAACCAAATATATGTTGCTTACTGTAATAAAGCAGTATATTTTAATGCATTCCTTATTCCACATTTTAAGGAAACCAAGGCACTAGCAGAAAGTTTTTCTCTAGGTGGCTGGCTAATTAGATAACCCTATATAAAAATAATGGCTGTTTTCCAGTCGCCAAGTAAACAATGACATTCCATTGACCAGTGTATTCCCATTTCTAAAGCATCTCTAACCCAGCATATAGACCAAGCAGTCTGGATACTGCTGTGACAAAGCAGGCTGAAGAGTTGGCTGCAAATCTCAGCGGTGAAACCCAAGCTTTGTAACTCCTGGAAATCACCACAGCCTCGAGGACACAGTGCTTGGAGCAGGAAGCACAGGAGATAGAGAGGTAGCCTGTCTGCACATAGTGGTGGCATTTCAGTAAGAGATAAACTCTTACAGATCAGAGTCTATTTATTGAGATCAATCAAAACTCACACATAGACCTATAACTTCCCAGTGATCACAACTTCACAACTCCTGAGTCCCATATTTTTCTTTCAGTTTTTTTTGGTCAAGAATATGGTGCTATTTTCCAAAACTGGTTATACATCTCTCAGTTTCATTTAGAGTTGCTGACTTCTATTCTACTTTACTAGGAAGAAAATAACAGAAACCAAAGTCACTTGTTTTCCTCATGACTCTTATTCATTTGAATGAGGAGACCAGAGGCAGAGGGCTCCTGATGAACTAGGGACTGTGGGATGACTAAAAGATATCTCCACTGAAAGTGACAGTATTAACATCAGGTGCATCTCCACTGAAGAGGAATGGGGAACTGGTTACACACACTTCTGCAATGTTGAAAAAGAAATTAAATAAAGGCGGAGTACTATACCCATTAAGTCATCATTAAACCACATCATCTTTTGGATCTGATAAAAAAAGGTATGCTGATTTTGCAGGTTATGATAATCCTATTTAGTTTCTGAAGCACCACTGGAGATGATTTTTTGCCAGCAGTTATTAATCACATAATAGTAAGAACAAAAATATCCAAGAGATATTTACTTTTCCTAGGTGTGAAAAACAATATCCAAAGGAAGCCTATATTGATAAAGAAACTATCTTCATTAGTCTTGTTTAAAGAATTGTCTACATTTACTGAAAGCAGAGAATATTAGAAACTAATAATAACTATTAACTAAGTAATCTGGTAGTTTTCAGTTTGCATATTTGATTGACTTTTCCTGTAATATTTTGTGGTTCTGGCAACCTGGGCATTGATTTGGCAAATATTTACAAACACATTTACTGCCCAGAATAGTTTCATCATGACAGCAAAGCCACTTGCATCATACAGAATCAATCTGTAAAATGCACACTCTTTTCAGTATCAAGTCCCACCTTTACACTCAGGAAAGAGTACACAAATACATTGGAAATCACACTGCATTTACTGAGACCACTCAGGTAAGTATTTATAACTGTAGCTACAACAGGCCTTAAGCCTACAAATATTTGTGTGTATGACTACCTTATCTCAAAGAGTGCCAGGTATTACATTCATCTTCTCTCTCAATTTGTGCCCCTTGGCTTTACAACAACAGAAAAATTTTGCTTGAAGTGATTATTAGCTATAAATGAGATTATTTTCATCCTGATCTTCAGGACCAGTTCCACGTATTAACCAAGTAGACTTTAACATAAAGCCATTAAATTATTAATCAGATTTTAAAATCTTCTCAAAAAGAGAGATGATTGGAGTTGCTGAGAACCCCTGAGCAGATTTCCTATCCCATGTGGGACAGGACAGTAAGTGAGCTGTGGTGGCCACACTGCAGCAGCTTCTGCAAGAGTCTTTGCTCCCACCCTGGTGACTTTATTGAGGATTCAGTGCATTTCTGAAAATAAAGAAGTACTCTTAATGGTTTAGAGACCATATAATTTTATCACAGGCAAGAAAAGAAAATTAGCATGTAATAAAAATGTTCTTGCTGGTTTTACTGAAAAAAATAAAATCTGATAAATCCCATAATCCTGATTTTCATATTCACAGTTTGGAACAAATGAGGATAATCATGTATATTCAAGGATTTTCAATATAAACTGTTTTCCAAGTCCTCTGCATTTGTATTACATGTAATCTAATAGAATAATCTTTGCATTACCTATTCCTTGGCTTAACTTTTTTTTTTTTTTTTGTCTTGCATCCCACTGTATTTTCCTTTTTTTTTTGCAAAATGAGGCCAAACAGTTCTGCATTGCTTATTGGCCTTCTTTGTCTATATAAATTTTTGGGGGGGTTGAATATCAGAGCAGAAATTGTTCAAAAAAATAAGCTACTGGATGTAAAGTGACTGTAAAACTTAATCGGACATATTGATGAATTTTATTAGCAAAAGTGCTTTAAGAAGGATACAAGGGTCTCACCTCATTTTTACAGCCACCACTAGTTAGTGAGAAAGATGAATTTATTATAACCAGAATAGCACATTTACAGTATGAATACTGATATTTAGTATTCTGGTCCCTATATTATAAAAAGCTACCAAAACACTACAAACACTAACATTGCAAGTAATTTCTTAAAATATGGAACACCTTGAAACCAAGATTGATCATTTAAAAGCTGTGTCTGACAGGACTATATAAACTTAGATTTTAGATAAGAGAGCAAATATATTCAGTCAAGCAGTACTTTCTCCCTTCAAACTGTGTAATTTCCCATTGCTTTTAATGTATATTTCCTCGTTTCATAAAGAAAGAGTGCACACTGATGCTATAGGTTTGAGGATGACATATATCTGAAGTTACTTTTTATATTCTATATTTTGTCTTTAAAGTCCAGTATAAGTAAGACTCTTGCAAGAAGCCTTAGAACTGCTTAAAGGATTAATCTGAAGTCCTCTAAATCCATTAAATCAAATTCTAATTAACTTAGAGTCAATATCCCTTAGGCTTTGTTTATTCTACAAAACAATCATGTTTAAACATGGTGGTGAAACATATTTCTCTTAGCTGACTGAATGGACAGAAAAATAATGTGTTAGCATTACACCCTTTAGTAAACCTAGTACAAAACTAATCTGCAACACTGATATTAATTGAAGTGATCTTGGAATCAGGTCCTGCTCTACATAAGATTTGAATCCAAAATATTTTGAAAGTCTTGTTTTGATATAAGTTTTATTTGTGCTCTGTGGTTTCAAAAATTACTTTGTATGAGTTTGCATTACAGATATTTCCTATGATTATTGGTTCATATGTCCTCTGTACAGAACTATTGGCATAAATACATAAAAACTTGGAGTTTCAGAAAAAATGAACCCTCCTTCAACACATAATTATGCTGGTCCACATTTCAGAGACAAGAAGTGAACATCACTGAGACTCAGTCTTCAGTACTGAGGATACATGGTGTTTGAAACCATTCCCCTACATCATGCAGAGAAGAACTGCAGTCTGAACAGCGCCCTGCTGGGGAAAAAAAGAATATTCCAAGGCAATATCCACCAACAGTTTTGTTAAGATATATGAGTCAGTTGAAATTGGAACTTGAAAAAGTGTCTTTTCTTAATGAGATCACAACAGGAACAAACATTTTCCTTCATAACTGTGTTGAATTCTGTAAAAGGAAAAAAACTCTATGTAAGGAGATGAGAAATTAAGGTATAAAATACAAGAATTGTAATTAAATAATTTATGATGCCTGTAGCATCACTTTCTATATTGTATAATCTTTTCCAGTCCAGAAGCTATGCTGCTGCACTTAATGTATGCTAGTTTAAATATTTGACATTATATAATTTGCTTAGAAGAACTTCTTAATGCATTATGATAAGCAAGTCAAACTTTTCAGCAAAGTAAAATATTCAAATAATGTGATCTTTAAAGAAATTAGTAGAAAACCAAAAGCATATTGTTTTGAATCTGTACTTTGAAAATAATTTAAATGACTAAACATTTTAAAGTTGTGTAGTTAAGGTAACAAACTAAAATAAAGCACAGTGGGGTTTTTTTTATTACAGCTGTCTTTTCAGCTATATTTCTTTCCATTTGCACATTAAAATGGAACACATTACTACCACTTTGTAGCTTTTTTATATTCCTTTTAATCAGCGCATCCATTTTGTTTCTCTAATTTGCAAATTGCCTTTTTTTTCAGTGGAAATAAATTATGTGTGTAATTTTACTCTTGACAAAATTGTTTACTCTTATTGATTAATCACTTTCCTGGTTTTGTCTATTATCTTAAACCATAAATCCACAAAGACGCAGAGTTATATTTGATTCTGCACTTTCCAACTTCGAAATATTTTTGCATTTGTAATGAGAAAACTCTGGCTATTTATTTCCATAAGGCTGATCCAGTAATCCATCTCTACCCTAGAAAACATTAAAAGTATACTTTCAAGTGCTTTGGTGATGAAGGTTGCTTATTTATTAGCCGAATTTGGGCCTGCAACATGCTACATCAGACAACAAATTAGCAGAGAGGAATAAGGTTCTGTCAAGGATTGACAGAATAGAGACTTTTTCTATTTGTTCAAACAAACAGATCCCACTTTGCTCAAATTCAATGTGAGTTTTTGCCATTATCTGCAATGGGACCAGACCTCAACCATTATTTTTCATTTCATTGTACATTATTTTAAATGATATACAGCCCACAGTGTTAAAAATTGTAACTTAATTTGCTTTCTATGAAGCAGCCTCTCTGAATAAAACCAGAGAGCTGTAGCTCTCTAAGGCATGAAAAATACTTCTAATCAAATCTATCTCTGTGTAGGAAAAAATGTGGCAAGTGGATGACAAAGAATTATCAGCAACCATGACTTTGCCATTCTTTCAAGAAAATATATTCTAAACCTGACCCGGTTGTGAATAGTTTTTAAATTTAGAATTTGTATAGGCTTATGAAGATTTTATGATGGGTCAAGATCATTTCCCACATAACTCTATCAAAGTCTGTGTACTATGATGTAGATGACTTGTGAATGTGATTTACCATTTTATCTTAAGCTGGAATTGCAACAAAAGAAGCAGAGAGTCCAAAGAGAGACGGATGGAAAGGAGTAGTGTATCAAAGGACTGAACTCATTGTTTCACCTGTGAGTGAAAGTGCTCAGGACTTTTTTTTCTTAAAATAAAACCAGCACTCTTTTTTCACTGTACCTCAAAAAGGCAGCATCTCATAGGGAGCTGAAATTTACTAATAGAATATATTAATATACCATATAATTACTTTATATTACTGAAATATGACATGCAAACCCAGAAAAACACTAGCTGTTAAGAATAGAATAGAATAGAATAGAATAGAATAGAATAGAATAGAATAGAATAGAATAGAATAGAATAGAATAGAATAGAATAGAATAGGAGTAGAACAGTTCAGCTGGGGATGACTTGCAATGACCATCTCCCTGACCACTTCAGGACTGACCAAAAGTTAAAGCACGTTATAAAGGACATTGTCCAAACACTTCTTAGACACTGACAGACTTGAGGTGCCAACTACCTCCCTCGGAAGACCATCCCAGTGTTTGACCACCCTCTCAGTAAAGAAATGCTTCCTAACATCCAGCTGAAACTTCCCCTGGTGCAACTTTGAACCATTTCTACAAACCCTGTTACTGGATCTCAGGGACCTTCCTCTCTACTCCATCTTACTTTTATTCTTCTTGCTATTTAAACACACCTTATTTCCATGAATTGTGCACACACTAGGATTTTATATATCTAAAATCTCTCTATAGGAAAAGGACTGGTTCTATAATCAGTTTCTATGACTATATGAATCCTGAGCATGGTCTGCTCACCTTCCCTTCTAGATGTCCCTCTCTCATTGTATGTTTTCTAAATCGTTTTCTACCTCCCGTTTTCTTTCTGCTGTATCTGCCTTTCACATTGAGGTGCTATATAAAAAAACATTACCCAAAAGGTAAGGCACTCTTTATAAATCAGAGGAAAGGGAATTTAAAGCGCCCCACAGCAACCTCAGCATGTGCACTTACATATTTTTCACTATGGAAAGGAAAGGATAGGCAGAAAGGAAGCTATAAAACTGGGGTTTGCCTCAAAATTATGTTGGGAAGTAGAAGTCAGGGTATGTGTTAAACTGTGGAAATTAGAATCTTAAATACCATAGTGTAGCCATGGCCAAGGGCACAACTGATTTAAAAACATTATCTTACCTACCCATTTTCAGATACATAGGTACAATCTGAGGGTCAACAAATATCAATACTTAGATGACTAATTTCTATGTCTGATCCAGCATAAATCATGTTTGTCTAACTATGAAGTCAGTGACAAGATGCTCAATGGTTTAACTGAGAGTAGGATTACCTTTTTACTTCAGTTCATGTATCATTATTTTTAATCTGTTTTTTACTTATATTTGGAATCATTTTAATGTAAAAGTAAAGATGGAGTATATGAAGTTATTTCTTTAATGTGTTTCAGCATCGATCTGACCTGTTTCTGTGTGTTTAAAATCCAGAGTTGCACAAAGGAAACTGATGCAACTTGTCTTGCAAATATCTATCTTCTTACTCTTCTTCCTTTCCTTTTTTTTCTGTATTCTTCTCTATCTCCAAGGATGTAGACAATTTCTATATAGTTTCCTACATACTCTTCTCTTTCTGCCCCATGTCCTTCACAGCTATGCAACGAGATGCTGTACAAAGAACATTACCCAACATGCAAGACATGATCTTTATAAACATGGGGGAAGGGGATAGGAAGCCAGCAGCTTTAGTGAATCTCAGTTTCAGTAAGGACTTCTGATACAGAATTCTGTTGCTGCAGACAAAATAATTCACTTCCTTTCTCGGAAAAAATTTCCCCAAATTCATATTCCTTTGTCTTTGCTTACACAGCTTTAAACCTTATCAGAATTGCCTCTCTCCCTGTCAAGAGCATGGAGGTAGCTAAATGCAGACATACAACCTTCAGAACAGAAGAGGCTGCTCTGACCTGCTTCACAAACATACTTAGAAACAGAATACAGATATTTAAACAGTTATATCAGTTATATCAGCATGGTGGGCTTTGTATATACTGATGTTTAGTGTATAGTCCTCTACATCACTTCTTTCTTTTCAAAATCCAATATACTTTTTTTAACCCTTCCATCAGACCACTATTACACACCCTCTAGAGGCAGAAGCAGACCAGTAAATCAAATGCAATTTATATTCAAAATCAGCTCTTATATTTTAGGTTTGTAAGCATTAATATTAGCACTTTTTTATTGCAGCTCCAAGGAATATCACTCTCATTATAATCAGCAATGAACACATACAGAAGAATATGTATTGGATAGAAGATCAAACACACCTTTGGAAAGATGGCTTACAGTTAAAGAAAGAAAAAACCTGATGTCTCTACTCATCATAGCAACAGGATAAAATTTCATCTTGAAAATCCTCACATGGTGAGGATTGTAATTAATTAACTTGTATGTTACTTTGAAAGCATAGATTTCTATGTTACATTACAGTGGGTTAAATATTCCTACACTTAATCCTTGTAAGACCAAAACTAGAACAATGTGCCCAGTTTTTGATCCTGTATTCCAGAAAATTTGATAATGACCAATTTGATAACGAAGCAGTGATGAATGAATATCATCCAGATTGAGAATCAAAGATAAGTGGGCTAAAAACCCCTAGGCCTTTAAGGAACAACGTTAAATAATTAAACAAAAGGGGTCTGTGGGAAAACATAGTAGCAACCTTCAAATAAATAGAAGTCTGGTGCATAATGATGTCGTTCTCACATCTTCTAGGAATAGGACACAATACAGGAAAAAAAGATGCATTAGAGCAACAGAGACTTTGTTTTGAAATGAAGGAAGGAAGAAAACTGTGTTCTGCATCTAAGGACTATTAAACACTGGAAGAAATTGCCTCAGTGGCTCTTTTAAAGTGGTACTTTTGCAGAAGTAGACAATTGACTTTTTAAGGATGCTTGTAGTAGGATTGATACTGCCCCAGGGCGGAAGGTGGCCGTTGTTAGGTCTTTCCTAGTTCTGTTATCCTCAAGCCTGCAGTTTTATAGTTGTGGTGTTTCCCACTGGCTGTTTGATAGCTCTGTTCTTTTGAGCAGACTGTGTATTGAAATACATTAGACTTTTTTTTTATGCAATCACCAGCAAGTGTCAGGCTTGAAATGCAAACTGTAACCTACCTGGACAACTCAGAAATCTTCAGAATGTCTGAATTAGACATATTCCTGTTTTATTCATGAAGAAATTGAAGCCATAAGCAATTTATATTATCTGCCCATGAATACACCCCAAATGAATAGGAAATGAGGACTGAGAACTGAGTAGTCCTCTGGATTTTATGCTTAATATTGTAAGTGTAAAATAACAGCAGGTCCAAAAGAAAAAGAAAAAACCCCCAAATATAGGAAAAATAAGGCAGTGTCCCACAGATCATAGAACCCTCACTGTTCTCTCACTATTAAATACAAAAAGGTCTACTTTGGAAGCATTGTTTCCCCAAAAGTCTGTATTTCTAGTGCAATTTCTTTTGACTAAATGTAACATTCATCAAGGACAAAAAGACAGATCTTTCAAAGTACCTTTACACAACTATGTAGAGTTTTAAAATATATACTCACTATGGATCCAGTAATCAGACTTGGTTATTAATCATTCTGACAAAAAAAATTGATTTTCATTTCCTTCTTTCATGTTGCGTGGGAACAGCCTGAGGTAGATTACAAGATCTGAGAGAGATGATAAGGACAGTAAGAAGGATTTTGAGAGACTCTGAGCACCTAGTGGATTACTCTCTGTTTAACCTTTTGATGAACTATTGGGTTTAGTTTAGGGAATCTTGTGCCTTTAGCAGCATGAGTCTTGTTTCTATGCTGATGAGACAGAATGTAACAAATATAGTATGGAGGTGCCAGATGCAATCACATGTCCTAATCCCAGCAGGACACTATAAATTTTATGTGTGTAATTCCACTAAAAAGTTGATGTGTCCATATTTTGTACCATATAAAAAAGCTCCTAAGCAACCCAATAAACAGTAAAACTTCTGAAATTACTGGAGTTGAATAAAATCTTAAATCCTGATCAATACTTAAGGATATTCTTACAGCTTCTTTTACCTAGTAACAAGGTATCCCATGTGCCACAGAGGGAAGATTATTTAGTATTTTGCTCAACTTTTAAAAGTTTAATAAAGAAATACTATGCGCTAGAGACTGTTTTTCAAAGAAAATATATTCTTGACAGATTTCACTGTCTTGCAGAGACAAAGGTCATCCTTAAAATAAATTAGTGTTACTAGATCTATGTCTCCCAAAATATCACTCTGTAATAAGTCATAGCCCTACTTCTGTATATCCTGAGCTTATTCCTCTGATGGTTCCTAAATAAACATGTTTCCTTCTTAGTGTCCTAAACTTAAAATCAAGGAACCAAATCCATCAATCCTGTTTAAATGCATGAAGAACACCATTAAAGCATCATAGGATGCTTCAGGATGGGGATGCTGGGTGTTGAGGCAATCTTATACCTGTGCACTGAATAACTTCATGGGTTAAAAACTAAACCAAATACAATCCCGTGGCTCATTTCTTAGCAGTGTGCTAAAATAAAATATATTAAAAAAAACCACAAATAAACAAAAAGAACCCCACCCAGCACTTTTCGGTTTGACTAGCGCTACTTCAGAAGAATTTTCATTTGTTTTTAAAAAGAAACAAGGAAAAATCGAGTTCTGACGTTACTTCTGCTCAAGAAGGTGTTCCTTGTCTAAAATGAAAACTATCTGTATTTGCTCAAATTCTTATTTTCACATATCACTATTGCATACTCTTCCATAGCAATATGAGGGTCCCTCCCTTTTTTTTAGCTAAAAATTCCTATAACCCTTGCCGAAATAGACAAAAGGCTACGATTGCATGGGTGGGACAAAGCCGTACAGTCGTAGGACGGTAGGAAGCTCAGGGAAAGCGAAGCAGACCGGGGTGCAGGTGACTCACAGCTAAGGCAGAGATGCTCCAACGTACTGCACTGCTGCCCCCTGAAGGACAAAGACAGCGAGGAGCTGCAGGACTCGCCCAAAGGCCCGCAACTTCTGTGCGACAGCCAGGATACATTTGAGGTATTTTAGACACGGTTCTCGTGTCTTTATGTACGTTACCGCACTCAGTTATGTTCCTTTTGTTCTCCACGGCATGTTAGTGCACTCCTGTGCTGTAAAACTACCCGGAGTTAGGAGCCTGTTCTGCATGGAAAGCAGGCATGATGAGGCATGATGGAAGCCAAAATGCTCCTTTCCATATTTCTAAAAGGCTTTACACACCCAATCTCCCACTTCACACGTTTCCTGCCAAACACCTGAGGGTGTGTAGAAGCCACTGCCTTCTCCTGCAGGCTCCATGGGTGTCTGTGCGCCAGGGGCTGAGGGCTGGAGAGAGAATGTCCCTCCAGGCAGCCTCGCAGCCCCAGCTTGAGGGATCCTGCAGCCTCAGCTGTGCCGCACCACAAGTAATTCTATCTCCTACAGAGTGACTAGTTAGAAATTTCCCCTACAAGGACAGGATTTGTCATTTTTCCCAATTTGCCGATTGTCATGTATTTTCAACATAAAAGCAATTACAGTGATGCATAAATTAACTGTGGGGAAAACTAAAATAAATTCAGTCAGGACCCGATAGCCCAACAGTTCAACTTCAGTTGTGTGGACATCTCTGAGGGACTCATGGTGCCATCAAACCTGAAGGACAGGGATGAAAGAGTGCTCTTAACACATTAAGGTAATTCAGTCTTCGCAGATGATTTTCATTAAAGGTAGCTCCTTTCTGAGAAAGTCTCTAGAATGGGATGTCAGTATTGTTAAAGGATTCATCTGAAAGGGAGAGACTGAGAGACAAAACACTTTTAAGACAGAAGAAAAAGATATATAATGTGGGGTATATGTGCTGAAAGCAGATTGCCAAGACTTTCCTGTTACCAGGCTTGTGCTGCGAATACTGAAGATAAAGTGTTATTCTCTCATTTACCTTCTCTTTCCCCAGAACTGAAAACCAATTCTCTTCATCAGTATTTTCTCTATTCTTGTTTCCAAACTTCTGATTTAATCTTCAGCTTCATGTACCTGAAATTTAACTTACTGAATCTCTCTGTGGGTGAAAATTGTTCCCTACACAAAGTGGTTTAAGATAAGTATGATTAGTACTTTTGTATTATAAATTCTATGATAGCTTGTCATTGCTATCAATATAATTGTGCAGTATTCACAAAATTTGGATATTCAAGATTACATTTAGTTGGCAGTGAATACAGTGACCAGAGGGTTGGACTAGCTGATCTTCTAATCCAAATCATCCCATGATTCTAAAAATGAATACATAATTTTCAATATCTGCTCAGATATTTCAATACTTCAGTGTGTTAAGTTGCTTTTCTGGTGAGTTTTTGTATTAAATGTTTTACAGGCATAGCAAGAAAAGTCATACCTTTTAAATGCCATAACCTAACCCCTGTTTTGGAAGCTACACGAATCCTTTTCAGGGAAAAAAAAAAAGTAACTGGAATGACATAGCTATACTGCTATAACCTGCAAGGCACACAAATTTTATGCGAGAATAGAGTGAAACACCAGCTGTGGGTGAACATTTGAACCTTCTGAAGTCAATCAAAACTGTGGCCATCAACTTCAGTGGGACAGGAATTTGCTCTGCATTTTCTGAAGTGAACAGCTTTAGAAAGGTAAATTATCTTGTGCTCTGAGTTCCCAGATTGCTGCTTCATCTGGATAGTTATCATCCCTGTTGCGTGTGACGTCCAGGATGTACCTTTCTGCATGCTCAGATTTCACACATGGTAATATTTATTTAGGCATATATGTATTTCTTTAACATATATCTAAAACACATGTATGTATCATTATGTATGCAAAATTTATGGTGCGCACACACATAGAATGTATGGTTTGTGTGTAATATGCAGTGTATATATATACATAGTATGCATAAATATATACACAACATTAAAAAGTTTATTAATGACTATGGGAGATATTGAGAACCATTGAAAGAAGCTGCTGTACAATGTGCTTTGGTAAAATTATGTAACCATTTCTATCTTGCTCTGACACCTTAAATGCTCATCCTGTCCTACTACTAGCATTTTTAAATTTTATTCCTAATTTTATGTATTTTTCTGTCTAATCCACTACCTAATCTGATACTAAACTTCTCTGTAGAATTTTTAAGTGTATATGACAGGTCACACGATTAAATTTCTGTCATTCTGTGTCTACCTGAATATAGCAAACTGAATCTTAATATATTAAGTATATTGTATCTCTTTCAAATACCTGAATGTATTTTCAAAAGCACTTGGCTCTGTAATACCAAATTATCATTGAGTCATCCCGCAAAAATAAAATCATAATTTGATATAATCAAAATTTCTGTTGCACACTGCTGCTATGGTTCTGAACTCCAGCTTATCCACCCACAAAGCTCACCACTTACAGCTGTGCACAGGTAGGCAACACTGGAAAAGAAGACTTGTATTAAATGTTTTTTAACAATTGCTCTCAATTCAAATACATTTTATAGTATTCCATTTATAGCCATACAAGAATTTTAAAAGAAAATATTTATTCACAATATATTGAAATAGAATTTTTCATGTTTTTTGAATCAAAGCAAAGTTTTGATGGTGTCATTGGTCTACCGAGAGAAAAGAACTGAAGAATAAGGAGGTTCTTCAAACAAGGCTGTCAAGCCCAGTTTGTTTTAGCACCCTGAGTCCAGCCTTAGCTGGACACTATATTCAAGTTCAACTACAGAGAACAAGACTACCTCAATGCAACTGTCATCTCTGTGCTTTTCTCCAAAGAGAGTACTTTCCTTCAGACAGCACTTCCTTTCTAATTGCACTATGGCATTATTTATTCAGCAGATACCTATCAAAAACTCATTTGTTTATTTAGATGTTATACTAAAACTGTCAATATATCAAAACTGTCAATAAATTAAAAGGTAGCTAGTTACCTATGGAATTACCTACGGAATTTTGGTTCACAGCATAGTGTGGTTTACTGTGCACACTAGACCCTGCAGGGACTTTGATACATAGAATCATAAAATGGTTTGCATTGGAAGTGACCTTAAAGATCACCTCGTTGCAACCCTCCTGCCATGAACAGGGACACCTTCCACTAGACCATGCTGCTCAGGGCCCCATTCAGCCTGACCTTCAACACTTCATGGGATGGAGCATCCATAACTTCTTTGGGCCACCTGCTCCAGTACCTCACCACCCTCATAGGAAAGAATTCTTCCTTACATGTAATCCAAGCCTACCCACAGTTTAAAGCCCTTGTCCTATCACTGCATGCCTTGGTAGAAAATCCCTCTACAGCTTTCCTATAAGCTCCTTTAGGTACTGTAAGGCTGATGTAATGTTTCTCTGAAGCCTTCTCTTTTCCAGGAGGAACAACCCCAGCTCCCTCAGCCTGTCTCCATGGGAGAGGTGCTCCATGTCCTCTGATTATCGTTGTGACCCTCCTCAGGACTCGCTCCAGCAGGTGCACACTCTTCTTATGTTGGGAGGCCCAGAACTGGGCACAGCAAGAGCCGAGTAAAGGGGCAGAATCACCTCCCTCGCCCTGCTGTCCATACTTCTTTTGATGCATCCCAGGACACAGCTGGCTTTCTGGGCTGCATGTACAAATTGCTGGGTCACGTTGAGCTTCTCATCCACCAACACCCCCCAGGTCCTTCTCCTCAGGCCTGCTCCCTGCCCATTGTCTGCCCAGCCTGCATCTGTGCTTGGGATTGCCCCGACCCAGGGGGAGGACCTTGCACTCGGCCTTGTTGAAATTCATGAACTTTGCACAGTCCCACGTCTCAAGCTTGTCAAAGTTCCTCTAGATGACATCCCTTTGCCTCCAGCGTGTCGACTGCACCACACAGCTTGGTATTATCGCAAACGTGCTGAGGGTGCATAATGAAGTAGTAAGTAGTGTTTGTCTACTTACATATGCTAATTGTCCCCTGTAGGGCCCTTTCGGTGTGGCACTGGCTGTCCTGTCACTAACCAAGGCTGACTGCTGTTCCCCGCCTGCTCCCTGCTCACCAGGTCCCGGCAAACACCTCCCGTTTGCGGGCTGTCAGAGGAGCAGGAGCCCACCGCTCCCACGCCAGGCACACAAAGCCTTGGCGCGAAGCGTCTTTTTCGAATCCGAGCGCTTGGGTACGCCTCCGGCCATCCGCCCTGTGCCCGCCCCTCCATCCCCGGGCTGGCCGAGGGGCTGTGCCGCAGGTGAGGGCGGCCCTGCCGGGGCGGGGCGGGGCGGGCCGAGGGTGTCCCGCGGGTCCCGCTCCGCTCTGCCCGGTACGGCTCCGCAGGAAGCGCCGCCCGCGCTCCTTCCTCCTCCCGCCTCTTTCTCCTCCTCCTCCTCCGCCCGCCTGCGGCGGCGGCTCGGCGATGCAGCAGCACTTTTCCCTGGCTGACTGCGACGTGGTCGGCTTCGACCTGGACCACACGCTCTGCCGGTACCACCTCCCGCAGAGCGCACGGGTGAGTGCGGGCGGCGCGGCGCGGCCGGGGGAGCCGCGGGAGGGGCCCCGCTCCGCCCCGCTCCCGCCGCATGCCCAGCCAAAGGCAAAGCGCCGCGTCCCGGGGCGCGGGGCCGGGACCCCTCCGGCGGGGACAGCCAGCCCTGCGCCGGCTGTCTCACGCATCCATGGAAGATAAGAGAAACGCAAGTGCATCTCTCGCTGGGCGCTTCCTCAGCAGGCCTCTGCTCGAGCGAAGGGGACAGCCATGTCTCCTTCCTTGAAAATGGTTCTTCTTTCCTGGGCATAGCAGCGCTGAGGAAAAGGTAGAGCCTCCCCGCCAAATCCAGAGATGTTGCAGGGTGAGGAGTCCGCAGCACTTTGGGCGAGAGATCTTTGAGAACTTTCGGGTGCTTTCAGTAAAACGCCGAGTTTAGAGGCGCGCCGCACCTCTGATTTACCCCTGTGGTCTCGGTCTCTTTCGGAGAGGAAGTGCTGTCCTGTGCTGTGCGCTCCCGCCCTTGGCCTTTCTTATTTAAACTCCCTGGTAATCTTACCCTGACTCGTCCTTCTCTGTTGATGTCAGGACTCTGTCCAGGAGCTATCTTGTGTCGTGGATGCTCCTGGTGTCTCACTCTCCCCATTTCTTTGCCTACATTCACCTACTGTACATTTTACACTGCACAGGATTCCCACACTAATTGCAAGATATTTCAGAATTTGATATAGGAGCAAATGTTTATGAGCTGTCCCATTTATTGATAGGCATGGCGCAGTGCATCCGGTGTTGAAAAAGTGCATTGCTTCCCTTAGCTATGTGTGAACTTGCATGGAGAGGCATCTTTCTTACAAAAGAGGGTTCAACAGTAGCAATAAAATGTATGAGCTCTTAAATTTCTAGGTGGAAACTGTGTAACAGTAGGCTTACCTTCCATGTTCTTTCTGTTGTGTCACATGCATCACATCTTACACAAGTACGTTCTTACTGTTAAAAAATTTGTCTGCTGATGGCAAACATTAGACAATTGATAATTGTAAGAGTTTTTAAAAAATGCTAACCAATGAACAAAATGGGGAAAAAATCCCAAAAACTTTTACTAAACTTGATTTACTCTTTGTCTTCTCACAGAAGACAGAGGCAGACACATACCCATTACAGGCCTCCTTATCTATTGGAGATAAAAAGTACTTTAAAAGGTGACAGACCCAGCTGAAGATGTAATTAGTTCTTACTGTTTCAGCGTTGGCCTTCATATTTGTCTTTCTCAGATATTATTCATATTCCAAGAGCCTATGTTGTAATTAAAGAAAAAAGGGCAGGGAACAGCTTCAATAAAAGAACCATGAGAAAAAGGGAGCAATCACTATTTTTGGATGGTCTTTAAGGACATGACAGCATCTCCGTACATCTTCTTATAAAACTTTACCTGCACAGTACATTAATAAATTGTTGAGTGTCATGCTAGCCCTTCTGAACTTAGAAATAATAACAGTTTATTCAGTAGTTGCTGATTTTCTTCAAAATAAATTCCATCAAATACTTTTAAAATGCCCCCTAAAGATAAATATTTATTGGTTTGGAAGCTGCTTGTTAAATCTCAGTAACCCTGATATTTAAAATTTAAAAGAATAAACAAAACAAAAAGGTTTGGGGAGGGGGAAGTAGTGGCTAGTCTTAAGTCCTTACCATCTTGATTTCCCAACAGTCTTGAAGCACAGGGACTGTAAAGTAGAATGTTGTAATCTAGGCTGTGCTGGACACATTGTGCCAGAACTCTTGAGTGTTTTCCAGCCATGACAGAAGTAACCTCGGGCACTATTTCCCAGTGGAGGCAGCAGGACAGGGCCGTAGCTCCCTGGTGTGATTTCACTTAGGAGGCGCTAACACTCACATCTTGCCACTTCCCAAGGAAGCAGTGTCTTTGATCTCACTTAATCGACATAATGAATGCATATGTTTTTTTTTTCATTTGTAGCTAATATATGATAGTTTTGCCCAGTATCTGGTAACGGAGAAGGGCTATGATGAAGACTTGCTGACTCTAGGGCCAGACAGCTTAGACTTCTGGTGAGTACCTTGAGAATAACATCATTCCTTTAAGCTGTAACTTTTACCAAGCTCAGAAAATAGCTTCTTTAATTAGGCAGTTGATGTCGTGATTGTCAAGTCCAAAGGACAAATCAAAAATTACAGTTTTAAATACTTGTTCTAAGAAGTATTTGTTATGAGATACTTCTAACGTGGTATTTTGAAGAAAGAACTGAGCATCCAAGCTTGCTTTGTCTGTGCTTCCAGCTGTCCAGACACAAGCCTTTTAGTCTCACTCTCTTGTTTTATATATCTTCATTGTCTTCTACATTCTATTCAACAGTAACCATCAGATTTTAGTCATTTTTCTCTCAACAGATGTTGTTTTGTTTATGTAAAGTAGAATAATCCCAACAGCCTTCTGAGAAACCACAAGAAGGTTAAGTGCCAGGGGGTAGCCTTTGGGTCGCACATTAAGCACAAAGCTGTGATGAAAAAGACTGAAACACAAGTTCCTGCTCTCAGTGGTCTTTGAGCAGGAACTTGAATCTTTATCTTTTAACTTCACTAGGTTATTATCTAGGCCATGGGGGTGGAGATCTGAAGGCCAGATACTCACTAGATATTTTTAGGAGAAACACATGGATTTTTTAAAAATAATGTGTGCATTCTTGTGTAATGGTTTTTACAATTCAATATTTGACTGGACAATTTCCAATGAGATTGATTTAAACTTTTGTGAGACAAACAGTGTATCTATTTATCATATTTTGAGGCCTATGGTGCAAGAAATCCTTTGTCAGCTCTAGAGATCTTGCATTTGGTCTCCTATTGAATCAGGAGGTTAATTAACGTGGACCTAGGTGCCCACAGTGCTGGTAGCAGTGTATCAGGAGTCATTCATGAAAGGTTGGGATCTGCTTTCTGCCTTCATGGCATATCTTCTTTCCTTTGGGTGCCTCATAGAGGGTGAAGGTACCTTTACTTCCTCAGTCTCGTTTATTCATTTGTATTCTAACCACTGAACTCTGAATTAATTTTTCAAAGAACCTAAGCAAGTATAGATTCAGTTACCCGAAAGATAAAGATTTATTAGGGAGAATTAGAAACTCTTGCTGAGTGTCTCCAACGCTGTCAACTCTTCCCCTTGTTAGTGCTGGCTAACATGGAAATGTTTCTGCTTCGTGTGTTTTTTGCTTATTCAGTTGCCTCATTAAGAGTGATGTTCTCTTCTGTAATAACTGGTGTTATCAGTCTAGTAATAACTAGAGGAGTTGCCATTAAAAAAAAAAAAAAAGTCTTTAACAAAAGTGACTTAAATATCATATTTCTTAGTTTTAACTGTTTAGATCTTAAACCACCAACCAATCTATATGAAGTCACTGAGTTTACTGTACATGAAACTAGGTCTATTAAGTAGGATTTTGCTATGTAAAGAAAATCCAGTCCTCATTTTAATTCCACAATAATGTGTACTTTCTTATAGAGAACATTGTTCAAACATGGAAGTATTTGAAGGACTGTGACTTGTTTGGTTTTCTATAGCATTGTAGCTACAAGCACCATAGCTTCTGTAACTGCATATCATTGATAGATAAGAAGACAATCGGCTGAAAGCATTAATTTTTTGTTTCTTCCTTAAAATTAATTTATTCTTAGTTGCAAAGGCTTGGTGTTGGACATTGAAGAAGGAAACTTCCTGAAACTTGCAGAAGATGGAACAGTTTTAAGGTAATATTGTCAATAAATCTATATTGTTAAATATAAGTTGTATTGTTAAATATACTAACATTTTATCCCCTTTCTAAATGGCATCTCTCAATTTTATAAATATTTTAAATACTAATTTCAGCATGCATTAATTTATTAGATGTAAAAGTTTAAATACTCTTTGGTAATGTGGTGCTCAGTTTTTGGTAATGTTACATGTGGAATCTTTTGGTGATGTTTTGGTGATAGCTGGTAGTAAATAATATCTCATTTTTAATAAAATCTGAAATTCTGAGGACCTGTTGGTCTTGAAAGTGAATTCATTTCTTTTGGTGGCTACCAATGTACTCTTTGTCCAGTTCTGCTAAATCCAGAGTAAGGTTTTTCTTTGGATTGAGAGTAACCTGGCTTGGGAGGCAGTGCAAATGACTAATAATTATGACTGGAATGACTATTATCTTTGTGCCACATACATTCAAAATTCTGTAAGTTTACAACATATAATTTAAATAGCCTGTGATAAACACAGGAATTGACACATTCACTTTCAGAATTGTAGGGGGGTTCCTCTTAAAAGCTGTTTTGCGTTTAGTCATCATTTCAGTACATCCTTAGTTCTTCTTTCTCTCCTTTTTTTTAATGTAGAAGACTGCTGTTTTGAATCAAAAACTGAAAAGTAAATATATCTAAAGTTTATCAATCCTAGTACCATTTCTGCCTAATTTTGTTCCAGAATGAAAATCTGTGTAATTCAGTATGCAAGACAGACTCTATTTTTTTTTTCTGATAGCATGTGGGAGAAGGAGCCTGAAGATGCTAAGAAAAATCAGATCTCATTAAAAGAAGAAAGAAATACTTTTGAGTCATTGCTGTGTATCCCAAAAATCATTAAATAGCATGAATTTTTGAGTACTAAATGCAGAATTCAAGATCAAAGGGTTTCCTCATTAAAGGAACAGTGGTACAGGGTTACTTCTGGTATTTCCTGTGTTTGCTTCAAAATGGGACCCAATTTGATGGTCCAACTATTTGATTTTTAATGCCTAAAAAGGCTTGTGTGTACTTATGTATTAAAGAGCTGCTTGCAGGGCTCAAACTAGCACTTTTCCATAGTTCTGCCCTGCATTCTGTGAATGTTACCAGGCTTCAGAATGATGTATAGGCTGTCTGTGCTGTGCTTTATTGTGCAGTGTATACTGATGGCTCAAGTACAGCGAGTGTCCTCACACAATTGAAAACATTCGAGCAATACAGAGTGATTGTGTTAGCAGGTGAGGCACAGTAGCTGTGCTCCCAGCCAACCAAACCTTTGTGTAGTAAGGCTTTTATCGAGCACTGGAATGTATATGGTAAAAGCTTAGTAGGTCCTGGGAAACTTCTAAGCTATAAAGAGATCCATTTTTGATCAGCTTGCATGCACTGCAATATCCAGTTGCAGTGTGTTACTTTGCACAAGTAGTTATTTGGATGTTTTCAACCCTTTTCTGTTTTGTTTTGGTTTTTTTATAAACAACTCGATGCATCGAATAGGGCAAGCCATGGTACAAAGAGCATGACATTCGAAGAGATCCTGGAGAACTATGGAAGGAGGGAGTGGAAGCATTTTAATACAGTCAGTGGAATGGTTTCACGCACAGGTAGCTATACTTTAGCATGTCCTCTTCTTTGAAATTGTTCTGGTACCTTCAGTGCCTCTTACTGTTAGTTCTTAACACAGATTTGTAGAAGTGCTTGAACTGGAAATTGTGGGAATAGGTAAATGTATTGGGGGAGACTTGATTTTTAAGTGTTTTTGACTTCTAGTACTAGACTTCACCTTAAATCTATTTCATGGTATTTATTTCATGATAAGACAAATGAGCTGACATTATAGGCATGTTTTGGTTATAGTGATGGGCACACTATCCCTTGATGAAATAGACTGGTTTTACCAGTATCATGATGTAACCCAAGCCAGCAGCAGAGGAGCATACAGCTGCTCGTTTACTCCTGCCCCCCTCAAGCCCAGTGGGGAGGAGAATCAGAAAGAATGGTAAATCTCACGTTGAGAACAACTTACAATTGAAACAAAATGTTATAATAATACATATACCGATAATATTACTAATAACTGTAATGATAAGGAGACAGAGCCTCAGAACTCAAGAGGAACAAATGATGCACAATAAATTGCTGAATACCTGCTGACTGATATCCTATCTCATTTAGGACAAATTTTAAATTTTTCTTAATTGACTTATATTTCTTAGTTGACTTATTGCCATCAGTGCTGTTACTGGAGGTCTTGGTGCAGGTGCAAAGAACAATGTGGGTCTGGATACAAAACTTCTGCCTTTGCAGTTGAAGTTCCTTGTGTTTAATAGAGAAGTCACTTTGAAGGAACTGTAGCTAGGTTTGTGTTTTTGCTCTGTGTTTCCTCTTTGTTTTACTTTGATCTTGGCAGCTGTGAGTAACACAGGAAGTGCTCACTTAAGGTGCATCTTGTTACGTAATGGAGCTATTTTCCTTGAGATTTTTCTGACTGCAAATGTAAGGTTTATTCTAAACTGCTGGCAATCTTTTGCAAAAGGCAGGAAGAGAGCAGTTTCCTTTGGTCATATAGGAGATGTGCTCTTCTTTTTCACTGAAACACAAATTTGGTCTCTGTTGTGACTGTTAATCCCTGTATTGCTGACTTGTTCTTGAATATACCTTAGAGACAGCAACACAAGATCATGAAAAAAAACATAATCATTGGTTAAGCCATTTCACTCCTTGGAGAGAGTTGTTGGGCACGACCTTGTCTGGGGGGACATTGGCACCCTCCTGATACAGTTCTGTTTTGGGGACTCGTGTAGTAAAGTGAGCACGCTTCCCTGTGGTCCAAGGTGCTGTCCACAGCAGGTGTGTGCAAGGGACATGACTGTGTCAGACCTGCCCAAATGTCTCTGAACTTCTCAAACACTTTTCTTGTGTTTTCACTGCTAGGGAAAAAGATATTTTGGAAGAGTTGAAAGATACTATCCTGACTTTAAACTCATGGTTTCTCCCCCTTTTCTTTCACCCAGGATTTTAGAATCTTAAAGTGTCTTATTAAAACCTCACTGCCTTCATATAGGTAAACAACTTTTAGTTGCCAGTTGTGAGAATCAGATGTGGAAATAAAGGCTAACAAAGGTTGGGAAACAGGTAATGCTTATTACCAGTAAAATCCAAATAGGAGTTTATATTATTATTCAGATGTAATTTTTGTTTGTGATTAAAGCATACAATTTACAGGGGTATTTAAAGTATATTTTTTAAATTATTTTTTCCAGCTAAATACTATTTGTATGATAATTATTTTGACCTGCCAGGAGCTCTCTTGTGTGCAAGGGTTGTGGACAGCTTAGATCAGGTAAGAACTGGATTGTTTGAAACTTATGTATTGTGTTATCTTTTTCTTCCACCACCACATCTCTTGCATCCATTATTAAATGCATGTGATTTGGGTATTGAACAGCATCAAGGTCTTTTTCTCATTTGGACTATTCCGTGTTGGGCTTACTGTATTAAAGTTGTCTCTGAAGAAATTAATAGCTACATGGCATGTTCAAAATAAAATTGCTTCCACTAGAGGGCACAAATAACTAGGATACTAGTAGAAATGTGCTGTTTCTTCAAGTTCACCCTGTGATATGCAGAATGCAGTTCTTAAAGTCTCCTTCAATTATGCTTGATGGTACTTGAAATAAATATAAGTTTTCTGAATGACACAATTTGCTAATTTGCAAGTTATTAATTAGTTGAAAGCTTCGTTTCATCCTTTTTTAAGCTTGATTTGTCCTAAATATATTGATCTGTGTACACAGATATAAATACACCTCTGGCATAGTATCTTTTAAATTTTTTTCCTCTGCTAAACAGTAAGTTAAATTCTTAAAGTGGAAAATACAATTGCTTGAATCTTCTTCAGTGCTTTTTATATAGAGAGAATCTCCTAAATTCTACCTTTGAAGTTTGATGATTATGGTTTTGTTGTGTAAAAGTAGGTTTGAATGTTTAATGGAGGTAGGAGAGAGTTCTTCTCACAGAATAACTGTATTGGTGTCAAAAGAGTACTGAGGCAGTCTTCTGGCCAGAGGTACCAAAGCACTGCAGGCTTGAAAATTACTTAATCTTGTCTGCACAGTGAAAGTCAGAGCTGTGAGATGAGTCTCTGGGGTCTCTTTGGATATTAGGTGACTTGCTACTTTAGCCTTCACTCCAAAATAGCATGCTGAGTAGATTGCTGCCTAAGTCCAAGTGCTGCATGAAGAGTTAGCTAAAACTAGCTTATCAGGGAAGCATGGAGGGTACAGGTGCTCTGTAAGACTCTTAATTTTCTGCCTGATTAATCTCCTTCCTCTAAGCTGTTAACAGCTTAGAAACCTGTTGCAGTTGTGACACCTGTATTGTATTTACTTTATATTTAATTTAGACTCAGCACAAGTCACCTACTTATTAAGAGAGAAAGCACATCATAGAATTTGTGTAATAAGCTTTCACATCCCATTACTAGTTTGCAGGCTGGAGCACTGGTCCTGGATCAGTGCCATCTTCAGCCAAAGGGAATTAAACCCGTGCTGTTTCTCTGGAGAGCTGCGAGAAGTGGGTCATGCACCCTCTTTATCTCCTAGCAGTTCTAGAGTATTTTACTGGATGTCAGCCCAGTTTCAATAGGAGGGCTACAGCAATTCCCATGAAGGTTAGCATCAGCCACTTGAGAAAGATGCAAGGCAGGAGGTGGTCAGCCTCTCAAGCCCAGAGCTCATGCCTGCAAAATGCTAAGGTTTAGAAACCATCACATTTTCTCCTTCCACATTTCTAAAAAAAAGTAGAGCCTTCTGTGTCCTGTTCTGTGAGCCTGCTTAGTAAGTGCTATTTTCTTAACATTTTCAGATGCCATCCTAGGTTCAAGAAAGCTTTCTACTGGAAGCAGATGCGAGACTTGCTAAGTTTGGATTCAAAATAGGTTTACACATGAGTTGGATGCTGGACTACCCTGCACTGTTAAAAATGTGTCTGATTTTGCTGTGTCCAGAGCTGGAATTCATATGTGTTTTCAGACAAAGCATGAGAGCTGCTTAGTGGTTCTGATCTTCACACGGATGAGCTAAACAACACATTGCTTTGTCTTGATGGTTCAGCTAATAAAATCACATTTTGTAATCACACCAATATCATGGTGGACTGCAGGGCCATGCATCCAGTTTTCTCTCTGCTTTTTGAGAATCAGTCACTTTTCCTTTACATCTTGTATGCAATGGCTGAAGATTTGCAAGAAATTTGTTTAAGTTATTTTAGTCTCCCCTGAGCTCAAATGTTTTGAAGGAAGTGTATCCAGTTTTAAACTAGTATCCATCTGTCCTCAAAACAGCACTCTGGGGAACTTTCAGTTCAGTGCATTGGTTTTTGGGGTTTTTTTTGAGAGAAACAAGCGAAAAACCCAAAACTCCAAACTAAGGACTAAGCCAGCCACATGGAGTATGAGGGGAGCATTGAGTTGAGTCTGTCTGTCTTGAGAAAAGTGCTAGCTTAGGCTGCTTACACTGCTGTTAGACAGATGGTCCCCAGTATCTCCTGTACATGGCTTTGAATAATCACCTTTGGTTAGCATCCTTGGCTAACTGAAGCCGTCATATGAAACCTTTTCTCTTTATTAGCTCTTTTATGTGTTTCTGTGGCAGTTTGCTATAGGAATGGATTAAAAAAAAAATTCTGAAAGCCACAGCACCATATCTTTCCTGCCCTTTAACTGTAGAGCTGATGGACTATAAGCAAACTGCCATAGTGCTTGCCAGTTATGCACAAAAGACCTTGTTTGTGTGACTTGCTGATTGTGAAAGTAAAGGCAGACTGTTCTCTGGAAGCCTCCATGGCAGATTTGGCCTGAAATAGCAGTTTACTTCAGTATGTATAAACTACAGGGTTTTGGATTTTGTTTGGCAGTGACAAGGGTTTGAGTTTGGGTTTTTTTCAGTTTCTGAATGTTTCCCTCTCTACAAAATGCTTTATCCTTATAAAATAGGTCATTATTTGGGTATCAGTGCAGGTATCAATACACAGAGGGCAGCAGAGCCCTAAAACCTGCTAACAGTTGTCTTGAAATTTATCCTAATGTAAATGTGAAAGGCCTGTAACAGCATTACAGAAATACTTTCCATGACACATAAAGACCATACCACCTGTTTTACTGCTGCCAGGTTACTGTGTAACTGATCCCCTCTTACAGGCTCTGTAGCTAATCCTCTACTCTCTAATGCTGGCTGGCTGTGTAATTGCATCTGTTTCATTGATCACTACTAAAATTTGTGGAGTTTGAGAGCACTGTTGGGCTCAGCTGGTTGAGGTTTTCCTCTGCCATGTGAGATGCTGAAGGGGCAGCTGAGGTCAACTGGAGCTCTGCTATGCCTGGGAAGCTTTCTGGGAATGACCAGAGACTGTTCATAATCATGGACTGCCTTCCCCTGTCCTTCTGCCAGAGCTGGGGTTTGGCAGTCTTCAGATCACAATGCGATCAAGTGCTGCTCAGCCAGGCTTCTGGATGAGTATTTCATACCATGTTTGGGGTGGGTTCTTGGCAGAAGGGCATTACCTCTAAATTATAGCAAAGGTATTTGCCAGTTCTTAAGGTGGAAGGTGATATCAATGCCAGGCTGTGGCTAATGTCAGCATGCTTGTTAGGTTCAGTATCTGCAGCCCAAGGCACTTCTATTTCCCAGATGTCAGTGGGATGCTCATTCTGTAGGTTGCTGTTCTGATGCCCCTCTTTGCTTTAACGTTTTAGAGTTCCTCACAAATATTAGTCATTTCTCCTTTTCCCTTCCTCCTCTATCATAATCCTTCTGTCTTACGACTGTCTTACTCTGTTTAATTTTGTTTATTCATGGCATTTCTGTCACTGTTTCAATATGAAAGCTTGTAATAGCTGATACTTGATATAATGACTAGGTTCCTTTTGACACTTACAGCATGATGGTCAGAAAAAGTACGACTTCTGGAAGGACATGGTGGCTGCTATCCAACATAATTATAAAATATCAGCTTTTAAAGGTAAGTGGATTCACTGAAGAATCACTATAACAGCTGAAAATATTACATGTGCTTACCAGAGCAAATATGTTTGCAAGGATGCTGTAGGTACTCAACACAGCTTTTACTTTTCACGTTCATGAATAGTTGTGTAGTTGACACATGTTTTTCCTGTAATAAAACATCTTTATCATCACTATTTCTGTTTCATTTCACTGTTTTGATGTCTTTAATAATAATTGTGATGTGCTATTTCACTCAATTTAGAAGAAAAACTATTTCTTACCATGACTGGTATGGTAAAGTGTACATCCTTAAACTGTGTTTTGAATCTATTGCTTATGATCTTGTAATGATGTATAAAATCAGAAATGCATTGGGGAAAGAAATTCAAGTACTAACTAATATTTGATTAATTTCTTTAGTGCTCTATTTTTGATTAGAATTCCTCATGTGGTATTGACGCAATAGAGAGGCGATTTTGAACTTCCTAAAAATTGCAGGGGACCATTTTTTTTAATAATAGTGTTTCTCCTACCACAACCAACCTTATAATAATACTGTAATATAAATTAGAATTGAAAAAAAAATCTTGGATACCCTTCAGCAAGAAATTATTTTCCTTTCTTCACAGACATAACTTCAGAGTAACTATTGGGCATATAAAATAATGTCGATAATAAAGGCTAACTAACCATTGTGTGTGCACACAGTTAATTGAAATTATTTTTAACGATATTTATTGTAAAACATTTATATGCAGCTCAGTTCTGAATTCTGAACTACTATTAGAATTACCTTGGTTGATGCAACAGTCACTAGACACAGGTCTAGTTTGGACCTTCTTAAAACTTACTTTTTGTTCACCTGAGCTGTCCTACTTGCTGTATTCCTTTCATATGTAATTGACAAAATTATTTCAGAGGTTCCAAACAAAAATGAAAGTTGTTACCAGGATGCAAATGGTAAAAATCAGCAAGATATTCCCAAAGTGCTTTGTTTGTTTTTGTTACTGTGTTTCTGTTGGAGCTTAGAGTGTGATTGGTAGATGTGAATTTCCCTAGAAACTAATTCCTACACAAAATAAATGTATCCTTTCTTTCCTGCTGATACGAGACCAACCCTAATCAACTGTAACTGTATTTTTAGAATTTTTGTTAATTATTTTCTTCAAACCATGACAGCTCTTTTTTTTAAAAAAGGTGTGGATCATGAAGCAAAAAATATAATTTTTAAAAGTGTTCTTTGGAAGTTAATGAGATCCAAAAAAAGTTTGTCTGAACTTTGAAGTCATACAAGTAATTACTCAGTTTTATTTATATATGTCTGCTTGTGTGTACATTTGGACACTTATGCTTATATCTGTCTAGCAGATACTTATTTCTATATGTCAGTCTGGAATCTGCAAACAAAATTTGTGATATGACTTAACCCATTCTAGCTTCTTTCAGAGGCACATGCATAAGTGTGTTAAAAATACAGAAAAGAATAGTAACTGAGGCACAAGTTTTATTGGATAAAGCTCTGTAATATCAGAAGTGAAACAATACAAATTATATGCACAACTTAAATATTGTAATACAAGAAAATTATATACTCTGTCATGCATTGCTTTGAAAGGTTCCTCAGTGTTTTTATTTTCCATTTGATAACATGGTCCAGTAGCTAAAGCACTGAACAGGGAGTCAGAAGAACCAGAGAGAATTTCTTCCTGTATTGCTTACAAGTGATATACCCATGGAGCATCTCTTTTTGCTTTAGACCCCTCTGTGATATAAGAATAATGGTACTAATCTTCTATCACTGCTGACAAAGAGATTTTATTTTTCTGAGTTTCACATCTAACGTAACTTCCTGAGGAAACTCCTAAACCCAGCTCTCATCATCTACCTACCCGGAAGCCCCAGTGTCTTTCATAGCCCAGAGTGGCCGGAAACCCACAGGCTTTTGACTTAACTCCATGTTTGTAGAGGGTTTAACCCTTTAGAGAAAAGCAGTGCTCATTTACAGTTAGTCAAGGTAAAATTTCAAAAGCAAACTTATTAAGTGGTCAGTTGAGGGGACGCAAAGTTCCCAACTCGAAACACCGTCTTAGTGGTGCCATTGTCAGTGGCGGAGCAGAACGACTGACCGCTTTATTTTTTGAAATCCACTGAGTGTTTGCAGTTCACTTTGATTTGTTGTCAGTGTGCCCTTGTGTCTCATTGTCCCTTCTCTTTTTCACATAATTTTTTTGATCATAATCAGGTGTCTGATGGATTTTGCTTTTCATTGTCTTAGCTATGGTAATTGCCTTAGATAATTGCCCTATGATATTTTTTTTGGATGGCTCTTTCAGATAGGCATGATTGTCCTGACTCAGCTTGATGAAGGCTTTTAACCCACTCTTCTACTTGTAAAGAAGTGAAGAATTGAGGCTTGCAATAGGAAACTAAGGGGATTCCCAAATAGTGCTGTGTTATTTTAGACATTCTATAGTGAAAAATAACTGAAAAAGAAAAAAAAAAGAAAATCTATGAAACAATACTATCAGAAAATCATTGTGTCAGATAGAAATGAACACAGATATTTGCTATGTGGTTATTGCTTACCTAGTAATACCTGCAAGGGTGTTCTCTGCAATTGATATCCAAGCTGAGCATTACATTTCCTGAGAATACATTTTATTCTCAATATTTTATTCTTATTACTGGAATATTTTGCAACTGTGAGGTGATTAACATTACCTTGACTGTGTTGGATTTAATGAATGTTTTTTAGATATTACTAAAGAGCAGTTTAAAAGAAAACATCACAGGGCAATGTATTTTACACTATTAAACTATCTGGACATATTATGGGAACAAAGTGTGCTCTTCAGAGGACTAATAAGAGCTTGAAGTACTGTATAATTATTTCCTTGTGAAAATTTTCAGATTTGATGATTTTTCTTGACAGAAAATTCAGTAGCTTTTTTAGGTAAATTTTGACAAATATAACTTCTTAAAGCAGAATTTTGTAAAATTCCTTATCTTAAAGGCTACTTTCTCTCTCGTGAGAGAAATTGCCCTGTAATTTTCCTTATAATTCTGAAAATTGTAGCATCTGTGGCTAAATAGTTAAAGTTATATAGCTGCAATATTTTCAGTAAGTTTATAAGATTATATTTAATTTTGAAAGTAAAATAATCATAGCTGATATGTCAGCAGACTTCATAAATTGTCCATAGCAAGGATTGATATGCTTGTTTTTGATCACAAGTTTATGGTCTTGGCAAAAGATAATGAATCTAGATGTCTCTGATATGTGTGTTTTGTCTTTTGTATGCAACTTCAAATATAAGAAACAGAAAGCAAAGATGCTTTTCTGGCCAAACAAACCAATCATCCAAAAGTTGTGCAAAATATTAGAAGCTCCTAATGCTGATGTAGCAGTGATGTCTTTATTTGTCTTAATTGTGAAAACTGCAACAAAGAGGCAAGTAAAAGTAAATTTGTTACATTTCTTTGCTGTGCTTTCCGGCTAAATACAGAAGGGATTGATTGGGTGCTTCATGTTTTTTATCACGTAAGGCTTCAGAAGTTTCAGTACTTCTTTGGAAGTGATTTTGTATTATTACAGGCCCTTAAATTTTCATTTGAATCTCATGTTGGGTTTTCTTTCCTCTAATATCCAAGATCCAGAAGAAATGGGTTTTTTAAAAGGGCTTTAGATAGATTGCTCATCTTCATGTGGAGGAAATATAAAAAAACAAGCTTTAAAATCTTACAGACCTTCTCAAGGTCCCTTCTAAACTGAAAATCCAGAGCTAAAACCAAAGTATAAGTTGTGGTTTTTCCACAAGTTGCTGTATCATCTCTAGCTTTTCAGTTTTAAGAGTTGCTTTCTTAGTGACTTAATATCTGAGCAATTATGAAAAACTTAGTGACTTAAAATAAACAAGCATGAGGTACCAAGCTGTAGACTTATTTGAAGTCCCACATGTTTGAGGAATAAAGACATGAAGGACAAAACCTGATTTAAAATGGATGGATGGATGGATGGATGGATGGATGGATGGATGGATGGATGGATGGATGGATGGATGGATGGATGGATGGATGATAAGGGTTAGTGAGCTGTGTTTTTAACAATACTGTCTGGCCCCAATTTCTTCTAACTTAATTGGAATCACAGGGCAATAATAAACTGCTGAGCACCAAGCATCTCCAAAAATTTCAAGCATTGCTTTGGCATACATTTCATATGTAAAGTAATTAACCAGAAGTCTCACAACTACTAAGTCATATTTTCCAGCTCCCATATTTAGTCCCTCTGTTTGTTTCTGGAACAAAAGTTCCAGGCTGGTTGAGTGGATGGGCAGCAGCACATGTTTGAATACTGGGAAGTGCTATTGAACTAATGTGAGTGACTGCACAGGCAAAGAGTTTTAGTCCAAAAAGGAAATCATTCTTCAAAGATCTGTAATTAGTATTTGTCCTAAAACATTAAGCTAGAAAAGTGGGAGTAGACAATTCAGACTCAACTGTCTGGAGTTTTATTTTAGCTTGAAAGAAAAGTATTGCATGGCTGCTATTTATAAATGGTGGTAATGTTATTTGTATTATTTCCATACAAACTTTTGTGTGTAGTTTTTATAATGGTAGCACCAATTTTCTTGCCTTTGTCTACTTGGTTGCTAAAATTAATAGATCTCATGTTACACTCTTTATTTAAGCATTTATTATTTCACTGAATTATAGCCTAAACCACAGGCTTCCTTATCTGGCAGCACTTAAAAAGAGGAAGAAAAAGATTCCTCAAGTTGCTTTCTTGGTAGGTCTTTACAGTTTCCAAAACATATAGTTTTGCTAATGATGGATCAACTATCAAGCAAAAGGTATCTTAGCTTTTTTTATTAATCCCAGTGTATTATCAAGTATTTAGGACATTGCTGATATCAAATGTACACAACATAACAAGCCTCAAGTTCTGCTTCCATGAAGAAATGGTAATATCACAAAAATTTTAAGCATAGGCCTACACACTTTCAGTGTAAGTGATTAAAAGCTTCTGTTTAGAAAAAATGCCGCTAACAGTAGTAGCTTTAAGGGGTTCATAAGATTTTGATATATATGATACTTTTAAAGCACATGAATGGCAGCTGTCATTGGAAGAAATGTGTGATCAAACTGTTATGGTTTCATAACAATTCATAAGCCAACTTTTAGCATATGAAATTAATGAAATGACTAATTTTTGTGAGACATGTTTGTATGCAGATATGATAAATATGGTTATGTCTACTGACTAATTACTGCCATCATCTGATAAATTTACCAAATAAAATCCTCACACTATTGTGTTTTAAAGGAATGAACTGTTCAGGAAAAATCTGGGCAAGGATTATCTCCAGTTTAGGGGTGGTAAAGCTGTTCTGTTTTTTAAGTGTCTGCATGCTTGTGAAGATATGTTTTTAAATTTAGGTTTGGTCAATGTTGTTTTATAGTACTCTGAATATTGTAATTTTACAGAACATTAGAAGATTTTAAAATATTGAACTGGTTTGTTGCATCAATGTGCATTAAAGAAAGCCAAGTGGATTTCAAGGCTTCAAATCAGGTTGCCTTTTCATATTGTGAAACTTTAGATCTTCAGTAACATGTAATAATTTGTAAATCTACGTTTCTCCAGGGTAGTTATTCATTAATAAGAACAGTAGAACTAAATGAAAACTGTGATGTTGATATGCACTCTAATAGAGTTGTTGTTCTTGTCTCCTGTTGGATAGCTTATAGATGAAGCTGGATGTAGAATGTTCCTGAAGTGTGTTGTGCAGCTGTTGAGATGACTGTAGTGTATTTGAGACCTTTTACTTGGAATAAAATACCTTCAGGTAATACGAGTATAGCGAAGTATGATCTAGCATCCTTTATTGTATTAGGACCAGGGGGGCCTTGGGGACTCAGTGTGATAGTTAGAAATTCTGATTATTCTTTTAAAAGGGAAAAAAAGAAAAAAGGACAGAGACTGATGCATTATATTAGTTCATAAAATTTTAATGTTGTATTCAGTCAGACAATTAATCATCATTCGAAACATTTTTTTATGAAAATTTACTAAAAACATACAATATCATTCTACTCAGTTTGAGCCACTCTTCCACCTTCTCACTCCCTCCTCCATTCCTGTTGCAACACTGAAATTGCATGACCTGTTAATGATAAATCAGATCAATGCCTGGTTATAATGGTCTGAAGGAGAGTGTGTTCAGGACAGGGTAAGTGGGATATTAGATGTGAGCAAACAGGAAACCTGAGAAAGAAGAGTGAACATAGTCAGAGGAGTAGAGACCATTAGATTCTGAATTGGGCAGTTGGAGCCATACTTGGTCATTCTCCATAAGATCGATGACAGCACTGCCAGAAGCCTGGTCAAGGTATCCCTTCTTGTACTCATCATAGGTGTACATGAGTGGGGAACCATTTTTGTAGAGTGCAACCCAAACGTTTGTTCCTTTTGCGTGTACATGGTAGGAGAAATAGTACAGTCCAGGGGTCCTGCAGGTGAAGATTCCTGTTCGGGGGTCATAGTGTTGCTGCCTATTGTACAAGATTTTATCAAATTTGATGGGGACTGTTGCTGCAGGGTAGGCTTTTGAGAGGATGACACTGAAAGCAGACACCGGCATCCCTGTCAGAGCTTGGTTTACTCCTCCTTTTATGAAAGATATTCCTGATAGCTCTCGAGACTCTCCTGCTTTAACATAGCCCTCGGGCATCTGTGGGATTACAGCTTGGCCGGGGGGACCAGGAGGGCCTGGGGGGCCTGGCAAGCCGGGCTCACCATTGCTGCCTTTAGGCCCTGGGGGTCCGGGTGGTCCCATGGGTCCACTTAAGCCTTTTGTGGAAATGCCTGCTGGGCCCGGCAGTCCTGGTGCTCCTGGCTCACCCTTTGCACCAGGGGCTCCTGGCAGGCCAGGGGGGCCAACGGGGCCTCTGATCCCAGGTATTCCTGATGGCCCTCTGGGGCCTGGCTCTCCATTGGTCCCTGGCACTCCCTTGGCTCCTTGTGGACCCATTGGACCAGGCAGCCCAGGTAGCCCAGCAGGGCCTGTATCACCTTTTGGACCTGGGAGGCCTGGGTGTCCCTTAGGACCAGCGAGACCCTGCTCACCTGGGTATCCCGGTTTTCCCTCTAATCCTGGTAGGCCTCGTTCCCCCTTGGCCCCAGGGAATCCCGGGTGGCCTGCAGGGCCCATGTCACCTTTGGGCCCAGGAAGGCCATTCTCACCAGGCAAGCCTTTGAGTCCATGAGGGCCCATGTTCCCTGGTGGCCCGACTGGCCCTGGTTCTCCTGGCACGCCAGCTGGACCTTGGTCTCCTTTAGGTCCTGGAAGGCCAGGAGGACCTTCAGGTCCTCTGTGTCCCTTCATCCCTGGCAATCCCGGCTTTCCAAAACCTGGGAGTCCCGGGGATCCGGGCAACCCTGCAGGTCCAGGATGTCCCTTGGCTCCAGGGATGCCTGCTGCTCCTGGTGGTCCCATTGGCCCAGGCTTGCCAATGCCAGCTTCACCAGGTTCACCTGGGAGGCCCTGGGGACCTGGGAGACCAGCCGCTCCAGGTGCACCTGGAAAACCTCGGTCACCTTTCAGACCTGGCTGACCTGGCAGGCCATTCTCACCAGGCTTCCCTATCCCAGCAGGACCAGGGGGGCCCCGGGGTCCCTGTGGGCCTGGAAGACCCCTGCCACCAGGACGTCCTGGAATGCCAAATCCATTTTCTCCCTTTTGTCCATTTATACCAGGGATACCTGGCTCTCCTTTCTCACCAGGTGGTCCCCTTGGCCCCTGAGCTCCTGGAGGGCCTTGTGGTCCTGGCTTGCCAGGGACGGTCAGTCCTGCGGGGCCGGGAGTGCCGGGGGGTCCCTGTGGCCCTCTTGCTCCTGGGAGTCCAACAGGTCCAGGTTCTCCTTTCTCACCATTTAGTCCTCTTGCTCCTGGCTTTCCTGGTAGACCTGGCACTCCTGGCTTTCCAACCGCAGAGAATCCAGGAGGTCCTGGGGGACCAGGGGGGCCTTGGGGTCCTGGACTTCCAAACCCTGGCTTTCCTGCAGGACCTGGTTGTCCTCTTGGTCCAGCGGGGCCTGGAGGACCAGGGGGTCCTTGTTCCCCCCTTACCTGCACACCTGTGAGAGAGAGGAAACCAAATCAACCAGGGCATCTACAACATACTTGCAGGCATAGTGGTGAAATGCGTGAAGGGTTAATTTAACTTGAACATGGTAGAAGTCAAATTTCAGCTGCTATGTTGGTCACTGAGAACCTGACATTCAGAGTAAAAGTGTTTCACAGCCCTTACCAGTAACAAGTGCAAATTTGTTGGAAATGAGAACTATAAGGCCTCTAGAATTTTTTTTTTTTTTGCTTCAGTACATTCAGAGTCATCAGAGAGCTTATAAAATGCTGTGCAGGCAGATGCAAGTAAGGAAAAAAAAACCAGCTAGGTAAGAGATTTGGCAGGTCACCAAAGCTGTCTGTGCAGCAGGTGTAGCGGCTTTCCTAAAACTACTTGGTGCTGCATTTAAGTGAGAATTTTCTTCTTCCCTGTCCCCTACTTTCAAAAGCAGGCCATGGCACTGGTTCTTTTGTAAACATATGTATATTGTATTTTCAAATATTGTCTGAAAGACTTCTGTCTGTCATATAAATTTCACACAGTGGCAAGGTCACAACTGATAATTTGCTTTACTGCAGTCAGAATTCTGGCACTGTTTGGGGTTTTTTTAATACCACTTCATTTTCTTAGTTACCAAAACAGCAGGTGGAGCCACTTAACCAAATGTAACAAACAGAGGAATAAACAAACAAGCTCACTGCTTAGTTAGTGCTTTGGAGGAGCCTGCAGCTTCATGTTGGAATTAGAATGCTGATTTGTTGGACATTACGTACCAGATTAACATAGATACTGTGAGACTACTTCAGTAGTTTGCAACAACTGGCAGCGTTATAGAACAAAGTGGCATATCTGTGGGGGATGTTAATTTAAGAAGTAATTTTAAAAATAAAAAGTGAAGGATGCAAAAGGAGTCTGGACTCTGTTTTTTATAGTGCAACATATGCAACATATTCTACTGCATGGTTGTTTACAAAAGATTAATAATAGATCAACAATTGTATCAGCTATAATTTTTCCTTTGTGTCTCTCACAAAAAGACCAGTGTATGTATTACATATATATATATACACATGAAAGTTTATGCAATTGCTATTTGACTGTCTCTTAGATAATAAACTGCATTTTCCAGTCTGTGGCTAGTCTTGTTGGACCAAAATGAGGTGGAGGAAACTATTCTTCTACATATTGGTTTTTTTTTTTTTTTAAATAATGGAGGTATGCTTATGAAATGCATTTGATTTTGGTTTGTTATTGGATCTGCAAGGTTGCCTTCTTCCTGTATTGACAGGGAAATTGTTCTTATCTAGAAAGTGCAGAGAGTGCATTTTCTTTTCTGCTGATGGATAAAATCAGCACAAATGCATATCAACTTATTTTGCACATCTTCCTATTTCGTCCTTCTTAAGGCCATGAAAAGGAAGACAGCTGTTAAAATCCTACACATAGAATACAAGCATGTGATTTATTTGTGATATATTGACAAACTCTTTTCTTTTTGGTGGCAAATTGCATCAGATTTTAGCTCAGAGTGCATCTCCTTATTACTTTTACCATATTTTAGTTGCAAATATATCAGTCCTAGGTTCACAGAGTGGACTGCCAATTTAGATAAGATGTTAAAGGCATTGTCAGCGTTTATGTTGTTATAGAGATTTTTCTGTGAGCTATATTGTTCCAAAGTTGTGCTGCTTTTAGATTAAAATTGTAATTTTAATTGTGCTATCTAAGAGCAATGGTTATTCTTCTGAGGAAAGGACTGCTAAATCCATTAATGAAGTAGAACTTATACCAAGAATGTTGAAGTATTGATTGGCTACATTTTTACATGTCTCAGCACATACCTTGATGCAAAATTGGTCTACTTTCTCTAGTGCAGTCAAACCCCATATATGTATTGAATTAAATATATAGACTTTAACATAACCTGCAGTAATGGCTTATTTAAACACTGCTGAATAGTGAGACCTCATTCAATTATTGTTTTTGACTTGAACTTTTCAAATATTTCAAGCCAAAGACATACTGGTTAAAAAACTGTGTTCTGGAGACCTGTCAAGACCAAGATTTTTTAAACAATTTCACCAAAATTTAATAGGCTTTAGGTGCCAACAGAAATTGTGTGATCTGTTTTATGTTGCACTGAGTCACCAGTTTGTGTTTAGACTGAAATTTCAGCGCCAGGCTGCTTTTGACAAAGATGTACAAAGCAAAAAGATAATTTATTGGTAACTTTATCTGTAGAAGTCAATATTTGGTGATCAAATAGGAAAAGTAAGCTATGGTGAAAAGCTCACCATTGCTACTTGAGCTATTTGTGTATGGAACAACTCACTAGACAAAAGCTGGATTGATTTGGTTCTGTTTTATTTTTCTGAGATATTCTCAGATTAGGAGTGACGATCTCTAACAGTCTTCCCTCTTTAAATTCTTCTAAAAACTCTCTATAGGACACTTGTTTTGCAGATGCAAGAATAACAGTCCTCCATTTTGGTGCTTGCTCACCAAATGAAAATTTGTAAAAGCACTTTTGAATGACTGGACTCACATGTCTATAAAACTATAGGCTGTTCGGGCTTTTGAGGTCTAGTATGTAGTCTTCTGTTACCTTTCCTAAATCTAGAGCATTTTATGCTTCTCAGGTTTTGAAATAGTCATTCTCATTCTAAATATGAATTTTCACTCACATTAGATTCTGTGTTAGTATATAAAGTGAAAACTTAGTTCAAGACAATTCATTTCCCCCTTTCACAGCATGTTCTGTCTACCCTGATTCTTGCTTAATTTTTACTGGTTTCCCCTTTCCCAAATGTTTTCTATAGAGGGGGAAAGAAGAACCACTATGAGGAGAAGTAAATGAAGTATGGTAGAGGATAACCACATAAATATTATACTTCACTTTAAAATAGTATAACTATGTAAATGATTCTGAATAAAGTAATAGAAAAACACTATGAAAATTTAATTAGGAAGGGGGGAGGAAATGCAGCATTGAACTCTGAGAATTCTAGTTAGTAAGTCTGCAGAGTGGCTGTTTATGTGCATGTACCTAAATTTGATCTGGGAGTGCTGTTAGGATTCCAGGAAGTCCTGGTGCTGAAGACAAGGGATGAAACTATGACAGTGTTTTGGTACAGCCCAGAAGAATATTTTGGGGGTAAGGTTCCCAGCCATGCTGCTTTCAGCTGGTTCTTACTGCAGAGATTCTTGGAGCATGTGTGTCAGAGCTGGTTGGTATGGGGCCAGTGCTCACACCAGGTGATAGGAGACCAGAGTCTCTGAGCTCCATGTGTGTTGCTCATGATCAGACAGTCCATAGGATCAGTCTGCAGAACTAATCTGAAACAAAACCCCCTGAATGAAGGTAATGTGGATGCAATGTCCTGAGCAGCAATTCTGCTCTCCAGATTTGCCCCTGTCTTTTTTCTGATGAAGAGAAGCTTATTTACTAATGCTATTTTCTGAGCCCCTCATTCAACTTCCTCATTTCTGCCCAAGTGTGATTATTACAACTGAAAGTAGATGGCATACAGCAAAAAACAATGCTATTTTGAATAGCCTGATGATGTCTGAAAGAAAATAATGCTATTCTCAGTGGGGGAGGCAGGATGTTTACAAGGAAGATTCAGTTCTCTTAAATTTAGTGATGACAATTTTGAATAGACATTATGGATCAGAAGCTTTGATTTCAAGTTTTTTTTTTAAAAGATGTTGGCCTAAGCATGGAAAAATAAAACAGAACTCAAATAGTTTCAAACATTAGGGATAGCCACCTGTTTGACATAAAGGGACAGAGAGGATAGCCAGAAATAAGATGCCACAATGTAGCATTGCAGTTATGTATTCCCTACACAAGCTGCCATAAGATTGATTTATGCAATGAAGATATTTGTTTTTATATCCTGAAGCTAGAATTGTTATATTACTATGTGCTTATTCTGATAATTAAAGCATAAGCTTAAATCACTCATGAAAAACTGTGTAGAAGTTTATGGCCTATTTTTACAACTATATATAATTTTATTTTGCCTTTCTAGGCTTCAAATGGGTCTTCATTTGCCCATGTGTATCATATATATATTTAAATTCACACATAAGGTCTGTTTTGAGTACAGACAACCTGACAAAATATGTAAAAGTTCTTCCTGAATGTAGGTAGGTTGTAGGTGACAGATCTGTTGCTAGAAACCCCAGGGTTGAATCAAGAAATTTGAAGATAATTGACATGTTGTACTTGATTATGTACACAATCATGTTACTCCCGCTCTTGGAACAGAGTTGTTTCTTTGAGCTGTTAGTTTGTTTCTGCTCTATATGCCTTTCATGGTTATTGTGTAAAAAGTTTTTCTGACAGGTGTGCATCTTTGTCAGTGGGAGAAAACTCCAGAGCCACTGCAAATTCTGCAGTGCTAAAATTATTTTAGTAAACCTAAACTGTTAGTAAAATTTGACTACCAGTAGCATAAGGCAAGAGGTTTTGTTCATATATTGACCCTCTAGAAATAATTGTGTTAGTTTATTATGAAGAAATAGTAAACTTACCTTGACTCTTTACATTGTATGGTAGAAAATGTGGCCCCTTGATGCTGGATTGTTTCTGATAACGCTCAGAAAAATATCCATCACCGCCATGGACAATGTTCAGACAAAACAGCAGCAGTAAAGATATTTCTAAATGCATGTTTCCAAATCTGTTCTCTGTTAGAAAAGGTAGAGAAAGTTTGTTTTAAAGAAAAGCTGTTTGGTTCAATTTCTGGAACATGAATAAATATCTTTTTTTAAGTTACTGGTATTAGAAGTAACATTAATATTGTGCTTACTTCCTTCTGCTTTCACTAGCTTTGAAAAATCCTCCAAGAAAAAGAGAATGAGCATTGCTATCACTTTGAATGATGGAGCTGTTGAACAGATAGATTAGAGGCAATAGTCTCACTCTTAGGAAAAGAATAATTTTGATTGGATGGCAGCCTATTCAAGACAACAGTATTCAGAAACAGTGATTATTTGAAATAGAGCTCTGAAGTAAGCTCAGGAGTTCCATATATCAAAACCCCTGAAATGAAGAAAACTTTCCATTGAAAATACATAAACACCTCCATGACCTTACTGCCTCTGTCTAACGCTACAGCAAATGAAGGATGAAGTCCTGGCTGCTTCAGCATCAGTGGCAAAAATCTCACCAATGTTGAGACCTGGTTTTTACCTGTAGCCTTACAAATAGCTCCAATGGCAGTGAGGATGCTGTCACTGGCCTTTAAATATCAACCCTCTTCCCTCCCCAGACAGAAAACAGCCATCCTGAAGAAGTTACCATCAAAACCAAAGAAAATAAAATGGAATCGTGACATACCAAAATGTTGTGGTGCTCCAATGCAGAGTGGTAGAGGAGTGAATCCTCCTCTGTTGAGGAGTTCTTCTGCCACTGGTGAGTGAGCAGAAGCTGATGATTTCAAGTGCCACCCTTGAGTATTTATCTGGTTTTTCCCTTAGCTGGGTGACTGCTGGACATAAGCTCCTCCCCCAAAATCAGTAAGCAGCAATTATCTGTGTGTGTATAAATGTGTTTTTTAGGGGTGGGGGAGAGCTATTTTGGGCAGTCATCCTAAATTTTCTTAAGGGGGGACTTTTGTTAGTTTTTTTTCTTATTATTTTCTAGGATTTCTTATTGTTTATGAGATTGTATTGCTCATAGCTTGTTTTTTCTAAAATCTTATGGCCCCTCTGTTTTTAGAATTGATACAGGTAACATTGGGAAAAATCAAGAACTAGGAAGTAAGGTTAGTAATTCCAAGTGCTCATTTAAATTTCTCTGTAAATGTTTTAAGGAAAGACCTATACATTTTGAACTCTGGTGAGCTGTTACTTTCAGGAGTAACCCCACTAAAAGTTTGTAGAGAACATTTAGGTGAGTAATTATTCACCGGAATGCAAGTGAAGAACTTCAAATCAATTAAGATTCTAATAAGTGAGTTGTGAGAGAACCTGATGACTTTTAAGCATTTGTTTTAGGAGATTGTCTTCATGTTATATTTCTGGACTTCTCTTTTGATGTTGGAGGTATACTACTACACATATAATGAAAGTAATATTTCTGTATTATGAAATCTTGAAATGCAAGTTCACTTTGTAAGATGACAACTTCATTGTGTCCAGTTGCAACAAGTGTACTGAAATCCACACTGCTTGATTTTGCAAGTGTTAACACAGGGTGATATTTGGGGATTTCAGTTTAGTAAATTTAAACTACTGCTGGTTTTACTACTGATGAATCAAACTTGATTATGGTTTTAGCTCCTAAAAGATTTTGTTAAACCGGTCTTGCCTAATGGACTGTATCCACAGATTGCAACTTTTTTTTTTTTTTTAATAAATCTTACAGTGATTCAGCATCACTTTATTGAAGTTCAGTACCAAGTAGGCAGTAACTCTTAAGTCCTTGAATTGTTTGTGACTCTGAAAAATTGTTTAAAACTGAAGGTCAAAGTAAGAGACAAGAAACAAACTTCTCGGATTTAGGATGAAACTGTAGAGTTAAATATATAGTGCTCTTTGCTTTCAGAAAAAATACCTACATATAAATTATCTGTGTATTAAAACTCTTTTGCCAATTGCAGACTTCTGTGGTATTCATATAAGGTATTCAATTTTGTAGGAGTTATAAGAATACTAATAAATAATGCATACTTCTGTCAGTTCTCGTGCATGGTAGGTACAGAAGGAACACCTGTTACTGTTCCAAGCAAAAGACTGAGCTGGTGGCCCTGAACCCTGTGGCTATCCTGTGGAATGACAGGTTAACGTGGGCTGAATTTTACCTGCTGTGTGTCTTTGTTTAAGTCCACACTCTTCAGCTTTTTTGGCTTTTATGTATTATGGCAAATATCCTAGAACACAAGTTACTGTACTGAAAGGGACCAGTGGACCATCAAGTCTGTTCTGCTTCCAATTGTGCTAATTCCTTTGCTTACTAGAGGACTGGATTAATGTTTTAACTTAAACTAGTGCAATAATTTATTCAATGTACTGTTGAACATTCTTTTCTTCTATTCTTCTTCCTAGCCATCCTCTAAACAACACTATGTTCTATTTTTTTAAATAACCCTTTTCGCTGCAGGGGTCTTCAAGCTTTCTCCTGCCTGACCTGGTCAGTGATTTTCAGAGAATATTTGCATGTCTAAGATGGCACTTCTACTCCCCACATATGCATTGTTTGTTTTAGTCTTTCAGAAAAAGAAACACTGTCCTCAGGTTTTTGTTTAACTTCTCAAAGTACTATATTAAAAAAATTAATCTCTATAAACTCAAATGAGAACCAAGTCATCCAATTTTGACAGAGTTAGCAGCTATATAGGCATAAAGTTTATTTCCTCCTTGAAAAAACACAACTCCAGCCTCTTTTTTGGTTCATATAAATCCAAAAATAGCTTTTGATTTTTTAAAGCATTTAAATATACAGCCCTCAGTGGGAAGTGTGGTTGTTGCTAATTTGACAATATTTGGTTAAGGACAGCAGGCGACAGTTTTATGTACACACAGTTTTGTGCTAATTTCTTACCTAATTCATAAATACCCCCAAAGCAGGCACGCTTATGTTACAAAAGCACCAATAATTTACACTGATATTTGCCCAGCAGCCTCGCTTCCTGCCTTGGCTCCCTCTGGGCAGGAAGGTGAATAATCTCTGTGTCTGCATAAATAGAGATGACTGTGGGGTCAAAAGATATATACAGGCAAACTCCTTGTCCTTGTGATTAACCTGAGCTCCACCCTATTGTGCTATCTTATGCCACTTCTTTGGCTTGAGGTTTTGTTTTTTGTGGGTGTGGGAAATTGAGGTAGAATTGGGGTTGACTGCTTTTGTATGTTCTCCCTGTTGCTGTGGCTCTTTCATGTTGGCAGAGCACTGATGTGCATTTAGCACTAAGCGGGCATAAGAAAGGTGTGCTGCGGTCTGTATTTGCCCTTGCAAAAATACATGCAACAGACACGCTTGTGTATATCTATTTACAGTAACAGCACATTGTACACAAGAAAGGTTGTTTGCAAAAATGTTTTCAAAATACAAACCTTCAGATGCTTTTGTTTCATAGTTATAGGTTTAGAAAGTTGTTTTTGCTAGCAAATGAAGGTGTCTTCACTCCCTCCTCTCCACAAATGTAATAGTCAGGAATAAAATTTGATCCATTCTGCTACTCCAGAACTTGTTTTTTAGGAGTGTACTGGCTGCATCTTCCCATTTAAAGGTAGTCATGTTATGGCAATGCAATAGCTTAACTCCTAAGCTTTACTGCAGTAAAAAGACTCAAAATATAATCTCTATGCACCTCATGAATTAGGTACTGAAGTCAAAGCCTCCAGTGCCATTTGCAGCAGTCTGCAGTGTTTCATCATATTTGCCGACTGGGTGTTCAGATTGTTGTTTAGTGTTGTTGGAAAGCAAGCACTTACACATGCTTTCCAAAATTCCTTTTTGTTTCAGTCTCTTACTCCTACAGTCAGAGAAAACACATGTAGCATGGAAGTGACACCATGATTTGGGAAATGGGAACTGACTTTTACCACAAGTCTACAAGTTACTCACAAAGTGACTTGAATGAGTCCCACAGTAAGTAGCTGCTTAGAGGGAAGAAGCATGGAACATCTTAATTAAACATAAATTGTAATAAAACAAGAAACCACTCCCTGTCATGCATACCTCAAAAAAAAAAAAAAAAAAAAGCTGAAAAGCAAAACTCCAGAAAAGGCTGTGCTAGTTCCTTGCAGTAGTTGGGAACTGACCAGTTATGTTCTTGATGCTGAGAATTTTCAGTGTGAATATGATTAATTTATTGCTTTGACAAGAAGTCTGTGATCTTGATTTTTGCACCATCTAAGCACAATCCATGAGTTTAGTTTCAAATAACAGAGTTCTCTGAAAGCAATAATTCACAGCTTTAACTTGAAATTTATCTTATTTTTTAACAATTGGCCTTAAGTCTTAATCCTGGCTTTTTTCTTAAAATTACTGTTAGGGATTATATGGATTATAATAACTGTTTATGGTAAAATATGGTACTCAAGGAGCCTGGTGTATGGAGAGGTGTTTACTTCCTTTCTTTGGCTAGGCAATCTCAGTTGTGAAGAAAGAGTCAAGAATGTGCTGGTGGGAGACTTTTCCTTTAATTTAAAAAGTGGACTGAAAAATGGGGAGTAATATTGATGATATAAAATCAAAACACTGTCAACAACAGGACCCAAAGGTTTTGCTTCTGCCTCAGGTCTAGTTTTCTTGTCTGCTTGAAGTAACCTTGAAGACTGCCCTAGTCTGTGACAAGTTTTCTTCTATTAAAATGCTTATACCCAAAACTCCTGGTAGTTTTGGAAAGGTCTCTAACAGCAAAGGACTCTGACAGCTTCTAGCACCGTCTCTGGTGAATGAATTCTCCAGTCTCCAAATTTAAGTTTTCAAAGAAAAGTGTTTAAGAGGTTCCATGAGGAGTTTGAAAGCCTGCCATGAAATTAAAGGAATAATTGGAACAGAGGAATGAATTAAAGGAATAAAGGAAAGCTAGTTTGTGGTATGCTTTATGGCACTTTGGAAACTCCTAAATCATGTCAACTCCATGGTTTACAGCTGGCCTCTATCCCTTTCTGTCACACAGTGGTGAAGAGTGTTCTCATGCTCCCATGATAGCAGCCAGGTAAGCCCTCCATGCGAGTGCAGAGGAACAAAGTGTTCCACTGTACCTGACAGGCCAAACTAATACAGAGGGGTTTCAGCTTTTTATTGCTCACAGTCAAATGGACCCAAAGGAATAGGAAATGGGAAAAATTGTTAACTTGATAGCTGTGGGAAATCTGGGTGGTTGGTTGGTTGTTTTGTTGCTGTTTGGTTTTTTTCTAATTATTGTAATGGGGGGCAATTTCTATTCTAGCATTAGCTGCTTGGACTGCACAGGACTAGAAAACATCTTGCTGAAAGAAATATTTACCTTGCTAATTAAAAAATAAATAAGATTTATTTTGAGTTTCATAATGCATGTTGTCTTTTTAATTAAGAGGCTTGTTGAGGTAATGTACAGGGCTATGCAGCCCTATCTGTATCCATATTTTGAGATATAATAAAGAGTTCTCTTTAAACAAACAAACTGTAACAAACTCTGTTACTCCTACAGTCCTGTACTACTCTTTTTATAGATTTTAAGTCCTTATACTCTTTTAACACTTGTAATTGTGGTTGAGTAAATGTCCTCCTTTCAAGTAGTAATGGAAAGATGGTCTCTATTTTTTCTGGCACTGCAAAACTGACCGCTGACCAGTTTGTTCTGTTCAGCTCAGGTAACTGTTGATCACAAGAACTCTATTTAGTATAGCTGTATATTTAAATAGATGACACACAGTTAAATATTTATAGTTGTATTCTGGCTGAGTTAACTTGCAGGGACACTGAATAACTATGTCGAAAGAGAAGATGTGTTCCACATAGCTTATAGAAAAAGCTTTGAGACTGACATGAATTTTTGATAAAACAATCTTCTGAGACAGTATTATTGATTATTGCTTTCTAATAGTACTACATTGTTAATCACCATGTTCATGATGCTTGCATAAAGATAAGATAATCTTCACTTCTCTTAGAGAATTTCTCATAATTGAGTAAAAGATACCAAACAGAAGTACTGGTTTTAGAAAAGATGTTTTCTTTGGGTATGCTGTTGGCCTGACCTTATTCCTCCCTCATTTTTGTTTCCTCCTCCCTTGCTCCTGAAAGTAAAAACAACAAATATTGTTTAAATTAATGCATTAATTTGAAACTCCCATCAGATATGTGGGTTTAATTGAAAACTGCTCAGTTTCAAGATACTCAAAACGCAAAGCTGGGTTTAAATATTAGACCCATATATATATATTCCTTTCTTTCAGAAATGCTTTTCTAATTAAGTAGTGTAAATGTTTCATTATGTGAAGTTTCGTATTTTCACTAATTATATTTAAAAGTGCAAACATGCAGCTGATGGCAGGACTTCCATGGAGAAGAAGAGTGGAAGTATTCAGTTAACTTTGTGCACAGTTCAGGAAAATAAGATTTTCAAGTGCCTAGTCACTAAATATCTTGAGCAAATGCAAAGATTTTGTTCTGGATTTTGACAATGGAGTTCCACAATACTCTTTCTGGAGCTACTTAAACATAACCAGATAAAGAGTTTTTCAATTCATTCTAGCTGAAGATGCTAATTTTCAGCCTTCTGATTGATGTTGTTTGCACCCCAGTTGTGCCAATACAATGGTTTATGAAGTTTTCTTTAGGAATTTGATTTGGATTAAAATCAATCAAACTTTCTGGGAGTTATGGAGGACGGAGGCTTGTTTTCTGTATGTCCGTGTAATTTCACAGTATGTTTTAAATTATTTTTAAACACACTATATAGATCATTGTCTTTAAAAATTACTGCAAGTATTCTTTCTATTTTAGTAAGTACCTGATGTTCTTGTTTAAAAAGGGCATTCACATAGAAATGTAAAAATGTTAAGTAGTCATATTTTCCCAGCAAGGACTATTTTTATTCTTTTTTTTTTTAAATTCATGCTCTATTTTTCACTGATTTTTATTGGATTATTTAATATCTTTCTCTACCTCTGTGCCTGCTGGACTCAAGGTTTCTGTCAGACTGCCCTGAACCACAGTGAATAAAGTAGAAACCATGGAATAAAAAGAGTGGGAACCACTTCTACTCTCCCAAAGGTGAAAAAGTTCATGCAGCTTCCTTTGGTATCCCATAATTAGGGGAATCTTCCAAATAGTTGATGAAAAGTAGGTGTAACTGAGCTGCTTTTTCAAGTGTACCCACTGGAGTATGTAGTCAGCCTGCTGAATAGTCTCATTCATGGGCTGTACTACCTGCTGTGGTTTGGACAATTGGCACAGAGTTGTTTTTAAACTTCCATGTTTAAAAACAGGTGCCAAAGGGGGAAATCCAGACTTTTACAACCAGAACAAATAAAAGTTGTCTGTGTTAATTTTAAAAATAAGGGATTTGTTTGTTTTATTATGTCTGGCATTTTAAATATTACTGTTTTGTTTAATTTATTTAAATTGAAACTTTGGAAAATTCTTTTGGTGGATGCATGTGCATATGGTGGGTGCAAGTCCTTTGAGGAGTAGCTGAGAAAGCTGAAGTTGTTTAACCTGGAGAAAAGAGGCTCAGGGGAGACCTTATTTCTCTCTAAAACTACCTGAAAGGAAGTTAGAGAGGGTTCCAATGTCTTTTCCTGAGTAAGGCATGATACAACAAGAGGAAATGGCCTCAAGTTGAACCAGGAGACGATCAGATTGGATATTAGGATATATTTCATTACCAAAAGTTTTGTCAAGCTTTGGAACAGGCTGCCCAGGGAAGGGGTGGCATTCCTGGAGTTATCTAAAAGACCTGTAGATGTGGTGCTTCAGGACATGGTTGGACTTGGCAGCGCTAGTTACTGGTTGGACTTGATGATCTTAAAGTCTTTTGAAATCTAAACTATTTATCTATGATCCTGTATAAATTTTTTATACTCTCACTTATGTGAAATAAGCTTGCATCCACAGAGCCTAAGTGTTCCTGATGATTATTAATAGGACTAGTTTTCATTTCAATTAGTTCAATTTTTACAAGCATTATATTGTCACCAAGGAGAGTCATAATTACTTGATTTTAATAAAGTGCTAATGCAGTGGCAGCTTTTATTATTACAGAAAATGCATGGGCTACAAAGTTTTATAGGTGATATTGGCCATATTACCTGACTCAAATCGCAAGTTTCAATGTCTCCTGTATTTCACAGGAGGAAAACCACATGAATGTGAGGGATGATCTTCTTTTATGGACTTTAACTAGTACACTTTTGCATTCAAAAGAGGATCTAAAGATAGTTATCTAAAAGAGACATATTTAAAGCAGATAGATACTTCCCAAACTACTGATACAAAAACATATGGAGATACCAGGAAAGATAGGGACTCCTAAACTCATGACAGACAATCAGACCAAATGTCATCCTGTTTCCAATGGTGATACTTGCTGCCCCTGCTGCTACTGTCCTAAATGGTGAAAAAACAAAATTGAAGGTTGGACTCCTGCTGGAGGTGATGTTAAATAACTTTTGCCCCCATTGGGGGTTATCTCCATAGATCACAGGTACTCTACCAGTGTAATTCTGCTGCATACAGAAGTGGGATAGGAAAAGGGATAAGGAGGGAAAGACTCATTTATCCATGTCACATAGTCCAAATTGTGATGTGCATTCTGAATTATATGATTATCTCATGACACCTCTCTCTCAAGGAATTCTTGTAGAACCTTTGTGTTTGTCCTCCAACAAACTGTAGATTCCAGTTTGAGAGCTTTTTTGAAACCTTCTGCAGAGGAAGAAGGTTTCAGATGATGATTCGGGGAGGACTTTTTTAACATTAGAAAATAAGTGTTGCTCTAAATTCGTTTTCAACAAAAAAAAAAATGTGTGGAGTCTGGCAAGCTGTGGCTAAAATGAATGCTGTTCCTTGATATGGTAGCTGTGCTAGTTTCACCACATCATTTAACATTAAATCTGGTAGAGTCAATTCCATGGCTTATCCAATTTGTATTTTGTTATCCATTTTTGCACTAGAAACAAGATGAGGTTCTATCTTTATATTTGCCATCTCGTTCTGCATGGTAGCTTTCTCTTTTTTTTTAAAGGTCCTTCACATTTTTCCAACAATAGACGTCAGTATTAGATTTAGATGTAGTAGTTTCAAAAAGAAGGCTTATATACAGAAGATCCATCTGCAAATTCAGTAGCAGTTACAAGAATGAGATTTAGAATTTGATTTTTTTGATTGAAACCCTTTCATTTACCAGCTTGAAATATTTTTATATAAAGCTGAGCATCTTTGAACATTCTCCTTTTTTCAGGATATAAACATAACACTATTTGTCTGTTGAAATATTAGGTCACCAAGAATGCATGTTAGGTCATTCAGAGAGAGCATATTGTTTCAGAAAATAGACCTCCTGTGTCTATAGACCTGTGGTGAGATGTATTTGCTTACCTACGTATTAATAAGTAAGTAAAATTAAAATTAGCAAATAAGTAAAATTAAAACACTAGAATATTTTCCTCCTGTTTCCTTTTTGTACCTGTCTAAATCCAGATCTTTTCTGGTATGTCCTGTGTACATAAATTGTATTGGGTTTCAGAGTTGGATTCCACCTTTGGCTGTGCTGATGACCGCAGGATGTTTACGTGAACTATGGCAGACTTTTCCCTCTGAGGCCTTCCTGCAGTGCTGTATCCCTGAGACATTCAAGTCATTTAGAGCAGAGGTTTTTGTTTGTTTGTACACCAATAGCTTGCAGGTACTTTAGGGGAAAATATATTTAGGCTAGTGGCATAGGGAGTGCCAAAACTGTTGGAAAATAGAGCTGGCAAGAGAAGCATGAGCAGAATTTATTTGATATGTGAAATAATCTCTGGTCAACCTTACAAACTATTTAATACTAGTATAGGATAATTTTACTACCTTTACCAGTTTCTAGAGATTAAAAATGCCACATAAAGATAAGACGACCATTTGCATTGACAAAGCAAGATCTATTTTACAAACTTAATTGGGATAGCAAAGACAGTTTTGTGACGTTTTTTCAAAAACTGCTTTGGAATATTTAAACTTCTACTGGATCATCTTTCAGAAGCAGAGAAAGACCTGACTGCAAAAATTTGTATTCTCTGAGAAAACAATCTGAAGTTTCTAGAGAATTTGATTAGAAGCTGCCACAATGATGCTACCCTATGAATCTCACAGTTAGGGCTAAATGGTCTCGTGGGAACAGAGGATCTTGGTCTTTTGGCAAAGAAAGTTAAATATAATCATAGAGGTTAAGGACCTGTTTCTATTGAGACTTGAAAAATCCAAGGATAGAGAACAAGTTAAAATTCCAGTATTTTTAAACCATTTTTCTATGGAATGATAGAGCAGGATGCACTACCATCCAGCTGTTCTGATGGAAAACTGCCTCATGGTGTTTGTTCAAAGCCCTGGGAGAAACTTCTCTCCCAAGCTGTTAAAATGCTCCTTGGAATCCTTCATTCCTAAGTTACCTGAAGAACAAGTATGACATCTCAGATGCAGGTGCTTTTTTTTGTCTAGTAGTTGGGAGAAGTTAGTTTGCATACTTACATGATGCAACTGCAAAAAAGTGATGAGTAGCAAGATTACATTTTCTTTGGAGTTATTTTAGGGCCTAATCTACAATGTCTGCTGGAAGAAAACATGTTTTTTCCAAGTTGTACTAATGTTCAGGAAAGGACTTTAGGCTGTCCAAGTCTCAACAAATATCTTATAATCAAGGACTGATGGCATCTGATTACATTTAAGATGACTGCACAGTGGTCTGTGAAGTAAAATATTCCATTTTTGGCAGTGGGGCCTTGGTTTATGCAAATGTGGATCAGGCCTCTGATATTTTTTCCAGAAGATAAATGCCCTAGGTCTGTATTTAACAGAAAATTAATTTGTAAACAGAGTCTAACCACCAGGTTCTGAGTTTCTGCAGTCAAGTTTATGGCCTGTCAAAGCTTAATCGGCTCCCTGTACCCCTACAACACAGCATTTTTCCTCAACTTCTTTATTTATGCCACATGTCTGGAAGGCACATAGGAAGCATCTTAAGTTTCTGTTCTTGTGCTAGGAGGACAAAGGAGATGTGATTATATTCTGCCACTGCCTCTTCCAAAAGAAGCACAGTCTGTTTCTTTTGGAAGAGTGGTCTGATAAGCAACTAAATAGGTGTGAGACCTTGAGGCAGAAGGTGTAGATAAGCTCTTTGGGGCATTTAACTGCCAAACTGTAACAAGCCTTTATTGTGCAAATGCAATCAGAAATTTGTAATAATTGTGTAAAATCTCATGGCAATGGCAGATGATATTTTGCACATTGTACCACTATGTCCCAAATTCCAAACCTATGGAAAGAATTAATTCCTTGAAGCTGTTTTGCAAGATGTATGTACAGGACTAGGGAAGAGATTTTTTTCCTGATATTTTTATTAAAGGATGAACTGACGGTTTTAAACAAATCTTTCTGCAAGAGCAAAACCATGAAGTATAAGAAATTGCAGTTGGACTGGTGAAAATTTGGCAGTGTTTTATCTGAAAACCTAATCCTGATGAAACCTTACAGTTCACACTAAAGATGAATTATATATATATATATATTATATAATTATTTTAATGTTTAAGCTCTTTTCTCTTATGCTTTTACATTTCAGGGCATCAGGTTTTTGTTTTCAAGAAAACTATTTTCACAGTATTTGCTTTTTATTTTTAAAGATATAATATTTCATATTGTTATTAAAAGCTGTTTGAGCTACAAAAACTAGTATTGAAAGTTGTTTACTAACACTCAATTGCTATAGATTAAAATTAAATCCTCCTAAGGAAAAACAAGCCCAGAAGGCAAGTGCTTTACAGGTGTCCTTTATAGTACTGTAATTTAAAGCATGATCTCTTATTATCTCTGTGTTCTCTCTCTCCTTACTGGTAGCTGTCCCTTTGAGGTCCTCTTGCCAGACAGATTCTAGGAGTAAGAAACCAGTGCTTTGGAAAATTTGAAACTCTCAACTAAATTAGTTTCAGGCTTGCCATCTCTTCCCAAAGGGATTTCTTCCCTTCTTCATCCCAGACATTTATAAAGTTTTCATTTGGAGAACCTTTTAAAGATGAGTATTGCAATGTTCCTGGCTCTTTTTGACCAACAGTGGTTTGGGGTTTTTTGTTTTGTTTTCTTTTCTTTTCTTTTTTTGAAGTAGAAAAAACAGTGGCAAAGTTGATAAGAACTGTTTTTTTAAATTTTATTTTCTCAAGATCAGTGATTTGTTTTTATTAATCTAGAACAGAATGTTTGCTCTGAATTTCAGTTATTGTCATTTTACATGACAAAAAACTTAGAAAACTTTCTGTGTTCTCTGTGGTTTGGAGATGGTTGGACTGTTAATGTTACCATCCTGTGTATATCAAAATAATCTGTAGAAGACTATAAATATGTTTAAGAGTATCAATATATCTTTCAGGGTGCATCCCATGGGGATGCTTTCTGAAACTGGTCAGTCATTACAACAAGGAAGTACAGAGAGAGGAATAGATTTTTTAAATGCTGCTTATGTGCGTGTAGATAATTAGTTTTAGGGCTCTTTTAGGGTTTCACCCCCACTCCCCCTTGCTCTTTGTTTCCTTCTGGATATTGTGGCTAGGCAGGTATTAAGGATTGTTATGATTGCACAGACCTCCAGCTTTTCTTAGTGTCCTCATGAGAGCAGCCTTGCCTGCCAAAGGCATACATACATACATACATATATATATATACACACACGCATATATATTTAGATATGTGTGTTTGCTGCTGTTTAAGTGGCAGTAGCTAAAATGGTAAATACAAATACATATGATCATATATCAGTGTGCTCAGTTACTAATATCTTTTAGTTTACTTAGACATAGCCCACAGGTTCACTGCTGTCCAAAGAGGTTTTGCCTTGCCTTCATACCGTGCACTGTGGATTCATGGTGCTCATGTGCAGTAAATGTGATGACTTTTTTTCAGGAAGTTTTCTTTCCTAAAGAAGCTAAAGCAAGGGTCCTCTCTTAGACACCTTGGCCTTACTGTGTGCTACAGTCTGATTTGTCAGACAGGATCTGTAATTTGGGAAATCAGGGATATGTTTTACCTCCATTACCTGTCACAGAGGAGCCAGTGTCAAAGATTAGAATATAGCACAACAGATGTCACTCCAAGGGCAGGAGTCTTGGCTGCTAAGCAATAAATAGTAAAAGTAGAAGAGAAATTAAAAAGAAAATAAACTCTAGTTTGGTCAGGTTGTTAGAAGGTTAAAAAAGATAATTTTCAGCCCCATGTTCATAAAAATAAACTCACTGTGTAGGGATTAATTATTTCTTCTAAGCATTGAAGTTCTTAATTCTGGAAACAAAGTGAGGATTACATTCTAGTGGAAAATACAATACTGAAAGGGATTTGAGTGGGTGTGGCTATTGCAAAGAGTGCTGTCTCACATCAATAAAACTGATTCCTTTAGAAAATGCTAGCCACCACACATTTTGGCATAAGTTTTGAAGGTGCTTGAAGTATTCACAAAATTATCTCTGTTTAGGCAGTGAGACATTGATGCTTATGCCCCACATAGTCTCATCCTAGGTGAGGCATCCTGTGAATGCCACTTTTATAGCAGCAACAAACTGCTGTCCTCAGATGAGGCTGGAGATCAAAATTTGTGATTTTCTCCAGTGACTGACTGATGTATTCTGGCACTCAAGATACAGTCAGGGAGAAATTAATTCTTAGATACCTTATTGTGTCCATTATTACATATTATATGTATTGTTATTATTCAGTACTGAATGCTCTGTAATGCCTGCATTCCTCTGTATCTGTGTCTGATGATGATGGATGGCGTCTACTCCCTGTAGGCAGATCCAGCAAAAAGGACTAAATCAGGCCAGATGCAGTCCACATTTAGTCAAACCTTCCTCAAATGCCATTGTGAGTGCCTTCATTGATGGAGGATGATGAGATCGTACAGCTGACTACATTTGTATTATAGTCCTTAATTAGAATGTTTAGGCAGTGGAAGATAAAGGGGTTAGTTTTATTTCTTTGGACTTCAGCATGATGTCAGGTAGTAGTTTACTTTACTGCTACTATTGCTGATTTTTTTTTTCAGCCTGTCAGCGCTGGAAAGTTGTTTTCCAAAGTTTGCAAAAAGGCAAAATGGGAAACCATAAGAAAACAACGAAAAGAATCTGTTGTACTTTCAGGGTATCCTCTTTCCAATACCACATCAGGAGGTGGTTTTGCGCCCTTTAGAGCTGCAGGATTTCTTCTCCTGAAGACTCTCTGGTCTGATGGGAGTGGGTGTAAAGGGAGAAGACAGCTTGTAACTAGAAATGTGAGCACTGCACATTTCATACATAAAACATGCCACTATATATAGAATTGAATGCTTATCTCAGTTTTTCAGTGATTTTTTTTTTCAATAAATTTCTTTCCAGTTTCCATATCTTTAGCTTTGCTCTGTGCTTCTCAGTGTCTGATGCTTCCTCGTAATGTTGTGGGCTACCAACACCATTCACCGTGGCGTGGGTGGGAGTACTTGTTGCTGCTCCTTATATCACCTCTTGGTGCTCATGCATTATCAAGCAGGGGTTCCATGGAGCCAAGCAGCATAAGTAGGATGAGTCCTTTTTTGAAAAATAGGGCCAAAACAGAAAAGGAAATACATTTATGAAGATGGCTAGAACAGAGTCTTTAGGTAGCAAGAAATTGCTGCATTGTAACAAATGTTCTTGCTGTAACTTGTCCAACCATGTTGATATAGATTCACTGATATTAAATAGAAAAAATTAACTAGAACATAATTAAGGTCATATTTTACTTCCCTTCAAAAGCACTGCATATAAAACTCGGTATTTAGTATTAGACCACCAAAAATGTCAATCTGTCCATTGACTCACTTTAAAATATATTCCTTTAAAAATGCAACCTGAGACAAAAGTCAGCAATCCTGAAACTCCAGACAGAATCACCATCTACTCTTGGTGAAGACTTCGGAATTTCTGATTTTATTGTTATTATTTCTATCATGCTGTCTGATAGCAGAATTTTCAATCTGTCTCATCATGAATACAATACTTTTTATTCTATAGAACTGAAGATCGTCTGAGTTTGAGTCCTAGCCTGGACATGCTGAATAAAAAAAAAAAAAAAAAAAAGTTTTAAATTTCCCATTCATTTTATATGTATAGATGCAAAATTTAAAACCTTCTTCATGGCTCTTGGCTCCAAGAAGCTGCAGAGAAACTCAGGCTGCTGATGAAATCTGCTGTGGTGACAGGCCAGGAATGCTGTCCACTCCATCAGGTCAGGTTTGGAATTTAGGGCATTTCTCTTTTGTTGGTGTCTGTGAACTTGAAAGGAGCTTTTTCCAGCAAGAAACAAATATGGATATTTTTATGGTATGCCACTCATTTCAAGTTGCTTCTTGTAGTTGCTCAGTACTTGTTTTCTTCAAAATTATTTAAACTCTTTCAGACTGAGAAATTAATACCAGGTTTTCCAATAATTCTCTGGAGTCTTGACATGTGTCTACAAGTTATTCTCCCTTGAGCAAAATATAATTTTAAATATTTTTGATGTCTAAAACCTAAACTGTATCATTACAATAATTCATTCCTACTGTCATAATACAAGCCATAGAAGCTTGCCCAGTAGCTTCTGTTTCTGCCCAAAGCATATCTTCGAGGACGTAACATTCTATCTTAGCCTTTATGTAGCCGTGAGTTACTCTGGTTACTTCACAAATTGCTTCTGATCCTGCTTACACCACAGAGGAGAACTCCCTTTGTTATCACATCTTTCAGTTGTTTGTCAGGAGTTTCTTTTTCGTGTCTTTTTTTTTCCCTGTTGGGTTTTTTTTTCCTCCTTCTTTCTTTTTTTTTTTTTTTTTCTGCACTGGAGTGTTGTGCAATACCACTTTAGCGTGCAAGGAGCTCTATTAGCTTGTTTTGATTTGGGAGAATCTAAGCATCAGGAGCTGTCATAGATGGCTACTGCAGACATAATTGTTGTAGTGTGGGGGAATGCTTAAAACAATATATAAGACAGCGATGGACTTGGAAGGAAGGATGAAGCAATATTCCACACATAATATCTACTACATCTCCAAAAGAACTTGATTTGTCTTAGTTTTGTATTTCGAGAACATCTTTCTCTCTCTCAGTTCAGTGGTTTTATTTTCATATATTTGTTTTTCTCTTGATCCATCTCTTATCCTGTCATCTTTCTGCTTGTTTGGATATGATATATACTCTGTCTTTTGGATACAGCACATATGTTCCTACGAACATATGCACACATATATGTGCATAAACTGTATTATATGCATACTACTTGGATAACAGACTTGAACAAATAAAGTTTAAAAATATGCTTTTTCTGTAAGACATCTTTTGTATAAACAGAGATAAAAATTTATCTAGCATCACCTAATTTTCAGAATTTAATTCCAACACAGTATTCAGGCCATACATAAAAATCACATGTTCTGTTACAAAATACTCATTAGTCTTTGAAAAGTAATGTAGAAATTAATCCAGATAAAATTATGAAATTTTATGAAAATATATAACAATTTTTTTCCAATCTCTGAATGCAACTAGTTCCTGACTGAAAAATTCAACTTTTATACTAATTGACATCCAAGAGATATCTATCAGAATTAGGTAAGCTATAGAAAATCTTTGTAAAAATTCTATTGAATATGTTCCTCTGCAAATTCTGAAGAAGGAGAAGCATTATTTGCATATCAGAGGAGGAACATTCCTTGAACTGCTCTCAAGACTTTACCGTTAGGTGCATGAAAATCTTTACTTCTTCAAGTGTCTTTAATTTCCTATTTTCCAAAGTAGTTTTAAACTCTAATTCTCTTTTGAGAAATATTAAGTGATGCATTTATATAGAGAGCTCAATTAACTCATATGTTATGGATCAGGACAGCATTCATCTCCTTTGGAAATTATGGGGAGCAGAATGACAGACTGTGCTGTTCACCAGAGCAAATGTCTGGACTGGTCCCCTGCATCTGTGAGTAGAGTCTGTTGGATCCTAACTTCATCCATATTGACAAAAGTCCTGCTCTTGTTGAAGGTTTTCTGTTGGGGTAGTCTGCTAAATTAGTCTGAAGTGTGTCTTTCAAGAAAATTACTTTAAACAGGAAAGGCTAAAGTAGAAATTGGGCTGTGACTGCAAATATGAGTCAATAAGGGAATTCTGGCAGGTCCAAAGCCTACATGACCTACGTGAAGCCCTTCAGAATGTTTCTATTGACAGATACATGACTGAACTTGCATCTGGCAAGTCCTGCTGAGAGACACCAAAGCAGCTCCTTTTTTATTGACCAGAAGAGTGGATATAAAACCCTTTCTGTGACTTGCCAAATGTACACAAGTGGATTTGAGATGCCAATTTCTATTTGAGTCCATGGTAGCAGGTTGTACTTTTCCTCTGACTGTCATTTACTAGCGCTTCATGAGTGCTGTGTTACATCTTCCACTGCTAATGTCTAATTGACCCCATGAAGATTTGTTGTATTTGCATTTGAGTTCTTGAGGGCTTGTATTTTCTCTAGAAGCTGCAGCATTACAAAAAGGTGCTCCTCAGCATAGTTCATGCCTCTGGCCAGCTACACAAAGCAAATTCTGCTTTTTTATATTTGAGCCTCTGAGCACATTGGACATGTCTAAACAGCTGGCACTAGACTTTTGCAATCCTGCAGAAGCCAGCTGGATGTGAAGCAGGCCTTCACTGGAAGCTGTGTGACCATCCTGTAGTGGTGCAGCACAAGAATTGTATTTGCAAGGAGACGTCCATGCTAATGCAGTTTTGTGTGCAGCCATACCAGGGTATAAGCAGTCTGATTGCACCTGCCTGTATAAATACCACTGCTGTGTCCAACAGATTGTGTAGAACTGCCAGTTCTAAAATAAATTATCAAATTACAGCAAAAAGAAGTAGTTGTACTGTTGCAGAATACAAGGAGAGAGGAAAAAGAATGCAGATGGAAAGGAAAAATAAATTTTTTCTTACACCAAACTATTTCCATCAAAATGCCAGAGCACACAAAACTAGGAGTTGGCAGGAGTCTCTTCCACGCAGCAGTTCTCCGTTGGATGCTATGAGGAAAGTGGCTTTGGAGCTGGATGAGTGAGGAGGCTGGAAATCCTATTGTGTGTGCTTATGATTTTGAACAGAACTTCTTCCTTCTGAACTGCAAAATATGGCAGTTGGTATATGGCAAATGGTCAGGTTTGTAACAAATATGCATAACCTGTTATGGAGTATTCTGTGAAGCAGTGGATCCAGAGAGAACAGTTTTGGTGTCTGTTACAGTGCGTTCCTAGAACTTCACTTGGTGATTGAGTGATTTTAAAGAAAGTGAAAGATAAATCTTTCCACACCCATTGGAAAAGCAGATATTTTCCTTTTAGCAGAGAACATCTGTTGTAGTTAAACTTATATATGAAACACTTTTTTTCTGAGAAATCAGAGCAAGTGCTGTTTTTACAAACAGTAAAGACTGAAGAGATGACAAGATACTTATGAATTAAAGGTCGCCTTCTATATAGAATATAAACACTTCCATTGTATCAAGAGAGATTTTACCTTAACCTCATATGTCAAGGTAGCATATGAAATTATCATATCCATAATCTCTGATTCACATAAATTTACAGAAAAGAAGAAAGTGAAAAAACCATAGCAACAACAAAAAGGACTACAGAGCTTCATTCCCATTAAGAACTCCAGAGCTGTTGTCTTTCCTCATTTTAAACAGATGTAGTTTCTATTAGTATTCTGGAAATGTAGGTGTATCAAAAGACCTGCTTTAGACAGTAGACAATGTGAAAAGCTAAATATTTGTGTAAGTGACATTAGGTAGTATTAGTCTTTGTCTCCTAAAAAGGCTAGTCCAAATAATAGTGTAAGAGCCACCTTCTTTAGCTCAAAAGCTGACTCATGTTTTTAATTACTGATTCAGCTGAGCAGGTTCTGCTTACAGCACACAAACAGCCCCATAGAATTGCACAGACTGCTCACATGATTCACAAAACAATTATCTTTTTGGTAAGTGTGATGGTGCTTTTTTCCCTCCATAAAAATCAAGAGTTACAGAAGACAGTGTAACTTATCTTTAAAAAATGTTTGGTGATCTACTGATAGAAGTGTTATTTTGGGGCTGATTTATGGCAGGAGGAACCTCCAAACATGGGTTAGGAGAAGTAGTGGCATCTACCAGTGATATTTTAAAAGACAAATTTTGGGACTTAAGAGTGAATTTGATGAGATTTACTTTAAAAAAATAAATCCAAACTATTTTCCCATCACTAATTTAGCCATTCCAACTTATGGTCAACTAGTAAATTTCTCTTTCTAAACAGGCCTTTGCTAGTTAAACACAAGGTGTTTGCTTTGGCTACAGGACCTTTAGGCAGATGTGGTATGAGAGGCAGACAGTGCCAAGTTAGTTGATAGGTCTGTTAAAACATTTGAAAGTGGCCAAGGAGGAACAATGCTACTTATTTATTTGAACTCTTAAGTATTAAAATATGGAACTGCTTTCTGTGGTAGTAGAGAAAGCATAATTTTTGCTACTTGAGAATGCGATATAACATTGGCAGATGTTGATTACTTGTTGACTTAAAAGAAATCATTATCTTCTTATGCTATCTAGAGATCTATTTTGTTTATTTAGCAGTTTGAAAAAATACAAATTTCATATTAATGCTAACGATGGATAAAATGCTGACATTAGTAATCATTTGAATTAAGCCTGTTTTTCCTGCAGCTGGAATGCAGTTGTTTTTTCCTTTGTTTGCCTGAGGATCGAGCCCACAAATAATAGCAGCTCAACAGATCACAAATAGCTTTTAATTTGTAATCTTCATTAATAAGTTGGTATTTTTGTCATTTTATTTTCAATTTCAACTTAACTTTAAATGTTAAAAAATGATGTGATGAAATAGAGAAAAGTATGATTTTCACAAGGCACCTTGTAGAAAGACACAAGGAATTGTGTCAAAAACTAAGTAACACAGTTGCATTTGATCCTTTTGTCCATATTTGTTACCATTATGTACCTTTCATTTCTTGTTAATCTTTTTTGCTTCTGGTTTTCCTAATTTTGTTCAGATTATAATTTTTATTATAAGCAACTTAATTCGTTATAGCCATTTTTAAAATCTACTCTTGTTCTTTTCATTTTCCATATGTAAGTATATTTCTATATCATATCACATAATTACATATATAATTACTGCACTGTTTGTGCCTGCTTAATTCAAAAATGGAAACAAGGCATATCTCTTGTAATCCATTCAACTACATAGCATGTGAATGGCAATTGCTGGAATTGTGTGTTGAGCACTTTTACAAATATGATAAGTTTGCCCCTACTTTCTATTGGTTTTCATTGTCAAGGTTTATGTGTAATGTACAAGATACATTATGTTTTGATGAAAGCAGAAAATTAACTCTTTTGAAGAATCAGAAGAGCAATGTGTTTTTGAGAGATAGAAACTGATATGAAATTTTGCTTTAACTTGGTTCAACCTAACACTACAATTTCTCTGCATGACCTTTTGAACACCTTATGTCCATGTCCTTATTTCAATTGGACAAAGGTGTGTAGTGAACCAAGATTGCCATGGCTGAAAAGAGGTCTTGCTTATGGCAGTGCACCGCAGCCATCACATCAAGGCAGCTACAGCACTGACCAGTAGCATTCATATATTCATATTCAACATTAAAAATATTCCTTTGCATTATTCTTTCTCATTATAGTAAGAGAAATGAACAGAGAAGATGTGTTCATACATAGGTCAGCATAGGGGACAAACATGACAGGGTTTATCTTCCTGTCTCCAGACTAGCAATCTCTCTTAAAGTAGAAAGTGTTTTGTAAAGAGTAAAAATAATACATACCTGAGTGCTAAAAGTATTCTGATATTTCTATTTAAAACCAAAGGTGTCTCTGAGCAATTCCCACAGATACATTATGGTTACCTTTAATAACTCAGCCTACAATTTCTTATGTGTTTTACTACAGTGGTTTAAGTGTTCAGTCTAGCACAGAAAAGGTCATCTACATGGGACAAGAGAGACTGCATATAGAAAATTTGCCCCTTGCTTCTTGACCTTTTTTTCCCAGTGACTATTCTTGTGACTAGTACTAGCCTAGCTCCTATGAAAAGGGGGCTCACAGTTTAAATTTGTAGTAATGTCATTTGTTTCACAAAAATAAATAAATACATAAATAAATAAATAAATAAGAAAATAATAGAAGCCAAAGGAGATGATATCTTCAGCATATGCAGCATTTTCAAGTTGCTTTATGTATTTTAAAAGTGTTCTGTCCCTTTTTCTTTGTAACGTAATGCTGCTTCCTAGTTTAATAACTTTCAAGATAAAGTTTGGCCTAAGAAATGACTGGAATAAACCTAAGAAATCTTTAACACTGAAAGACATTTTTGAAAAAGTTAACCTTAGCATCTAAAATGCCAAGAGGAGAACTTCCTTCCAATTTTGACATCTGTATCCTATTTTTAAGCAATGGCGTTAACTAATTTCCCAGATGTTACACAGCATTTTTTATCAAATCCGTGTTTTTATACCTCCTAAATTGTATCCCCTCTATTTCTGCGAGATACATATTTCTTTCTTACTCAGTAACCCTAATTTTTTTTCCCCTTCATGAAGTATTACAACCACTGGAATGGTTTATGTGTGTTTCCAAGGGTAGGTACTTGGAGGTTAACGTTTTTTATGTAATATGTGCTACTGTAGTCTGTTAATTCAAAGTAATCTGGAGGCAGAAGGATAGGCCACATGTGGATAAGGCCCAAATCACAATGCTGATTGTCATCCCCCTGTTTCTGTGTGTTAAGTCTGCAATACACCATGTAATGAATTATCTTACATCAAAACAGCAGTGTGTGTATATGTGCTTAGCAGTCTATGGTAAATGTGGAATTATGAGAGTAATTAATTATCTTTATGGGCTAAGCCAGAGTTTCATAGCTGAGCTTATCTGCTTGGCTGCTTGCCACCAAAAGGTCAGCTTCTCTGCCCTAGCTCTGTCCTTTAGTCCCCCTCCTGTGCTCTCCTCATTTCCTTCTGCCGTGTGTGGCAGTTGTCAAGTTCTTCTTGTATCTGCTTTAGCTGAGACAGATAAAACTAGTCAAACATTTTTACTGGTTTAATCTTCTTCCATTCTAGAAAACTGAAAGAGCCTTATAGGGATGTTCCATCAGCATTAGATTGAAAGAGTTACCAGAGGAGGAACAGGTCCATAAATCACTTAGAATATTCCACAGTCCATATTTTTAATACAGTTATTTGACTCTAGCCATGAACACAATTTTTTTTCTTATAAACCTGCACCTTGTGTATGAAACAGAAACATTTGTTCCCTTATGTGGTTAAAAGTAAACTGAAGTCCTGAAAGTAAGCTATGTTGCAATTTATCTTCTATGACTTTAAAAGGTTGATCTGATATAAATCAGAGCACTCTCTAGATATTTGAAAACTTTGGATCACTTACTAGTTTTAGACATCTTGAGTTAAAATATGATGTTCTGCAAGAAATCAAAATGTTCTGGTTTCGATTTGTAATGGCCAGTTAATTTCAAACTGTTTCATAGTAGGAAACAAGACTGGAGAGAAGTGTGTATTGTAGGAAGGAGTCAAGCATTTTTCATGTCTTAGATTTTGAACATTGGGACACTTTTTCTACCAGAAGAGCAAACCAGCTTAATTAACTTTAGTATTGTGTCTTTTCCTTTGCAGCTTTTTGAAAAGAATCTGATACTTGGGTAACTGATGTGTTAATACACTAATAAGGAAGTAATAGTCTTATTTCAGTTACATAGGTTATATTTAGACAACTTTGACCCAATGGCTTGTTGTTTTCTTCTATTCCATAAAATGGGGTCTGACTCTTATTTACCGCCCATTTTGAGAACAGAATAAGCTATCAATCTCTATTCATCCAGACCCCAAATTAAGAGCACCTGCCAATTGCTGTGTATTATATTTGCAAATACAGTGCCACGTGCAGAGTGGCCTAACAGAGGATTATGATGTCCTTAATGCCACCCGTCTGGGTGGCCATCCTAAAAATAACCCGACAGTGCTACTCAAGGTAATGTCTCAAGCATATTGATTGCAAGCACTGCCTACTGCACTTCCTAATAAATACCAAGCTGTCATCTAAAATACGACTAAATAACTTTATGGTCATTTTGATTCTAACTGCTTAAGGGTTGATCATGGCTTGCAGTTTTTCTCTCCCTGGCCTACTCTGTTGTTAAAAGAATCCACTGTGTACAGTCTTTTTCCTTTCACCTTTTTTACCACATAATGAGGGATGACCTCTATTATTCAAGAACCATTTATCCTTTGATGCTGGAGTAGGAAACTGTGAGTAGTGTTACTTGTGAAATATTACCTCCCCAGAATTACCACCTAATTATAGCCTGAGTCTTAAAGGATTATGTCCTCATGGATCACTTACTACAGGTTTAAAGCTTGTCTTTGCAATAGGCAGACGTTCTTCATTTAAGGTCTAGATGTTTTCTGTTTTCCCCAGCACTGTCATTGCTCTTTGTTTCTTCCTTGGTGTGAATTGCTGACTCGAGTTCTAAAGCTGATAAAATGACTGTTGCTGGCTATTGTGTGTCTTTGGTATCCATGGCCAGCCAGTGCAGAGACTGGAGTCATCAGTGACAGTGCTTCTCCCCTCTGGTGGGAGAGTGGAGGAATGTGCCACAGCTGATGTGGTCCGGCCATGCCCCTTGGGCTGCAAGGAAGCAGATAATACTGAAAGATGTAAATACGAGGTACTCCTGCAGAATTTATTTTTGCTTTCTGTAACCATTTTCCAGGCTATGGTCAGTTTTTTAAAACTGTCACTTCTCCAGAAAATTACTTAGTAATAAATAAGAAATTGTCCTGTAAGGAATTATGTGTGGGGCATTAGTAAGTAATATATATCTGAACGATAAGTTCATTGGAAAATGGAATTAACAAAGAAAAGGCTAGAGATCTGCAATTTCCCACATGCTTGCAGAAAGTCACTGAGTTTGATGAGAAGCTGTAAAAAAAATACAGGGATACCAGATAGCAAGTACTTTAATGAAAAATGTTGGCATGTAAAAAAGATGTCCAAAGCCAAACAATATTTGACAGAGTGATGTCAATTTGGTGATTCCTAAACACAGCTCCATATTAGGTTAGTTTTGATATGTCAATCCATTCCATAAATATATTATTCATTATACCCTCATATAATAGCTTTAAGTAAATTGGGAGCATTGAAATATAATTGAAGTTGTAATGCACTGTAAATGAGTCAGGTCCTGGCTGAATAGAAATATAAATTAAAATGTGAAGTTCTGACTGATGCATGTCCTCATTCACTTTGGAGATCCTTTAAGCTATCAATGAAAGTTATGCTGAACCTTTAAAAATTGTATTCACTATTGTATTGACTATTATGGGAAAATAAAGCTCAATTAGCAACATCTGTGTTTAGGAGAAACAATATTGTCTAGTACATTTCTCTATCTTATATTATTAAGGATATTCTCCTGTGATTTTTGTCACAAAATAATTTAGGGCTCATCTATCAAAATGAATAATTTCTTCAAAGCTGTTATAAGTGGCAGAATTAACAATTTTCATGGTAAACCATGCTAATGTCTTTTACCAACCATGAAGACTTGAACCTTGGATTTTAGAGATTCCTGGTACATCTGTTTTAAAATGAAGGAAGACTTTTCTTTGTAACAACTGCTTAGGTCTTCTGCACAAATAAATTCGGTTTTGTCACATTTAAAAATACATTTGCCTGCTTTATATACAAAAATGTGTTAAAAAGTAAGTGCTTTTAAATTCTTAATTCTATGGGAAGACAATATCAATTTAAGCATAAAGGATAAACATTTTCTTTGGTGTACTGTCCAGCTTTCTTTGATTTTAGTACTGCTCCTGTTAGTATGGTCTGTGAGGTAGGCATGGGAGTAGGGCTCATGGTCAGTGTGTAGATCTTTGCAAGTGATGACTACCTGCAGCAAACCTCTTGGGTCCTCCACCTCATTATTATGGAGTTTCTAAGAACGTGCTGGGATGCAGGATGACCTGATCAAACAGACCTCCTCAAAGAGGTTGTGAGCAATTACAGGATTAATATTATCAAGGTGACTACAAATGTCTGGAAAAAAAGACTATTCATTGGCTTTTCTTCAGAAAATACTATCCTTCTGCACAACTACTAATATTCAGTTTTGAGCCCTGAATCAGCCCAACAAAGGTTAGGGACATGCCTAACTTTAGAAGTGTTCTTCGCTTTCTGAAAGTGTCTTCAGTGGATTTATTTTGTTCTACAGAAGTGAAAACACAAAAAGTAGTGAGCATATTGAGCAATATTGAGTAATTCCAGTGTCATGGGCTACAAGATTAGTGAGATGTGATATGTGTGGATTTCAGGTGCAGTGTGGAGTTGGAAGGAGTGGATCAGGAAAATAAAACTTTTGGGTGCGAACTGCAATACCACAAAGTTCTATGGGAGAGTGTTTGATGGTAACACTCCAAGGGAGATTGTAGACTTAACATTAGGAACTTAACATTAATATTTATTTTATATTAGGATATATTTTACCAGGTTAGTCAAGTACTGGAATGAGCTTCCTAGAAACATGGTCAGTGTCCCAAACCTGACAGTTTTTAAGAGGCATATGGAAAATGCCCTTTATAAGATGTTTTAACTTTTGTTCAGATCTCAAGTGATAAAGCAGTAGACTAGATGATCAGCTGAACTAGTTTAGTCTAGTGTAGTAAGTTCTGCTCTATTCCAAAAGGATTAGAAAGTAACTGGATGTAGAGTGGGAAGAGCAAGAGGGTTTGGGAGTGCATTAGGAGAGTGGAGCTTTCGGAGGCAAAGCATTGACCCTCTGGGATTGGGAAGATTAGATCTGTGAGGAACTAAAACAAAAGATTTAAAGCCATAGGCTTTAGAGGAGGAAGACTGGAGAGATGGCAGGCTCTGCAGTGAAATAGACCAAGTCAATATCAGCTTCTGGTACCAGAGGCCGTTTTCCTCTCCCAGACATATGCATGGATTTGAAGTATCTTTGCCCTGACTTTTTGCCTTCATAAAGCCCTATATTTCAACTTTCAGGGACTTTTTTCTTAAAACAAAACACCAAACAGCTTTAAGATTCTGATTTTCCTAAACTGCTAAGTTAACGAACCCAACCCCACATTGATATTGTCCTTCCTCACTCCTCCTCTATAGAAAGAAGCATAATTGAGAGCTGTACTGTGACAGCTTTTATAGATGTGTTTTGGGGCAGGTTGATTTATGTGTGTCCTGGTGTGTACTTTCCTGCATAATAAGATACATCTGAGAACCTCTGATAACGAAAACCGTGGTAGAACTGGGTCAAATGTGTTTAAGTAAATACACTACAGATACAACACAGTAAAAAGTAAAATCATCTGCAAGGAGATTAGGTGTGAAGTACACTTGTTAATACTGAGCAAGGTAATACTTCTGAGTTACCACCACGCAGTATTTAATTTCAGGTATGGAGAAGGTGTTTGACAAAGATAAGCCCATACCTGCAGTTTAAAATATGAGCTGTAAGATAAGGCACAAAAGAAGTTGTAATGGTGGTTTCCTGTGCCAAATCTGGGCCCTTCTCTATTAATGTATAACACAGTAACCCTCTGATAAGAGGATATTTTACTTTATTAAGGTGAGTGCTTTGAAAATATTTCAGCTTAGTTTAGCTGTGTCCATAGATTGCAGCAATAATAGTTGGCATGGTAAGGGTCATCTGGAATAGTCATTGGAAGTTAACTTTCGTCACTTCAAAAGACAGTTTTCAAATCTTAAACTTACAAGTAAAATAAGGCAAACACCACAACTTGGCTGCTGAGAGCCTAAGTTCATAGTAGGATTATGGAGTAAAATTTACTCATTAAAAATCACTGTGCAGACTTAAAAATACCTGAAGCGTTCTCTGCCCCTAAATGCAGACAAATCATTTTAAAGGAAGCCTTGGGAGGTAGAAAAAAAAACCCAACTTTTTTTTATGGAAGGTATCTGTTCAAATCTTGCTTAAAGGAAAAAAAATTAAAGACAGTTTTTATTGTAGCCTCAGTTTGAAAGCTGTGGTAAGCTGCTTCTCCCCAAAAGAGATGGTCATTTTTGTAACCCTGTTCTTAACACTTTTTTATGCAGATACATTTCCAATGTATTTAAACAAGAAGAGCAAACATCAAAGTAGATGAAAGAAAATTAGGTTGGGTTTTTTTTCAATCTAATTTTTCACTGCTTTTGTGCAACTTGCACTTTTTTGTAAGGCTCAAGTGGTTTTACCCGCTGCTACTCTAAGTGTTACAAAGCTACTTTGGAATATATTAAACAGAAGTCTTTTGAACACACAGGAAATGTTCATTGTTAGTAATTTGTTAAATTATCAGGCTAGTAAATATCTAGTGTATGATTAGTCTGGGAGCCAAGTAGCATTTCTTTAAATTGGCTTAACAAGTAGGACAAAACCCCTATTTAACATGCATTGCTTTGGAAATGTGAGTGAACTACAGCAGAAATAATTTTTTGATTATGTACATTGCATGAAGCAATATTTTAAGAATTTGAAGGTTCAGCTAAATCATTCTGCAGTTCAAGCACTGAATTTAACATGTGGAATACTTAGTGCTATTTTAATCTTTTGTATCATTTTCCAAGACTTCAATGGAATGTCTTTTTCCAACTTGCAATAGTGTTTATTTCTCAATTATTCAGTGTTTGCTAGTGTAATTATAAAATATAAGCAAAAAATCAGCATATTTTATGAAGTATCTATAATCAACATTTTTCTTTTTCTAGAAAACAATATCATTAAGGGAGAGTTGTAATTTCTATGTATTTTAATCTTTGATCTAATTTCTTTTTGGCGTCCAGCTACAGGAATTGGTGTTTGTCCTACCTTTTAGTTGAATGAAAGCTGTCCCTCAATAGAGGGAGTGTCTGCTTGCCAGCTGTCACCGAAAATCCCTGCTTTCTTAACTCAGATGTGCTCCTCTTGCATCAGGTGTGATTCACAGGAGTGCTCAGCCAGCAATTCAAAAGAGTTAGAAGGAAGCAGCCCTCTCATTCAAAAACCCTTTTTTGGTGACTTTTGGACTTTCTAACTTCTTGAAAAGCTGAGCTGAATCATATACTGCCTACTGACTGATGGATCTGCCTTCTGATTCAGTTCCAAGAGAGAATAATTTTTTGTTTTCCAGCAGAAAATGACTCCATATGAGAGGTGGAAGGGGACTGGGGATTCTCACTTGTTTAACCTCCATATTCTCACTTATCTGTGTTAAAGAGAAGTGTGAAATTCATTTGACAGGTCTCTCAAATGGGATGGGCTTCTTTTGATAGTAGAGAACAAATTCCTTTATGTTCTGTAACCAATAAAAATTCCTTCTTATGAGAAAAAGTTACAGCATTTTCCTGAGTTTTTCAGTCTATTCATATCCTTGTAGCAAAACTCAGACTTCAGAAAGGGGAAACAAGCTTCCTGGAAGATCTTATACAAATACCTTCATGTCTGTCATCCGTTTCTCTGCTTCTGTTAATGTGAAGGTCAGATAGCAATACCTGAGATTTCTTTGGGTTTTTTTTCCACATTGAGGAATGAGGGTAAGTATTAGTGTTTCCTGGAATCCAAGGGAGTAATCTCAAATCAAGATATTTTCCTCCTTTTCCTCACCACTTCTGAATCTATTAATTCTGGTACTGAATTTGGATGATTTGGAAATTCTATCTTACAAACACTGGTTTCATGGCTATGATAGTCCTGTACCTGACTTTCAAAGATGACTATGCTGTGTTTTTTTGAGTTCATGTAAGATCTCTTGTGCTGATAATTTACTTCATTTAGCCTAAACAGATCTTTGTTATCAAAGAATGAAAACCTTGCCTTTGGAGTAAACTCAGTCGCTGCCTTAGCCCTTGGGAGAAAAAAACATGAGAAAAGTAGAACCCTTAAAGATGACAGTGCCAGGGTGTTATCCCTTGGTTGAGGATGAGTCATCTTTTTTACAGTCACTGTTTCATTTTGGCATTTCTGTGATGTGAGACAGGTAACTATGACGTGATGTTTGCCATTATTGTGTGGTTTCAAAATGCAATGTCAGAAAAGTTATATACTTCTGTTAATGGATATAGACAACTCTGATTTTCATGTTCCTTGCACCTTAGCTTCAGAGATATTTTGAACCATTTTTCAAAATTAGTGCAAAATGCTTAATGTTTTAAGTATTAAAATTTTATTCAGCTCCATGGCCTTGGCTTTTACCTGTAACGGTATTGGAAATACGTTTTGCTATTGATTATTTTTGGCAAGTAGCCAAAATCATGAGTTTGCACATTTTGACCCTCCTGCTACATGGAATCTATTCTTTGAGAGCTGTTAATCTGCCTGATTTAGTTCAGCTTAATATAAGTCTGTCTGCTCTAAGGTTAAGACAGTTTCTGAGACAACATTAATTTCATTCATATTGCTAGTCAGTTATGACTCTAAACCTAAAACTCTCATTTGACTGAAAATTCTAGTTTAGTGCCATAGAGAAGACTGAGTGGGAATGCCAGTGTTAGAGCATTGCTGCTCTGGAGGCAGTGATCCCATTCATTTCTGTGGAATTTTTGACACTGTGTTCAGGACAGACAAGGTTTTTCCCGAACTGCAGAACTTCTATGCATTCATTTAGAGGCACAAGGTTGTCACAAAGCACATCTCTTTCCAGGTGATCCTTCATTTCCTGCTGTACCTTTTATCAGTGTTCAGGGACTGAGGGCTTGATGTGCAGAAGGGCAGAACAAAAGGTCGTAGTACCCAAGAATGGGATTTCTCTTAATTAATTAAGTTTGGAAAAAAGAGAAAATGCCAGTGAAAGGGGAACCCAGAATTAGTGGATATATGTGCCACATCATCTCTCTGCCTCGGTGAACTGGGAATTTTTGTAGGATGGGAGTAATAAAATACCAGGATCTCGTAGGAATCCAATGAATGTTCATAAATGTTTGTAAAACTCTGAGATGACTTATGGGTGGTAGTGCTGACAGTGATAGAAAGCCAGTATTAACAGATTTGGGTGCAAAGTATATGTGAGTATGTAAAAAAACATGGAAATAAGGTAGTGAATGTGACATATTAAGAGGAAGGAATATAACTTTTTTGGAACTTCAGCCTCAGGTGTTTGCATTATTTAAAGGATACATGCCTTTATTTTTGTGCTAAGTCTTATCATGAAAGTGACATTTCCTGTCCTGTATTTATTTGTCATGTGTCTGAGCTTCCTGAATGCATCCCTTTAAATTCCCAATTTAAGACTGCAGTATCTACAGTCCAGAGTGGTAAGTGTTGCAGGAGTGTTGGCAAAGACAGAAATTAGCAGAGGATAAACACTTGATTTCCATAAAACAGTTTCTGTGTAAAATATAAAATATGGTTCTGAGTTCAGTCTATGTCTGTTCTGAATTGTTTTGAGTTGAATGCACTTTTACTTCACTCAGCACTGCTGGGTAGTTAAAATGGCTTGGATAGGACAAGATAAACCCTCATTCCTTTGCAGTAAATCATTGCGTCTTCTCTTCTCCCCACATGTTTTCCTACTCCCACTGTCTTATGTCTGTTTCTTAGAAATTTTCACCCTACTTCAATGCAAGATTTGTAATCTTGGGAGACTTTCCTCTCCTGTAAACCAAGGGAGCTGAGAACTGAGGAGCTCGTTGCTTTCAGCTGTGACTGCTTTTCCACTGGGGGACAAACTTGCAGATGAAATCCCCTTCATGCTAAGGAGAGTTTCTAGGCAAGAGTAGTGAATTATGTAATCCTACTGGCACAGCAGCTCTATGTGGGAATAGAAAATACATAGGAAGGATGGAATCTTTGAAGAATTTTATTGCCTAAGTCCATAATGCAAATTTAAGCATGTCTTTTAGATTGTTACTGAAGAGTAAAACCAGAGCACTTTAACACCAGGAGACATCTTGTGCTGTTATATAAATTTCAAGGATTTATATTATAAAAAGAATTTTTATTAATATGACTTTTAGGTGCTAGTGGTTGTTGCTGTTCCTGTTATTATGTGTAAGACAACTTACTCTTTGCATTCATGGCAGTAGCCAAACTATTTTCCTGACACTAGCTACAAATAAAATTTTTTTGAAAGATTAGGAAATTGATTGTGATGCAGCCATCTGGTGTGGAAAATACTGACTCACTGGTAGATGTTTAGGAATCACACAGTTAAAGAGTGGAAATGCCGACCCACCCTAGCTTGTAGGTATGGTGTTTTATCTGTAGGTATATTCTATTCATGCATTTTGCTCAGCAAAGGTTATCCTTGAAGAACAAATACTTTTGATCCCGTTTACAAATCTTGTTCTGAATATAAACAAGACATGGTTCTTGTCTTAAATTACTTGTCATTGTAATACTAGGAAAGGCTTCCAAAATCAAAACATTGATGCAAGCAGACTTCATTGCAGCAAATCCTGCACACAGTAAAATGTATTTTAACAATCACAGCTGCATTACTTTTTAATAGGCTTTTATTTATCGTAAATCAAATCATGTTTTCTTTAGTACTAGCTTGTTTCTTTTCTCAATCCATGGTCGACATTTAGCCACATGTTTTCTTTATTGCTTTAATTTCTATATATCATTAGACCTTTTGATCAACATGAAACCATAAAACAAGCACACAGGCCCCATGTGAAATCTGCTTCTTTATTCTGAACACCTAGTTACTGACCTGATTGTAATTAATTTAGTAGCTTTTAGTTTTGTTTCTATTAGAGATTTAAAGAGGCTAGATTCTGCTCCTCACTGTAGAATTCTGTGTATTCTCTGAGTCATGTTGGTCTGCTTTGGACAATGAACTTTGTATTCAAAGTGAGATTTTTACTTGATTTGTGGACATATTGATACATCATTTTCTATATTTTCAATCTTGATTCCTGTCTGAAAATTCACTCTTTTAGACAAGAATCCAAATACCAGTTTCAAAATGTAAATTATGTATCAGTATGAGGCAGGCTGACCCTGGCTGTATGCCAGGTGCCCACCAAAGCTGCTCTATCACTCCCCTCCTCATCAGGACAGGAAAGAGAAACTCTAACAGAGTATATAAGAGATATAAGAGAGTTTCCATTTTTCAGTGGTTGTACAGCTGATGGAACAGAGCTCAAGCCAGAAAACTCTGCTGTTTCTCTAACTGTGTTGTAAAAGTCATAAAATCATGACTAATAGTCATGCATATGAAGTAGTAGAATTGTATGGGAATACACAGGGGTTTGTCTTGATAGTGCCATCACTCCTGATGGCTTTGTAGGTTGCTGTGGGCTAGGACAGACCATTAATAGGTAGTAATGCACATAATAACATTGTCCACAATAGAAAGGGAAAATATCTTCCTGAATTTTTTTTTTTCATGCAAGAGCTTAGATTTAAGGTGAAAGGTTATAATCTTAACACATATGTACAGTGTTGTTCAGCAGAAGATTTAGCATCTGTTCTTGATTTTCTGCATGGACATTGTTGCAACTTAATGTTGCAAAAATCATACATCTTGCTTCACTTGGGGATTGATTTTCAGCCTCAAATTTGGACTTTCCTGCCTTTGGTCTTTAATGAATCCTTTATGTTGCCTAATCTTAAGTATTATTACTATTAAAGTTTCAGGGCTTTTAAAAAAAAATTAGGCAAACATTTGTTGTTTTCTGATTTTTATGGTTTTTAAAAGCTTATTTCATTTACTAGATATTGATGGTACAAATCTTAAGAATTATTTAATGTCTTATAAATCTAGAAAAATGCTGTTTCTTGCAAACAGTAGATCTAAATATGTACCTAAATTATCATTGTGCAGTAAAAATCATGTTATATTACTGTGCTTGAAACTCATCTAAACAATGCAGATGGCAAGGTTTAGTTTCTAGATATGTTTTGGTCTAAGTTGAGGGGAGGGTTTGTTTCTTTAGTGGGTTTTAATTTTTTCATGGTGCAAAATCTTGAGCTTTCCTACTGAGTTTATGATCTGAAAATTAGCAAAGTTGCCTTGAGTCTTCAAAACAGTACCATAAGGGTGTATTTTTTATGTTAATGGCAGTTTAGTGAGTTTGTTTTATTAGAGCTAAGTTCATGGAATTTTATGAATAGATTTCTATCCTACGTACAGCGTATTGCCATAAGAATTATTCTGCAACCAAAGCAAGTGAAAAGCCTTTCTGTAGCTTATCAATCCACTTGAAATAATTAACTGGTTTCTCAATTGTTGATTATTGTAGTTTTGATGCTGATTAACCCTTTACTTACAGGTTCTCCCTCATATCTCATCTCACAGGCCTATATTTAATATAAACTATTCTTGAGTTTTCCATAATATCTGTCATTTGAGAGTCTAAGGGATTCCCAGGGAAACTAGAATGAAGCAAAACAAGACATTCAAAGTCATGACTTGATGATCTTGGAGGTCTTTCCCAGTCTTTATGATTGTGTGATTCTATGTCTTCTGCAGATATCAGAATTCTTTATCCTTTTCCTGTCTTGGTTATGTTGCTCTTGCTTAAGAACTTACTTTGTTTCAAGTTTGCTTCATTAGTTATGTTTTGCATCACACCGATTTGTACCATCATGTGATAGTTTAGCCAGAGTACCTCTAGAATATTTTTCACAAATGAATGTTCTTGAAGTACACAGTTTTGTCTTTCACCCTTGCCATCATCTGTATTTATTTTAGCTATAGTAATTATTTCAAGTAGATGGTATTTCATTCAAATGCTTAAATAATTTTCAGTAGACTAATAGAGATTTGGTCTTTCTTAGAAATTACCCATGTGTATTCTAGATCTCCTTCTATAAATAAAAAGAGAAAAATCTGTGTGTCTAAAACTATCAAATAATTACATCTTTGCCGTGTGTTTTATTCAGTAAGTCATTTCAGACTATCTTTTATAGATAGTCTAAGAAAATAATATTTACAACTTCTTACTGTTTGCAGCAAAACTCAGCTCTTTATCTGTTTTGCAGTAACATCCCAAAGTTAACATTTATTCCTAACATCTCAAAAAGCCATGAAACCAAAACAATATTGATTTTCTAAACTTCTGAATCATGATACAAATATTCTTGGGTTTGTGTCTTCTTTGTTTCAGTGGAGAAAGAGTCTTTATTTTTGCACAGAAGTTAAAATGACATCTTAATAAAGATTATTTAATGTTCTGTTCTGTGGGAAAGAGAACTGAGTATTTCTTCAACAGTGGAAAAACTTGTGGTCTCTCTAAAGCTCTGGTTGCAGTTTTGTCCTCAGCTTCACTTTCCTGTACTTAACTGGCACTTCTTTCACCCATGTGCTTGAAGACTCCAACTCCATTAATCCATCAGATATGGTCCTCCCTTATGTCTATCCTTATTTCCTTTGCATACAAACATCTCCCTTCAAACAAGCACCAAGCTATAAATGCATAATAAATTATAGTTTGAAAAAATATTTTAGGTCCATAGACAATCATAGAACTTAAAATGATTTAACTTGATCTCAGGCTTTAGCTTGGCTAATGCAGGTTGTTAATTCTTTGTGCCATTAAAAAAATGCAAATTAATTCTGAAAAAGCAAACAGATCTGGGGGCAGGGGACAGTCTTGTGGTTAGGAATGAAAGGCTACACAACACATACTTGAAATGAGCAAAATAAAAGAAATCTTGGTTTGGGGCGAGCATTGCTTTTTATGTTTTCCAGTTGCATAATGATAAAGGCTACAAACAGCAAAGTTGCAAAGAGGGAATGATAGAGCAAAATATTTCTGACCATCTGCCTTGGTTAATGAGAGCACTTGGATAACGAAATAATGGGCTGGAACTTGTAAGTTTGGTAAGCTTTTAACAGAGGTTCAGACAAGTTTACAAAAGCTGGAAGAGCAAGACTGTAATCTCAGGAGAAAAATCTGTGCATCTCTTGATCAGGCTGCTGAACATTTTACAGCCATGGCAGTAAATACTTCTAGCCCAGGGGTCCCACTGCCTCTTACCAGCCAGACTCCCATAAAGCCCTTGACAAGTTTGGAAAATAAATGCATTGATATTCCTAAGAAACCTAGACATTTCAGTGAGACTCTCCATAGAAATACAGATAGAATAAGCAGGAGGAAGGAAAAACATGTGAAGCTTGAAACTGATTTTGTCAATGGTAAAAAGATTTAAATCTAAGGCTTAAAGCATTTAAGTAGGCTACCACATGATATTGAAGCTTTGTGAAACTAATTAGAAAATACAGGCAGGTAGACAGACAGGAATGAGATAGTAATGGCATGTATAGTCCAGTCATATTTTCCTATATATTTTTTTTAAAAATATGCAAACTATATTTTTTCTTGAATGTATATGAAATATGAAGACATTGACACTTGCAGTGATTTTCTGCTCTCCTAGAAAATGTACAGCTTTTCTTCAAAAATTAATCGTAAAACCATATTCACTTGCCAGGTTACAACTAAGCTTTGACATACTGAGAGTAGCTCAGTTGCTTGGTGCCAATAACATCACAGTTGTGCATTTGATCCCTGCCTGGGCCACTGATTACAAGTTGGACTCAGTGATCCTTGTGTCCCTTCTTACTCAGAATATTCTGTAGTTTCATGATTTGTTCTGACACAGCTTCACGTGGACTCTATTTTTAAATAATTTGTCTTTGAAAGATACACTTAATAGATAATGCATCTAGTTACAAATAACTGACTGTCTAAATAGGGGTTTTTTGTCTGTTTTGGGTAAGATTGCCCCTAACATATTATCTTTATGTCTTTAACATGAAAAATGACACCATAGCTTCACATAATGGAAGATAGCAAGTTTGTTCTAAAATCAGTTATTACCTCTTCAATCAGTACCATGTTCACTTGATACATTTTTGTTATTTTTATTTAATATGCCGTGTGGAAAACCAGTCTAGTTGCAAAACATTAAACTGATGTTTATTGATCTCTGAAAAGCACACTTCTTGCACACTGATTTTTCAGGGAACCTCTGCTTCCTATTCTGCCCTGCTCTGCAATCTTTGCTCTTCTTTATCATCATATGTAGATATCATATTTCTATACAATTCTGGCTTCAGATCACAATTTCACTATTATACTGATCCTTGGCACCCTTTGAGATTGGCAAAGGAATCCTGGATGACACTATTTGAGGTCTGTTCTCCTATCTTTAAGTGTTTAGCCTGACTTTCTAAGAAAAGGTGTGTGGAATCTATGTGAACACAAAAGAGTAACTTGTGTGCATGTCGCAGGGTAAACTGAAGACCTTTGGGAAATTTCAAAGGAGTTCTACAATCTCAAATGTCATAAGGTTCCTTAAAAAACTTTGTTAGGAGAATGGAGAAAGCTTTAATTCATGAGAGCAAAGCTTCAGGCTGCAGTCAGAGCTGGTAGGCCTAATCCCTGCAGCATCCACACAGCTCTGACTACACAGTGTTACTGCATCTCAGCACAGGGCAGGCAAGATCCACGATAAAGTGAGATATCAACAGTTTGGTTTTTTTTTTTTTTTTTTAATGACCAGATTGAAATAGTTTGTAAAAAAATACAGCTAAAATAATGAATTTTAAGATGTACATGTCCTGTGAATAGTTTAATTGATAATCCTGGGTTTGTTGGACTTTTTTTTCTCTGTTACAACAGCACAGAAAAGTCAAGAGGTGTCTCAGTTTCTACCTCTATATTTGCTTTTGTGGAAGGCTTATTTGGATAAGCCTTATTTTGGATAATCCACTTAAACTTTTTATTTTTCCATTTCCTTTATAAATTTGAGATAGTGTTTATTTGCTTCAAAGGACTTTTCAAAGATGCATAAAAGAATAGGTGATATATCAAGTGTTATGTATTATATTAACTTTTTATTTATTGTCTGCTTTTTTTTGGTGAGGTAGTATAAGGTTGGAAATGAAAGACTAAAAATTATCTTTTTATATAAGTTTATTTTATAGTTCCAGTATTTTTGTCATTAAATGCATGTTTCAGCATGTGCTTCCCCAGATCTCTGCTACAAGAAAATAAGAGAATAGATTCAGTCCTCAGATATTTTATACTACTAAAATTATGACAGGCATATGGCAAAATGATAAAGTGAGATTTCTGTTCCTAAGGGAAGAAATAAAATCTGATTATTCACAGTCATCACTCTTACACTGTGATGATTTAAATTGTACTTGCTACAAAACAATCAGGTGTCTGTCTAAAAATTTGTTTTTTGATGAAACTCTTCAAGCTTGCTTTCAAACTTGCATAAGAATATCAGAAATTAGGTAGCTGTATCTCGTAATGAACTCTAAACCTATTTTATATGAAATTGCAAAAAATTACTGAAACAAAATCAAGTTGTAATGCTTATTTTAATTATGATATATTATTTCATTAATTATTTGTTTTGTTTAGGAATGTGTGCATACCAGAAAAGCTCAAGAAAAAAAAAAGTGAAGAAAGCTCATTAGTAAAAAGTCCATGTGCTTGATCTGTCCAAATGAAAAATTTATCTCATTTATATTGTACAAATCACTCTTTGTTTCTTTCTTTAAAAATAAATAAAGAGGTAAATCAATAAATAAAACCAACAACCAACTATTTTATATGAATAAATTAACATGTCCACATAAAAAGGAATGTTAGCATTGAATTCAGACATTTGGTTCTGGTACTGTCATCAGAATTGACAAATCTGTCATTTCCCTTTGAAAACCTGTATAAATATACTAGGGTACACTGGAAAAATATTTTAAGAGCTTGGAAGATGTCTTTTGGGTTTTGTTAAGGTATAAAATAAAGGTTTTCAGGGAATTTCAGCCAATTTCCAAATCATAGTTAGGAATTTAGCTTTTGGGGTCTTCTTTCAAGCCAAAATAAAGCTAGCAGGATTCTTCTGGCACACTTCTTCTCAGGCCCCGCCTCATATAATTGTTTCATGAAACAGTCCAGATCACTTAAAACTCTTGAGGTTTCTGGCCTTCAGTAGCTCTTCTGGAAGGCATTCACACAGCCTCGCTGTTCTCATGTTTGAGGAAGTTTCCAGCCTAAATCTGTTTCTGGCAAGTTTCTAACCTGCTGCTGTTGTGGGTTTTAAGATCAAACTGTCCTTCTCCCTTCTGAGGGGGCGTCTAATGATATGATGTATTTGACTGTTCATATAATTCTTGCTCTTGGAGTGTTTTCTTGCAAGACAAGCTGTGTTCTGAAAGACTCTTGCAGAATATGGATAGCCAGATACTGACTCAGATGACATCCCACTAATATTTTTATACTTGTATTAACTTTGCTGCTTCAGTTGAATTTATCTTGTGTAGTATGTCTGAAGAAGTTGTTTGTGTTTTATAGAGTCTTGGACCAGAAAAGAAAAATGCATATTTTTCTCTTACCTGATTTCTGGCTGATGAGCTACTGAAAAGTAAATGTGCAATAGTCCTTGGGGAGTTTTTTTTTGTTTTAAAGTTAGACACCTAAGGAAAACTTCCAAACATACCTTATGAATGACTATAGAAAGATGGAAGAATCTCCAGAGAATCTCCATTCATCCCATTTAGACATGGATCTACAGTAGATAATATAGAATATAAGTGGATTTGTTCACATCTTCCTATTGATTATACGAAGAACTGTGAAGTTTTTTGCTGGATTGGATGAGTTGAATCCTATCTCAACTGGGGAACATTGTATTTTGTACTTTCTTCCCATGGTTAATATTCTGCTCCATCTTTTCCTTTGCCTGGTGTTCTTCTCCCTGACAGTGCTTCTCTTTTTATTTTTTTTTTTAACTTGTATTTATTCCTATTTTAGGGGTGAAATCACAAAAGTAAAATTATAAATAAAATTAATATCAAGACTGCTTCAGGAGGAGCTCTACTGGAATAATCTTAGCCCAGAGGTTCCCCTTTTAGTACAGTTCATTGACACTTCCTTTGCAGCAGTCACTTTAGTCAGCACCTTCACAGTCTTTTTCTAACCTTTTTTTTTTAATTTATCAAGTAATCTCCATTGTGACACCTTATCAAATGTTCTGCTGAAGTTCAGATAAAATCTAATCTCTCTGTGCAGTTCTTTTGTCTGGAAAATCAGGTATCCTATCAAAGGAAAAATCAGGCTGGTCTGACATGACCTACCTTTACTAAAGCCATGTTACATTTTATTCTATTGTCCATTTACCTCAAGCCATTAATTATTCTTTCCTTCAAATTTCATCATATGATTTGCATGGAGCCTGAGGTGTGAAAGGATAAAAGATTTTGGGTAATTTTTTATTCTCCGGAGTTGGCACAAATCCTATGATGACTTGAACGTACTTTGTAGCTCTGCCTAACATCTTCATCAAAAATCTTTCTGTTGGGTCTGGTATTAATTATGTGGCCATTTTCAGAGTTCTGAGATGAAAGGGAGTTTGTGAGTAGGCTGAAGTGCTTTAAGCTGTTTAAGCTTTGCTTGTTCCTTTACTATGATTATGGACAAATACCTCATACACTGACTTCACTGAAGACTTCCATTTAATTTGGGAATCACATTGATTTCTACTGTGGTATTTCAACTACTTTGCTAGAGCTACTTTTATTCCCCTGGTAGGTGAAAAAGTTGTTGGCCCTTTCTTGAGCATTTTTTTTTTCTTCAGGGAGAAATTAATTTTGCCATTTGAAGTTCTTTCTTTGTATCCAGTCATTTTAGGCTTTCTACTTTTTCAGATATTGTTAGCTGTCCATTTGAATCTGGAGACATGATATAAAGGATGTCCCTTACACTGAGATGCAAGTTCCGATAAATACTTGAATATTTAATATAAAGAAATTGAGGTGTCCTCCATCAGTATGTTTTTACCTTTTTTCTTTTTTTGTCTGAGCGGACTTATATTTTCAAATAAATCTCAAAGATGCTCTTGAAAAGTTGTTTTAAAGTATGTCCTCTCTGCCAAGTAGTTTATTTTCCTGGTAAAATAAATAGCTATGCACTTTTAATAGTAAAAACAAGCTTCTATTACTTGCACACTATTAAAAAAAATTCTGATTAACCTAAGCTTGTTTCCAGTGGCTATATCATTTCTTAAGTGGAAAGAAAAAGGCCTTGATATTAGTGACCAAATATCTTTTAAAAAACACTTTGTCTAAGATATGAAATTACTATTTTAAGCCATTTAAAAGTAATGGACGAAAAGACATTTTGCAAAGGAAATGTAAGATAATACAGCAGTGGCACCACGTTGCTCAGTAACAATCACAGAATTATTGTGCTCTAGCTTCTCCAGATGGATGTGGAAAGGAAGAAAGAGCAAGTGCCTGTAAGAACATGCCCCACGCCAGTGGATGTGGTTCTCCCACTACATGAGGTCTTTGGCTCTCTACATTTAGAAGTGTTTTGAGATGCCAGCATGTTGAGCCACTTGTTTTACAGGAAAGGAGAAATTCTTTATTGCCATTTTGGACTGAAGCTCCTTCATTTGTTTCTCGTAACTGAGTGGACCATGATCCAAACAACCTAATTCAATAAATAAGGGAGTACAGTACAGTTACAAAAACTATCACAACTGAATATTTTCTTATTAAATTAAAATACCTCACTGTCAATGACCCTTGGCTGTATATTTTTACTTCTGTATCAAGTCGAGAGAAAGGTAATTATTTACCTAGTTTGTTCAAATGTTTAGTCAATGAGGTTTTGGAAAGTTGCTAATGAAGTAGAGAAGCCAGTCGTCTCTTTTGCAAATGTTAGAGGAGGGTGTTATGTGTCTCATTGGGAATATGCTGCACCATTTGCTGTCTGCAAAAGGTTTTGCATGCCAGTCAGACATCACCAGTTTCTTAATCCAGGTTATGGAATGAAGCAGAAAGAGCTGTTGTTACTTGCTGGATATCCTGATGTTTAGGACTGGGACCAGCTGGTTACTCTGGGTTTTTTTTTAATTCAGTTTAACCTAATCTTAAAGAGATTTTAATTTTATCTAAAAGATAATTATTTGCAGAATTTGCAGTAAAAGGCATAGTGCAAAGTTTAATGGTGAGAGTGAATGTAAGTAAAAGGAGTAAGCCCACATAACTCTGCTTAGCATAAAGGTTAGTTCAAGGGTTTCTTTTGTCCCCATGCCCTCTGACACTGGCTGTATTCAAGCTAAGACATCTCATTTTCCCCGATTATGGATGTTTGCAGAAGACAGTCAAGATTTGGGGCATGTCCTTTTTATCTGCAGAGTCAATTTTCGTCTTCCATGAAAGAGAGGAGGAAGAGGATAAAAAAAGAAGATTTTCAGACACTCTTATGCCTCTAGTCCTTTGGTATTCATCAATCCAGTTAATTGTAATCATTGCTGTTTGTCCTGTTTCAGAGATGTTCATGTTTAATTAACCCAGCTGAACAAATCACATCCTTCCAGCCAGACTGGCTTTCATGCAACTGCACACGGGGCATTGACAATTAGGCATTTGTTGTCTAGATTCCTCTTTTGAAGCAAAGGAAAGAAATGGGCATTTGTAGCGTGTGACTCATATGGTCTATTTTAGACATCTGTGTACACTTAAGTGGGAAGAGCAACATGCTAGAGACACCCATTTGTCTCCATCAAATGTAAAAGAAGCTTTGCCATCCTGCACAGATTTAGGGATTGTCAACCTTAGGTGGGGTGATTCTCATCCTTAAGGACTCTTCTTTTACTAGGCTAGGTTTTTACCAAAACAGTGATTCATGATGAAGTCCTGTCCTCATCTTGCAGAGCCGGGAAATTTCCATGTCCCAGAGAAAAACTTTGTTAAAGGAGGCTGTTTGCTTACCCAGCAATTGCAGTGTAGCTGTACATTAGGTAGCTGGGACTGTGTGTGTAACTCAGGGGAGAGCTCTTGTTTAGGACCAATCCTGGAAGGGATCCCCTCCCTTCTGGCATTAACTGCTTTGGCAGGTCCTGGCTGTTCTTCATGGCATTGGGGTCAAGGCGATGCAAATCTGCCCTGCAAGACCTGGGGCACAGACAGGGATTCTGAGCACTGTCCTTCTCCGTGATCTCCTGCAGTTTCAGGACTTTGCCAGCATTCCACTTGCACCTGCAAATGTTCCCACAGCAAAGGGAAAGAAATTTGGTTAAGTCATATGGAAACTGAAACAAAGCAAAGCTTTCACAGAAACAGTATTTGCAGTAAGTAGAACATTGTAGATATTCTAAAACTGGTGTAATTGTGGACAACTGTAGAAGGGAGGGAGCATTTAGAAACATCCTTGGTGTCTGAGAATGAACATCTTCAAACACTTGTGTTTAAGCTGAACCTGAATGCGTGTGCTCACATGCAGTGATGAACTGTTGCTGGCTCAAGGCTCTTAGTGCCTCATCCAGAATATCACATTAAATAAAGCACTGGTGCTGATAAAATTCCTCCCCAAAAATATCATCAAGGTTAACTTTGTCCCAGCAGACCTTCTTTGATGTTCCCATCACTTCAGCTTTATAAAGCATCAAGTATTTGATCTACATTTAGCATAAAACCAGCCTGAAGTCATAATATCAGCATAAAGAGCTTATTACAGTGAGCTTTTGGGAATGTGAAAAAAAAAAAAAAAGTGGTTCTGTCCACACCTGACCTGCTTCAAAATTGTACTATATTGGGTGATCTGCCAGAGGATAGATCTGATATAATTTTCTGTGGAGCTTAAATTTTATCTCATCACACTTATGTGAACTTATCTGCCTGTTCCAAGGTGAATAAAGAGATGGTGATAATAGAACACCTAGTGAAGGTATTAGGATGACAAAGGTGCTTGTATTGCAACTGCAGTAGTGTACTCTTCCGCTAACGAAAACAGTAAAGTGTTCTGATGCCTGGCAGGAATAACAAAAAGAGCACATTCTCATTGTAAATAAAAAATAAAGAGAAAAAAATTATTTCAATGAAATAACAGCGTTAGTGCTTGATTTGTTCAGTTTTAGTTCTAAATTTCTTAGTAAAAAAAGAATCAAGAAAAAATAGACATACTGAGCCTTTAGTACACCTTTGTGATTCAAACAATATTCCAATTTCTTGTTGGTGTAGGTTTCATTAATTTAAAAAAAAGTAGTAATATTCTCAATATCCTGGCTATTCATCTGTGTTACAAAGCACACTAGTACTTTGGTTTTGAAAGCTAAAATATAGCAAGCTGTTAATGGAATTTGTATTTGTGGTCCCAAGAGATTTAAATGAAGTCTTGAGGGTAACCACAATCCCTGGCGAGAATTCTCTTTCTTATTAAAGCTAACCTGGACAGAACTTGCTTTCATGCCACATTGAAATTGTCCAGAGAAAAGAATCTCTGTCAGAGACAACACACATTCTTCTTGTCTCCCTGCCTCTGGCCAGCCTAGCATAGCACTGCATCTTAGTCATTAGCAAGGGAGAGAAGGAAACCAGTACTTCCCAGTTCTGGAAAAGAAAACCACTCAAGAAAAAATATACTTACTAGATTCCACAAAGTAATAATGAAAGGTCTGTATGATCACCAACAACTTACTCCTGACCTCATGAACTGGAAAATATTTTCTGTTGTCTTTGGGTAAGTTTTGTCAGTGAATTGTTTCAGGGTTTCTTGGGATGCATGGAGTTACTTAAAAGGTGACTTGCTTAGATTTTAAAATACTTTTTTTCAGTACGCTTCAGTTTGCTAATTATTTAGCCCAAGCAGAAGCAATTAGCTGACAGTAAAACATTAACAATAAGCTTTCTGTTATGTTCCCTCCACAGAGTCAGCACCTGCATTAAATTCTTGTTCTAAGTCACCCACCTAGATCTGCCTCAGTTTCTGCAATAATAAAGTAGTATTACCTAATAAAGTAGGAAAACTGGTGTAGAAAAGTTAAACAATATAAACAACTCCCCTCCTAAAAAAAAAATCTAGAATAATGTGCTATTTGCATACATCTTTTCTATCAAATTGATGTCTTAAGGTACATTTATTTTTGCATTTACCTGGCTTGAAGTTACTAAAACTGCTTTATAAGTCCAAAGCAGAGATTTCCTAAATAAAAGCTTGCCTACTAAATATAGGTTCTCGTGCTAAAAATAAAACTAGATTCTTATAGTAAAATGTATGAAGTTATTTGAAATTGAATGTATAGTGTTATTATTGTACTACTTTTTAGTGAGGATGTAAAACAAAAGACTACTGATGGGATACTCTAGCTACCTCTATGTGGTGCCAGCCACTTTGTAACTGCTTTCAAGCTTTAGGAAAAAGAGATCAGCTTATTTTTAAAAAGAAGTTGAAAAAAATCAAAATACTTAGGAAGTTATTGAAGAGGAAAAGGAAACATAGGTTTTGTGTGCATTTTTTAATGGTGGTAACTAATTTTCTGACAAAACTTTAAAAAATTGGTACATGATCATGTGCTATTTTTGGAGAATTATAAGCATCAAATAAATCTGTCAGGAAGCCAGATAACTACTTGAACACAGAATTATCACTCTGGTAACTTACATCAATCTTAGAAGGTGGTTTGAGCTGTCTTGCTGGTAAATTTGAATACAGTGTGAAATACATCCAGTCACCATCCATATGGCATGCATCCACCTTCCTGCATGGAAGCCAGTATGTGGCACTAATGTGTATTTCAGAGGCAAACTAACTTCCAAATGGCTGAAGGATACCAGCCAGCTGCCTGCACGGACAGAGAGAGAGAAACCAAAACCCAAGGGGAGAACACTGCTGAAACCCTTTAAGTCTCCTGTGCTTTTGCACCGTTTGCCTTGTAGAGCTCTGAGCAAAACCAAACAGGAAAGATCATAGACCTCTTGCACTGCCAAATATTTTGTGGTCTCCGGGAGCTTGAGAGTTGAACTATGAGACCTGTGTGGTATGTGAGAGGGCTGGAAAGGATTGTTGCAAATCGGGAGGCAGTGACAGCGCTGCTGGATCTCAGTCGCCTGCTGAGGTGCCAGACAGCCTCTTCCTTGGAGCTTAAAATGGACGAGTGAAGTGATCCAACAGCTAGTAAGTTTATCCATTAAGGTCAGGTGAAGTACAAACTCCTTAATTACAGTGCTTAGTACTAGAGGAGGAGAAAACACTCTGTGGAGTTTGTGAAATCTGAGTTATATTTCCTTCTCTCAAATATACCCTCCAATTTTTAAAAGTTCACTTTGGCAGTTTTCCTTTCTTCATCATGTACTATTGAAGCAAGAAAACACTTTGTTTCTAGGCATTAGAAATCCTAATGCTGCCCGAAGTTGGCTAGGGGCAATAAAGCATTCTCTGATACTTATTTTGTTTTACAGACTGTTAACTGACTTAAATACAGCTGGAGGGTATGTTGTGAAGGCATTCTTTTTGTTTGCTCCTTGCACCTAGATTTTGCTTTTTTTAGTAACAGTGGTGATCAAGTCCCTGGGATGCATTTCTCCCATGGGATCATAATGTGTTTGGAGTGAAAGAAATATGAGCCAGTTTGCTACAACAGTACCACTCAGACCAGCTCCAAAAAAACCTGTTGTGAATTCCGCTTTCAGCTGTTGTTGCTGCTCCCTGGCCAGAAACCCTACTCATTCAAAGAGGCTGCTCTTCTTCCCCTTCTGCCTCTCCTTCCCTGGCTTAGACCAATGACTTTCTCCTCTCCTCCTACTCCTCCCTCTTTTCCAAAACTCATTGTTCTTAGGTTGAAAGCGGACACCAAAACCATCACAAATTGTTTTCTTTGGTTTGAAACAGCCCTTTCTGTGCATTCTGTGTATAAATAATGATTTGATAACAGTTCAGATCAGGTACCATTCATTGGAGACATCATGAAGTACTAAGATGTGCATGCTGAAAAATTCTTTATGAGGAGAAATTGCACTAATCATAATGTAAAGACTACTCCTGACTAGAGGCTCCTCAGGAGGAGGGCACCACCAACAACAGGACATGAGCTGGGATATGAATCCCTTAGGATCTCACTGTGTAGTGGGTGGCAATGTCTTCTGACCAAACTGGGCCCAGAGTAATGACATAAGAGGGTTTTTATCACTCTTAAATTTTAGACTGTATTAATGATGCAGGCGTGCATTGCCCCTTGATCAGTCCTTAAGAGCAGCTGAAAAGTTTAAGACTCAGCAACAAGGTCACTTGTGAGTCAGGTCTAGTTTTTTCAGATGTGAGTCATCAGAAAGACAGCTGATTTTGGGGGGCTTTTTCTTTGAGCCCTGCCTAGGCTTAGTCCCTAATGAAGGACAAGAGAATGTGGTTTTTCCAGGTAACTCAGGTCATTGCATGGTGGGTTTTACTTTGATCATAGCTACTGTTCTTTTTTTAAAGTCTTTTAGAGGAGTCTGTCACAACTGACTCTGTGATTTGTGCTGTGAAGGAGGAGTGTGAGTCAATTCTTTAAAAAAAACAGTCAGTACCAAAATAATCTTTATTAGGCAAAGACGTCAAGGCTGTTAGTTTTTCCTTCCATAGTCAGTAACAGAAGATTTTTCAGCTTTGTGAATGAAAACCTGCAACTGCCCAAATGCACATGCTCACTTTTTCTGCTGTTTGGTGCTCCTTTTTACACATTCCATCACAAGTAGAAGTGCTTTGCATTGAAGGGTACATTCCCAGCCATTCCAGATAATCTGGCTAAATTCTTTTGCATCCTACTAAAGGATGAAACACACTAATCGGGAGAGTTTTCAGTAAAAGCGTTCACTCCTCTGTGAAACTTGCTCCCTCTGGTGTTTCAGCAGAGCCACTGCTTGGTGACTTTTAAATCCAGATTTAGAATTTAATTACATTATAGTAGTGAGGGCATCTGTAAACTTCAAAATTGTTATAAAAACTTACTGTGTCTTACTTAAAAAAAAAAAAAAAAATTGTTCAGTCAATGTTTTCATAGAGACAGTTAGGTGTCGTTGCAGTGAATGGAAAGAGCCACACACAAATCTTCCCGTCTTGGTCTGAATGCCATCTTCCCTATTTATAATCCTTTTATTTTACTATATTGTTTCATTGCATTTCCAAGTTTTTTGACGTTAAAGAAAAGTAATTTGTCTGATTTTGGAATCTTTATGTAGAAACGACTTGTAATTTGGGGGTTTTTATAATGTGAAGCTATTTATATCTGTCAAGCTAGGAAAAAAAAAAAAAAGCATGTAAGCATGCTTCTGATTTAAATCATTCCCTGTTCTGCTGTATTAGAATTTAGACATGTTCTTACAACTCAAATAAGGTAGACTGGATAAAATATGAGGCACATATCATGTAGGCAAAATTTGTACATAGCAACTGAAGTGTTTCTTGCATGCCTAAGATTGTAAGTCACTCAGACAAGCTTCTTACTGCACTGTGGGGAAATGCTGCCACCTGTTTGCTTTAGCTCTCTGCACTTAATAAGCCAGAGTACATTTCCCAGTCTAGGACTCCTGCAGTCTTCTTTATATCCATTTTGTTTGGTTCAAGCAAAGGATATTTTTAACAAGCTGGAAAGGAAGAGTTTAAACTTCCCAGGTGAGCATTGTGAAAGGTGTTTTTAGATTGGCATGTTACATGGGGCATGTTGCTGAGCTTGCAGATGGCATAAAAAGTTACTGCCTGTCAGGTGAGATGGGGTGACTGTATATGTGCACATTAAACCTGTCCCCATAGTGAAATGAAATGCTCCCTAAATGAGGGAGTAAAGAAAGCAGGTACAGGTTCTCGTCTGCCAGATGCTTAGATTTGCTTATTTGATCTCCAGTAATCACCTGAAACAGAAATTAAAATGAGAGCAGGAGTAGGAACAAAATCAGCTTGTGTCTTTTCAATGTATAAATTACTAACAGCTGATGCTTAGTCTCTTATATTGAGGAGAATAAGATCCTTGTAAACCATTATGCCACTGAAGTCAGTGTGACTTTTGTCATGGGACTGTGAACTCAAAATCCTTAAGAGGCATACTTCTCTGAGGCTATTAAATATCTTACTATAGTACACAGTCAGCTATGGTCAAACACCAACAGCTACACACATATCAAAGTGTCTAAAGTTATAAAGAATCAGATAGAAGTTGTTTAGACAGCCTAATGCATGGTACCTTTTGTTTCTATATAGCACTGCCATTCTTTGGGCAAAAACATTTATGGAAGAATGCAACCACAGATCCTGGATAAACCAAGAAGAACTTTTATTACCACAATGTTTTGGTGAGCTAATCATGAAAGACCATGAGGTTGAATAAAAATTCCAAAAAAACCTTTTATCATAAACTTTCTATGTTTTTATAGCAGCATGTCCTCATACTTTCTAACAATGCTCTTCTGTAGAAGAATGATTGTACATGTGGGAAAAAAACATAAGTAATTCAAATAACAATTAAATGAGGACATAAGAATTTATACTCCTTTCTCTAAAGATTCTTGAAGTCTTTATATATAATTTAAAGTTTCTCTAAGTATAGTTACTGTTTTATTCTATCCACTAGCTCATAAACTTGTAACTATAATGGTAATAATGGCATTTTCCATGTAAGTGTATTTATTTTCTCTAGAAATACATCTTACATGCAAGTATGTAATATGTGCAAATTGGATTTTTTTTATAGCAGCTTTTAGCAATGAATACAGATATGAGCGAATTCTTGAGAGATCTTCATATATCTGCTATACTATTGTCAGACAGAGTTATGTCTTTAATACTCAAGTGGCTTCTAATGCCTGAAAATTTGCACTTAAAAAGGAAAAAGAAAATTTTACTTCTGTTTCTTTTTGATTATCTTGAGTCCTTACACAGCAGAGAAATTCCTTTTAAAAAGCAGTTCTGATGTAGCCGCTATTGCTGATATAATTTAACATTGGTCCTGATAGGAGTATTTAAATGAAAAAACATACTTTGTGTCCCATATCACTATAAACTGTCTAAAATCAGCATTCATTCTAGAGACATTTCCATACTCAATTAATTTCTTTCAGCAGAAAGGTAGTAATAAAAGAAAGCTCATATAACACATGATATTAACACAAGAATCTGACATTAATGTTCTGATGTCAGTTCAAAAAAATAAGTGAATGAGGATTAAAATGTTGTCTCATTTTTGAAGAATGTAAGGTGCTGAATGAAAACATGGTGTGCATATGTCATTGCCTTTGGCAGGAATGGTAATTTAAGGACTAAAGGAGAAGTGGGTCTCCTTATATGTCTGTTTTCTTGGAACTTAATAACCAATCTCACAATCTGGAAAACAAAAGAGCTGTTTGTGTGTCATCTGGTTTCTTCATAAATATTCAGGGAAGACTTTTGTTGCTGTGTGGAAACTGCCTCTACAAACATTTTAAATATATAAATATGAATTATCCATGAAGTCTTTGATTTCATAAATACCCTATCCTGCTTGGCTTAGCTCCATGTTAGGGGAATTTGAATGGCAGGACCTCCTTCCTTGCAGCCTAGTGAGGGTTCGAGTGGCAACAAGGCTCTTGCCTTCTGCTTTTTCTCATCAAACTGTTCAATTGAAGTTGTAGTGAGAGGGCAAGAGAATTGGAGCAGGGCTGTTGGTGGTGGAAGTATGTGGAAACCTTCCTGCTGCACAGCCTACCCACCCAGGAGAACAGTGTGAGGATGTTCAGGAGGGCCCACTGCTGTGGTGAGCAAGGTGGGTTCCCAGCCACCCATTGCCAGGTCTGCCAGCCACTGCAAGACCATGTTCCAGCAAGGCAGAAAATGGTCTTGCAGTAAGCAGGTGCCAGTCCATGTGCAAGTGTATTTCTCACTTACTTCTTTTTTGAAGGGCTACTGTTTAATCTTGATGCAGGACAGGGGACAATCTGGAATCCTGGAGAAATTTGTGAGCTGAAAAATAGCTGTTTCTTGCACAATTATGCTTACAGAAACTTTTTTTCTTCCTCGTGCTCACTCCTGTAATTAATCTGGGTTAGTCATTGTTAATTTGGGTTTTATTTTACATCAAGTTTACTTTTCATCTGTTTGCCATTGTTTGGATAATGATAAAACAGATGAAGAATCAAACCAGGAGAGATAAGAATACAAATCACAAATAGAGCACCCAGAAAAAATTTCTCCATAGTTTTTAAGTAGATTTCTCTGGACAATAAGCTCCAAAATTGTTGCTGACAGATTGACTAACAATGACCTTTCCAACAGCTCTTTAGGTATAATTTTAACTAATATCTTCTTTTCCATTCTCCACAAGAGAATGAGGAACTCAACATACAGGCTTTGCATAAAATAATTTAATTTAGCTGTGCCATTTTTTAAGCATTCTTAATGAACATCTTGTTAAATTTCTGGAAAGCAGATTTTTTTCTTTGTTCTCAAGATGATCACTCTGCCATAAAAAAATGGAGTCTTCATGCTCATGAAAATGGCATTAGAAATTGAGTGTTCGTCTCTCAACCTTCCTACAGCAAATGAGCTGGTGCAAATAGGAATGGAATGGTCTGCAATGAAAGTAGCATGAAGTCAGCAGTCTGTATCTCTCTCTTCTGTTTTGATAAGTTTCAGACTTTTTGTTCAGGTTAGCAAAAACTGTGTTATTAACAGAGCTGTGCTGCTGCTCCTTGCTGAATTAATTCCTCTTACTTCCTACTAGTAAATTTTTCTGATGTGACTGTAAGTATCCATATCACATTGATGAATGTGAACACTAGCATCACTCATTAAAGCAGTGGATGGAAATGGGGGTGCACATTCCTCAGTAATGCATAATCGCAGTTCTTTAAGGAACTGTAAAAGATAACCTGCGTTTAGCACGCTACTGCCAAAGAGGTAGGTTAGGTGTTCCTAGCAGATGGCTTTCTAGCCTCTTTTTGAAGACCTGCACTGACAAAGATCATACAGCCTCCTTGGCAGCTTTTCCAGTGTTGGTACCATTCAAATCAGAAACCTTCTTATAATTTCTAATCTAGGTTTACAGAAGTGCAAGATTATTGCTTCTTGACTCATTGACTTTGGTCTTAGAGGACAAATTATTCCTTTTTTTTTTTTTTTTTTTTCCAAGCATGAGTTTTCTACATGCTTGAAGACTGTTGTTTCCCTCTTAGATTCATGTTTAAGCTGTCAAATCACCCAGTGTTTTCCATGAAGCCTTCCCCCACACCCATGCCCAGACATCTGACACTTGCTGTTCGAGGACCACTGCCGTGTGGGGTCATTCCTGTGGAACTACACGTTTCAGTTCTGTTCTATCTTTTAAAAGTCTCATCTAGAAATTTAAGAAGGCTTCAATAACCAGAGAAAAGTGAAAAAATTAATATCTGGGATTTGTGCTCCTGACAGCCATGGTGTGACAATCCTTGATAGCAGGGGGGTGACGGTGCAGCCGCCTCCGCGGTGCCGGCGCTGGTGCCGCGGGGCTCCCGCTCTCGGGGCCCCCCTCGCTAGATGGCACCGATGGACCAGGGAGGGACGTAGCGCCTGCCAGGGCGAGCTCCTGCTCCGGGAAGCTGCTCTCTCTGTCTGGTGCCGTGGGGCTGGACTATTGAGATGAACAAACACGCACACATGGAGGCCGTGCTTCCTCCAGCTGTGCCGGCTTCTTAGAGATCAATGAATCTCTTTATACTGAGTCTCACAGCATGTTCTGAATGTACCCCAAGTCCTTGTGATTTAAGCTCTTGGAGCGTTATCCTGATGGCTCTTCTTGGTATATCTTGCTGTTAATATTTCTTTAATACATGTGGACTGGAAATATACTTCTGCAGCCTCAGCCAGATTCATGCAGCTCTGTCTGCCAGAACCATGAAACGCACTTGGTATGTGTGTGATTTGAGAGCTGTATTAAGAGGACAGCTAGGGTGAGATCCCAGGTAAGAAGAGTAAAGCTTTCATTTTGTGTATTAAAATGTGATGGTAAGCATAACAGAAGGTAGTACATCACCTACAGTAGGAGTAGTTATTGTTGAACACTACTGGTAAGTTATAAAAATAATGAGATCACAGAAAGCACACGACCGGTAACTTTCTGTATATGCAGGCTAGTCATAAACATGAAAGGTGAATAGCCTGTTATAAATCTCTTTTGGTCACACTCTTCTGTAGTGTCTTATTTTCTGATAAAATTTTAAATGCCTCAATTTACACATAGTTCTTCTCCCTACCCCATTCTTGTGGTGCTTGTTGTTTGCAGTTTCCCACTGCCCATCAGATTGTTCTTGAAATGTGGATGTGGCGTCTGTATAGGAATGTTATGTAGGAAGTAAAACTGGAGTCTGCTTGGTCCATCTGTACCATTTGGAAAGTTTGCAACTGTAGACCAGGAGGCTGGAAGTAACACCATTTGTTCTTGGCAGCACACAGTTTCTTGGGCGACAGAAAAGGATTATTTCTTATTTTAAGAAAAAATACTGGTTTTCTTTAATATACATGTATATGTATCTCTGTGTGTTGGTATGTGCATGTGCATATATAAGAGGTAGATGATGATGCTGCTTCCAGGAAAAATATTTCTGAGAACTTGAACTTACTTCTTACTGCAACAAGTACCTCAAAGTAGCTGATGCTTTCAAAGCTTCAACAAGAGTTTCATCTCTTCCCCAGAGCTATTTTGATTTGAGATCTCAGAAGCAGGGATTACCTGTAATGTCTTCTTGGTGGAGCAGTACAGCTGAGTGGGATTTTTGGTTTATCAGCAACTGTAGTCTGTGTGTCATTGTAAGATATCTATCTACTGTATTTTATTTCTTCATTATGCATTTCATTCCCACACCAAGCATAAAAGCTCATTTTACACAAGCCAATGTACTCAAGTAACCTTCATCAGATTCATAAATAAAATGGTACTTGAATATTTGACTTCCTGGTAGACTGCAGCAGCATCCTGAAGAGATTCCATTTCCCACCTACTTAGCCGTATTCAGTTGAACAAAACAATTTCATCCTTCCATCCTAAATTATTCTGCAGGATTTTTTAGGGTATTTTTGCCTGGGGATGTGTTTTAAAGGTGAATTGACAACAGGTAGAGTTTAACAGGCATCTGAGTATGCAAAATTTGTAGGGAAAGTAGGTGCTGAGCACAAATAGTTGTAATGTATATAGAAAAAAATCTCAAATATACTTCTATGGCAAGTTTATATGACAAATATGTGCATAAGGATCAGTAACTTTATCAGTCTGAATATAGATGAAGATGGAGATTTCCAGAATTTTTATGCTAATTTCTCACTGATAGGTTGTCATCCTGTAAATATTAATACCACGGTAATACTTATATAACAAATGATACATGTAAATCTTTAACAGCAGGAAAAAAATGTGGGTTGTGTTGCCCTGAGCAATCACTTTATCACCTTTCCATCTTTCACTTCCGAGCGTAGGTAAGTGTGTTGCTTGAATCCTGTCAGAAGACATTGCTGACAATGGAACAAAGCAGATTTTTCCACCTGCAGATTATTCACTTTAATTGTTCACGCAGTGCAGTAGAGAGGATCTGGAGAACCAGACTAATTTAACTGAATGTTTGTCCAGCAAAGGATAGTTACCTCTGCACAAGTTTAGTTCTCAGCCCATGGGTTGCCAGAGTGTCATCAGAAATTGACTGGTCTCATACAGTTTGATAAATCTGGCCTGTTACACTGCAAACTAGCATGGTAATGTAAAGCAAGGAAATGAATTCTTTTGAGAAGTAAATAATTGCCTCCAAACAACAGATCCTGTCCTAACTCCAAAGTACATCCTTCCTGCTTTGTAGTGCACTGGGGAAACATTGCTATGTTGATATAAATATTAGCATAAAAGCAGAAGGAAAAGAAAAAAACAAGGAAAGAAAGAAATTCTGTCTCCAAGATTTGTGTATACAAAACTATGGAAGGTCATTCAAACTACCTACATCAAGACAACTTCCTTACAAATGTGTGTCAGCAGTCATGGTGAAGTCAAGCTACAGACTTTGCCACATACATATGCTTCTAAGTTTTTTTATTTGTGTTGCTACCCTTTTCTAAAGGAAGGGATTTGCAAGCTTGGTATGAGATGGGGCAAGGATTGCAGCGTGAGCCTGACTCTGGCTGTGAGAGCAGTTAAATCAGCCATTTGGGAACACCAGTAAGAACAGAAAAACATATGAAAACAGCCTGGATTTCTCTTTTAGTGTCCATGGCCCTCAGTAAGAAGTAGGAATAACACTACATGCAAAAGCTGTGCCAGCATCTGGCTGTGGCATTGTGCTCCTAGGAGTCTTGACTGTTCTGCATCCAGGTGTTGTAAGGTGTTGTGGATCATGATAGTGGGACCCAGCCAAACCATCTTTAGTTATTCCTATGGGAGCCCTCAGAGTGAGACCAGGATGGAATTACCCTCACCAGCTTCACCTGGCCATCTGCCTTCAGGTGTTGCAGATCAGCTCCTGGAGGGTTTCTAAGCCCAGTCAGAGGGTTCAGGAGAGAGAAAAGAAGAGAAGGGTGGGATAGGCTTGTGTCTCCTCTCTGTCCTGTGCTGTCTGGTTGTTTGGATTTCCTGGACTAACTTGGCTGCTGATCACTGGATGGGTTTTGTTTCTGCCACCATCTTGACTCTGCTTGCCTGGATCTGGAGCTTTAAAGACTGAAAAGTACTGAAAGATAAACTATGCTAAATTAGAATTGGGAAAGGAGATGCTGAAAGGCTAAATACCAAGACGGCAAGGAATAGATAAAGAGGGCTGTGTTGCACTGAATTAGAAACCAATCTTGTTATCTGAAAGGTGTGTGTGGAGCTCTTGGACAAAGTAGAGGGACCAATCAAGTAATGTATAAACTCATGCACAGCAGTTGCAAAATGTATCTGTACTGTATCATGGATAAGTTGTAAAAGGTGTAAGTAAGGTAAAGTGTATAAGTTCTGTGTTAGGTAGAAGTGCTGTGTTAAGTAACCATAAGTAAAATGTGTATGTACTGCAATAGGTAAAAATAGAGTAAAGTGTATAAGTAGAGTAATGTGTAAGCAGTATAAGGTAGTGAGTAAGATGTATAAGTTGTATGAGTAAGTAAGTGAACTGTATAGGTTATGTGTAAGTATGTATGAGTTGGTAGAATATATAAGAGATGATGCATATTTTAGAGTATTTTAAAGCTTCTGTGTGATCCCATTGATTCGTTGTACAGAGGTACTGAGTTCCTGCCTCCAGAACACTGCTGGTGTGGTGGGACATGCGGCAGGGCTAAGAAGCAGGAGGGTGAAGCTTAGGAGCAGATTGAGTGGGACTCTTCCAGATAGGAAATGCTGGTGGGTGTCTGGAAATGATACTTTTTAAGCTTGCTTGAAAAAATTTTGGAGAAAAGTTGTTAACAAGCTAGGTTTTCAAGAAATTATGCATCCTCACCTTGAAGCTGACTTTGGTTAGGGCCAGCCCTTTAACTTTGCACATCCTTGATGTTCTGGGCTGTTCATCAGGGGTCTTTGGTTCTACCCCCTGCTACAGAGGGGGAAGGAGGGGGTGATGCTCAGCTAAGAGGTGTCAGAGCATTAATGGCTTCTAATTTAGACATTAGGACTTCACTTTAAATATAGCTAACGGTTCTGTGCTGTTCCGAACAGCCTTTGTTACGGGAACCTCACCTCAGAAAGGAGGAAGAGTGGTGGTTCCTGCCTTAAAATACCAAGCCAGAAGAAACAACATCTGCTCTTAACTTCCTTAGGAAAATTTCTAGTCAGTCAGGTCCTTTTTCATTGGAGACCTATCTTTAGCTACCAAAGCATTTTAATTTTTGTAGTAAATTTCTGATAGGCCACAGGAGTAGAAAATAAGTAGAAGAGGAAATGACCCATGAAATTTTGCAGAGGTGATGTTTTGTGTGTGTTCTGCTAAAATGTCTCCTTCAGTGTACTAAGTGTTTATATAGCACTACAGCCACTATTAATCCAAGTAGTCATGTATTTCTTAGCCCACTGTGGACCATTTCCTTATGGTCACCCCCTTGAAATTAATCAAGGTGAGCACAGAGTTGTCATCACTGGAAAACTGTTTATTATTTTAGGAAATGTGATCTATTTCTGCCTGCCCAGAGCTAAATGTTGCTAAAAATACTGAGAATGTTAATATTACACAGGCAGTAAACATCTTCTTTAACGCAGGGTAAAGGAGCAAATGAAGAACCAGCTGATCTTGTAGTTCCACTGGTAATATGTGATTAGTTCAAAACTCAAGTGCCACATGCAAAGTGCTTACTTTGTGGTTGTAAAAATCCCTACTTTTCTGAGAACGCAGGAGGAAAAGTTTTCTCTTTAATTTGATATGACATACTGATATATGTTCCCTATTTATGGGTTTGCATTATTAACAGAATGCAACCTATCCTTAATACTGGTTTGTTTTTCATTTCTCCTCATATTTCCTACCTCCTCTCTTCTGTCTGATTTTTGGGGGGTTTTTTTCCTCCATTTTCTATCCCATTTGTGTTTTATTTGTATATAAGAGAACAGCTTGAAAGATGTTTTATAAGCAGCTACTTGCATACCTGGGCACATAAGCGAATTCTTGGCTACAACAATGAGAGGTTCATCAGGTTGCCAACTTCAGCCTTGTAATGGGCACCAAGTCACTGAGGTTTCATTCTGAATTTCTGGTCTCAACTGGCCAACCCACCCATACTACTTTTTTTTCCCCTCTTCTGCTTCTCTTTTTCAGATGAGAATGAGCTATTTGATACCATTATATTAAAATCTCCTTTGTCTCCAAACTTAGTATCCTTTTTAATGTCTGTTCCTAATAAATGAAGAAGTGTAAATAGCTGGTGTTCTTTCTGCCTGAACTGGACCAGGATCTTTAACCTTTGACCCGTTAAGAAACAATACAGTTTTTCTAAAGAATTTCTCAGTCTTTCTAAAGAATTGAGACAATTGCAGAAAACATAGAAACTCAGAATATTTGACATCTGTTGCTCCTCATTTTTATTCTTATGACACTTGCCTCTTCCTAACCTCCTATCTTCCAGGACTTTCATCCTTTTATTCTCTTTTTAAAAGTTATTAATCTCCTGGGGGAAGGAGAGGGTGATTTATCTCTTCCTGCTGCTCCCTGCTCCTGGTATCTGCCTCATCCCAGGCCTCCAAAATGTAACCATATTTTGTCCAGTCATCCCTGTGTCATCCTTCACTATCTTTTATCTTACTTTATGTTAACATTTCCTTCCCTATGTCTCTCATTTTGCTTCTGCTGCTCCTACTAGAACACACTTTAGCTTAAATGAAAGGAAGTAAAAGCCAACTTCTCATCACCCCCTTTCTCCTCTACTTGCTTTCATTAATGAAATTTAAGTTCTTTTGCAGAATCTTCTAGGATGAAGGTATTTTTCTTGTGTTTCTGTTAAATGCTCATGATAGTTATTAGATTAGTTTATTTAGACAGGAGAAGAAGACAGCAACAATGGCCAAAGAAGTATCTCTGTTCACTCTAGAAACCTGAAGTGCTGCAAGGCTGCAGTGGATAGGTGTGTACAATGAATATAGTTGTCTGTATCTGCTGACTGTAGCATTTATTGGAGCTCCACTCTGTTAATTAAATTAATAACTGTTACCTGCAAGCCAGCATTAAGATAAAAATTAGGGAAGAACTAGAAGTTCTTTCTCATGGCAGAGCTATAGAGAATTTGGCTATGGGTATTGATAGGTAAGCTATCATATTGCCTTTGAGTTTAAAAGAGAGAAAAGTCAAATTCCCAAATACTACTTTCATTGTAAGAGATTGATAGTTGTTGAAGCCACTAAATACAAGTTACAAATTGGCAGCTGAAAGCTTATTTTTCTTGGCTGAATTCTAGAGGTTTTTTTTTAGCCTCATACTTCTCTGCTTAGCTAAATTATATAAATAGCGGATAAATTATTTTTAATTTAATCAAGTAGGTGCCCCTTAGAAGCAGTGACAATACGAAGAAATACACTGATCCTGTGTTCTAGTTCTGGACTGAAACCTTGCCAAAAAAGTGCCTCTTGAACATTTGCCCACTTTATAATCCAAATAACAGTTAAGGGATGAAAACTTGTGTCCTAGCAGTGCAGATTTAGAGACATCGAGTCCAAAGGAGTCCAGAGCAAGTGGATGTGAACTTAGCCTGCCAGGGAGAAGTGGTGTAATGCAGAGCACAATAGAAATCCATGATTATTTTTTCCACAAAAACATGTATTATTTTAGAACATCAAACTGTATACATCAATAAAGTAATTTTATGACTGTAGTAAAGGAGGATGATTGGCTGAAGGACTGGATTATTGTCTGTGCTGGAAGACATGACAAGCAGAGTACAACTTCCTTCTGAGTTTGGTCTAGGGGTTCTGCATTTCCAGCTTCGTAATTCCCATCACGCTCGCTATCACAACTGTGTTGCACACAGTTAAACTGCAAGTCAGGACAATGCAGAGAACATCTTTATTAAATTAAACTGTCAGGTAGGACAAGAAAAAGCAAACTCTGAGCTGGGCACTAAGGGAACCTCTGATAATATGGATAGGGGAAATTATTTTGCTTTGGAAATACACTAGGACTTTGGTCTGATAAGAGGCTCTGGCAGGCTTTTAATATGTGGTGGTTCTAGACAATTCATTTTAATTGCTTCTATCTTCAGCTTAAAAAATGTATATTTTTTCTGGAAGAATACTTGGTGGACTGCAAAGGCAGTCATTGTTTTTGAAAGTATAGTTGGAAGATGATTATAAATCCCTACAGAGGCTAGTTGCTAATTTGCTATTCCAGGCTGCATTTCAAAGATTTGAGACAAACTTCAAGTTGTTTAGTAACAAGAATGGAAACTGAAAAAATTGCATTTCTTCTGTGGTAACATATATGTAATAAATTCCAAAGTTGTGTATAAAATGTTTAGACATTCAGTTTCCTGCTCCTCATCATTGGATTACATTTTCTCATAAAATCACAGGGGGTAAATATATTGATTGTTATGTTGATTGTCTCAGTCTTCTTGTTTCATTTTTTTTTTTTTTAAATACTTCTTTGTATTTTGAGTAAGTGTTCACACTGCCAAAGAGGCAGAGGTTACTAATGAAGGCTTTGGCATGCTTGAAGGCAACTGAAAACAACAGAGACTTTGAGGTGAAAGTCAGGATAGTTGTTTTGTTAATGTTTTGATTTCACTGATTTATGGGTATGCATTTATACATGTCAATGTTCTTATAGCTGTATGTTACGTGATATTCATAAAACATAGGAAAAAAAATGTAGCTATTTTGTTTTAGGCAGTGTAAAAGATCAAACTGTCAGTTGTAGAGCTGGCAGTGACCATAAGTCCCCCACTTCAATACACTGACTTTGTGGACCAATAAAAGTTTCTAAAGTTTGCTTACAGTTCCATTTTTAAGAGTATTTGCAATTTGGATGGCCTGTAAGCATTGTCAGGAAGGTGTTACAGGCTAGAAAAATTTCTTATTTTTCAAGACCAGTGTTATTCTAAAGAATTACTTTTTTGTTTTTCAAGAACAGAGCTGTATGACAATTGCATATTCACTTATTACTGTTAACTCATTCTTGCTCTCCTCTGTTGGCTCTGATAAAATTATTTCTTTTCTGATTTCTCACTGGTGCTTTGCTTAATAGAGTTTTCTTCCTATTTTTATTGGTTTTTTTTCTTTAGAAAAACATAGTGCAGTGTATGCCATAGTGGGGAAAAAAGCTTCATATGTCATTAGGAAATCATCCAATTTGATTTTTGAAGGCTTGGCATGATGCTATTTCTCCATCACATGTTAAAGCTTCCACAATTCTTTCTGCCAACAAGGTGCCTGTAGCTCTGCTGTACTCCTCAAAATTGGCTCGTGCTCTGGGATAATGAGCAAGTTTTTTGCCTCTTATTTTATTTGGCTTTCAGTCAAATCTTGCAAGCTTTGGTGGTTAAACTCATTTACAGGTATGAGTTTGTATTCCACCAAACTGTCTTCACCAGATGTAATAGTATGCTAGGAATTAAGTCAAACTCTACTTTGCTGGGGCCATGCTGGCCTAATTACAGTAGAGTATGCTTTAATGAGGATTCTTCTGAGCTGCCTCTGCCTGATATGGCAAACAGCCCAGAGGCAAATTTCAGATCCCAGTGTCAAGAACTGATTCATTGCTTGTCTGCAATTAACAGCTGGACTTCAGGGTCTGGATAGGAAGCTAGAATAAGACTCTCTTTCAGCTCATATATTGAACCCACCGTTGTTGGCCTTTTCCAATGCAGATGTAGCTCAAAGGCCAAATATAACAGATTTATCATGTAGAAGGTACTGCACAGATTATGGAGAAATAAGGCAGTTTTGATTAAAATAACTCAAAGTCTTTAAATTGCTCATCAAAGAATGGTCACAGAGAGTGGAAAGCATTTCATAAGGAAAGAAAAATAGTGTCCAGGAGTAAAACAGATCTTTTAGTCTGACAGTGAAAATACTGATAGGTCACTGGTTATATGAATGAGCTTTGCCGTCTCCATTTTAATTGTTTGAACCTCTGAGAGCTAATGCTAAGCCTGCTTTGTTTGTGTCCCCCTTCATTCTCATCTAATGTTGTGCACTTTCCAAAACACCAAAAAAGAAACATTGTCATCGCATAGCATACAAAATATTATTGCTAGTTATAATATGGAGGGGGGAAAAAAAAAGTTTATACTCCTAGAGACTCTATTGTTCATCCCAAACAATATTCATGCCCCAGGAAAGAAGGAGGGAAAACACAACAGGAAACCTTTTGTAAATCTGCTTTGTTTAATCAAAAAAATCATTGTTCTTGGCTAGCTCTCAAGGAAAATGTCATGGCATCCCATAATGCCAGCTGCAGGAACAGGCTCCTATTCCCTTAGTACCCGCTGTTACACAGCCTGACCTAAATACAACAAAGAACTGGAACAGTGGCCTGGCTGTGAGTTGGGAGATTTTGCTTGAGAGACTCTCCTCAGATATACTAGGCCACCTTTCTGGAAGAAATCTGTCAAGTCATAGTACAGAATAATACATTTTTGCCTCCTGTGTAGTTCCAGGGATAACAGCGAGTTTGAAACTTCTTTTGGAAGACTTTTGTTCCCTGCAATCTCTAGATGTTTGAATGTGTAGTATATGAAATAGTGTTATGTTTAGCACCCAGCATCTTTCAGTCTTTCTTTGATACTACTGTTTCAAACATGCATGTTCTCTTTCATTAAATAGCTAAAGTTCAAGTGGTTTAAATCTTATTTTTTCAAACTAGAGAACAGCATTACTCACATACCAGAAGGCTAAGTAATGTCTGGGATTTATTAAATCATTCAGCTAAGTTGACCACAGACAGTTTCATATAGAACAAGTGCTGGAAGAAAAATAATCTATGATGATGTTCATTATAGTATAACATACACAAACTGAGAGCCAAACACTTGGTATCATTTCTGTCTCTACAATTATTGTATTTCTTTTTAAACCTTCAACTAGCTTGACAGTTATGGTTATAGAGGGTTTGAGCACAGAGGATATATATAGGTAGGTTTAATGTTAATTTGACATCTTGGTGAAGCAGCTATGGGCTGTAACAAGATGAATATTTATTGGTGACTTTAATGAATAGCTAACTTTTACTGCCAAGTTAGTGTTGTTGCACGCTTTTAAAAATCTTACATTCCAAGTGTATTTGCAAAATTCTATTTCTGTTTTATTTGGCAAAAAGAACATTATTGAAGTTCGAATTGGAACAGAGCAGTTTTTTGCATCTGTTCCTAGTAGTCCAAATACTTACGAGTCTTTGCCAGTTAATCAACCTTTTACAGATAAAGTGCTACTTGAGAAAAATGCAAAAATAATAAAATGGATGTTAATGATCAGTCAATGCTAACATAAAGTGTCAGAAGTAAGTGAACAGGTGTTCTTTGGAATTTTAGGTCCTTACCAATTTTTTAAACATTTAGCCCATTTTACAGTCGCAAAGTAAGTATCCAAAAATTGAGCAAAGGTAAAAAGAAATAATTATTTCCTGCCTTAAACTATAATCTGAAATTTCTTTGCTATAAACCATTATGAGCAAAAGAACATCAAACAAAATAATCATGAAAATTCTGCAATAAAAGAGAAAAGTCATGCAAACTTATTTCTGCTATAATGAATCCTCTTGGTTTGATTGGGGGTTTTGGTTTATATTAAGTTACAGCCCAGTGAAAATTTTAAACTTTGCTTTGCCTTATTTTAATTGTGTTGTTTGCACATAAAAGGATATTTGTTGTTTGGATTAAGTGGTTTGTGAGCAAGATTGGATAACATAATTATGCTTTAATTTTTTTAGAAGACTGTGGGATGTATTTCCCAGAAGTGAAAAATCATCCAGACAAATATTTACAAAGATGTCCTGAGTCTGTAAAAAAGTGGCTGAAACAACTGAAGAATGCTGGGAAGATTCTGCTGTTAATTACCAGTTCTCACAGTGACTACTGCAGGCTTCTGTGTGAACATGTTCTTGGGTAAGTGCAAAGTCCATTTCAAATTCTATCTCCTGAACAGCAACTGGAGATAAGCCTGAGTTATTGGGAAGCTAATTTGAGTTTTGTTTATGTATGGTGAATTACTTGGCTTTGAGTTTTCTCTTTGAGTTTTCTGGTGGGGCCCCTCTCTTGTAGAGTGTTACAGGGTACTTGTGCAAAGTAGTCCATCTGTGAGCTGTATCTGACCCACAGCACACTTATATCCTGCATCCTTTTGGGGGCATCAAAATGGGATTGAAGATGCCAGGGAATTATATTTTAGGCCTATGTCCAATACCATCTGATTCCTAATTTATCCTTAACTTTTGCTAGTCTGTCTTATTCAAGCCGCTTCCTTTCTTGCTTCTCCAGCAGTGAATGGAATTAGTGGTACTATTTAATTTCCTTGCAGTAAATCTGCAGGAAAAGCTTACCATTTCCTTTTCCCATTAGTGGTTTCCAAAGGATGGCTGTGCATGAGAAGTGTGCTTCATCACAGCAGAAAAGATAAAACAGAGAGTTCATTGCACTTGGAAACTGGTTGAGATTGTAGTTGCTGATCACAACAGCTGTTTTTGGTATAACAAAGAACATGACTGCTCAAGTCAAATTCAGTGAAATTCAGTGGAACTATCACTTACACCCTTAGAAAAAAAAAATTATTCAGTGATGCAAATTGTGAGGTAGGTGACAGGGTGGGACTATTAATTTATTATTAATCAAAGAAACAAAGTAGTTCAATGTGAGACAACCTTGACTATCAGGATATGCCCGGGAACATCAGAGTGAATGCAGCAACACTGTAAGAAAACCACGGGCAAGGTAAAAGACAGAGCTACCTTCCGAAACCGGTCCTGCCAGTATCACTTCTCTTTTGTTCTCTTTAGGCTAAATGCTAAAATGAAGCATCAACTGTGCCAGTTCTCACTGCTTTGCATGAACATCATACTTGCTCATTTGAGGGCAAAATGACAAAAAGGAATTCTGCTTAGAAGCAAGATGCCTGTGATTTAACTTGTTTGTGTAGATCTGTCTGGTTATTTCCTAAATGAAAATTTAGTACAAAAGTAAATTCTTGGCCACATATAATGATTTTGGCTCTCTATTCCTTGGTGAGTAGTGTTCAGCTGTTTAAGGCAGCTGTAGAAATCCTGCTGGAAGACAGTAAGCAAGGTATCAGAATGATCAGTTGCCTTTCAAACACCAAAAAAGATATTCTGCTAGAAGGATACTGCATCACTCTCTCTCCACAGAAGGGTAGGATGTTCTAAGGTATTTATTACAATCTCATTTTCCAGGGGTTCATGCAGTGTGGCTTCCAAGTAGCTTCTGGAGAGCTGAGTACTCTGCTGTCCATTAGACTTTACTGAAGTGGAGTTATTTTCCTGAAAATCTCAACATTTATTGGCTTTGTTTGTTCCAGACTTTTCATTTCAGACTAAAAGACACTACATACTTGTGCTGCTTTTTGCTATACTGGAACATAGTTTAGGTTCACACCTATTATCTTTGCCCCTAACTTATATTTGACCAGGCTAACTGCTTTTTATTCTTGACATCAACGCTGCATTTATTCTTGATATCAACACTTATGAATTGCACCTACATAGTCCTGTATTAATTTCTATTCCTACTTCTTTCAGGTAATCAATATAATACTGAGAAGTCCAAAACTGTATAGTATGAAATAAAAAACCCTTAATGATAAATATGGAAAACAGAAATGCATGTGAAATTTTAGCCTCTTACTCCTAATATCCTTACCTTGTAACTGTTTACTTTTTCTGAACTTTATTAAAGAAGCTCCTTTTTGACTAAGAAATTATTTTCTTCATAAAAATCTGTGCGTGGAAATTCATGCTTAAGTGTATAATTTACTATTTCATGAGCAAAATATCCCAGTTGTGTTCATCTGAGCCAATTGTCCTTAACTAGAAGACATTTTGGGAGGGAGAGGAAGTGTAAGAAAAAACTTCATTTTGAAATCACACGAGAACTGTTTCCCAGCCAGAGCACAGACATACAGCTGGGACCAGTATGTAAAACATGTAAACTTAAGAAAGCAAGTGCCAATTCATTCACACAACAGCATCATGGTGAGAATTTTCAGTCTTACCTAACATGAGGATGTCCAGTCAACTGAATGTTTAAGTGTTGGCAGGAGCACACCTAAAGATGACTCAGTCATCACACAGTCAGTGAAGCCAAGTGTAGTTCACTTTTTCAGTAATGTTAGCCACCTAAAAATGAGGAATTTTTTGAAGCTGGTCATTTTGTTTCCCTCTCTGGTTAGTGGAGAAGAAACCACTGGGCATTATCCTTGGCAATTCATTCTGCATTGTAGAATTATATCTGAAATAAGTGGGATGAATTACCTTTCAAGAATGTAGATGTTTCTCCATTGGCTCTGTCTGTGTTGTCAACCACTATCTGAATCCAATGTGCAATTTTTAGGAGGTTGAATTTATGATACATGTAAAAGATTCGTCCTACCCTTTGTGTTAGCTATTTACTGTAACCACAGGCCACTCTACCAAACACAGGCAGTAACTGGAACAGATTTGATTTATATATAGTGTTACATAGTAACATAACACAAGGTCTCTCAAAAACAGTAGTTTTGTACATGAGACTGAATATGTTGTTTCAAAAAAGACCACAGCCTCTTCTCACACAAAGCATAATTTTTCAACAGATCAATAGAAAGTTACCAAATCTTCTGAGAACTGTTTGTTCTGTTTCAATTTTTTTAAACAAAGCACTTGACACTTTTTCCACAAATCATAGAGTCATTTAGGTTGGAAAAGACCTTCAAGATCATTGAGTCCAGACATTAACCAGGCACCTCTGTGTTCACCACTAAGCTATATCACCTAGTGCCACATCCACACATTATTTGAACACATCTAGGGATGGTGACTCCACCACTACCCTACGCAGACTGTTCTAATGTCTGACCACCCTTTCTGTGAACAAATTTTTCATAAAATCGATTCTAAACCTGCTCTGGTGCAACTTGAAGCCATTTCCTCTCATCTTCTCACTTGTTAATTGTTCTTTGTTGTGCTTCTGAAACATTTACTTTGTTTTGCAAATTCAAACTTAATTTATCTATGGATGCATTATTTGCTCCAGACACTAATTTGAAAAGTTTGTCTCTGTCGATATTTTTCACCTGAGGACAGAAGAGCCTGGCCTGTTTGCTCAGCGTGTGGAATCTTCCACATGGAAACAAATGCTAAAAACATATCATTGTAATATTTGATACTGGTTCTTTTAAAAAGGTAAAGGTTTACATATGGTCACAAGGGGAGAAGAACTTGACAAAGCTAAAATTTCTTTAGAAAAGCACTTTTATTTTAAGGCTGAAATGTAATTTTGAGCACAACCCAAAAGCTGTCTTTTACAGGGAGAGGCGTTCAGTTTTTGATATATCAGTCCTATGGATGATAATGAATTATTTGAAAGTGATACCCCTTAACTGGTTTACTTCCAGCAAACTTCCTCTACTGCTGATGGCATTTCAGTGCCTGTGTCCATCCTGGACTTCCCATCCATGATTTCTTTTTTCCATGCAAGAGTTTCTATCATTTTTTGGATGTTGTAGGCAGTGAAGTCGCCTAAGCAATGAAATACTTCTAATAAAATAACATACATTGTAGATGAGGAATGTTTTGTTATATATCATGCTGAGACATTCAAACCCATTTAAACTGATGGGATTTCCAGAGTTCAGATAACAATCTGTATATATGGACCTAATGATCATAGTGGTGGGATTCAGCTGGCAGGTGAAGACTCAAAGCTGGTGGATGTTTATGTGTAGTCACATGTCCAACCTCCCTGTAACAGCAGGGATGTAGTGAGAGAAGCCAGTGGAGTCTGAAGGAGGAATTCAGCTTTCAAAATGGTGCTGCAGTTTTGGAATATGTGAAATCACACACTAATTTTCCTTGGCTGTCAATTAGATCTGTTGTCTGCCAATGGCATCTTAGGCCTGTGCATACCTTACAGATACCAACAAGATAAGTGCCTGTGTCTTCAGTTACTTCCTAGCCCATCACTTCATTTCATATATTCTTCTTTGAAAAGAACATCCCTCATTTGCAACTTTCTGTGCATGTCTGTGCATTATGCTGCCATCTCAGATTAAAAATGTCATCTGTTACATGTTCTCCTGAGATCAAGGAACATCTTTTTTGTAAATAATAAATGTTCCCAAAGATCACCTGCTGTGAGTGTGACTTTTGACTACCTCAGGAAAAGAAGGATAATAGTGACACTGAACAAGCATTGAAAAAAAAAAAAAAAGTGGCAGAAGCAAGTGCCTTAAAGAAGTACTTTGATATTATCTCAAATCTTCAAGACTATTTGTTGCTTTAGCTAATCACATTTACTTTACTTTCTAGGAGTGATTTCGAAGAGTATTTTGACGTTTTGATCACAAACGCTTTGAAACCTGGTTTCTTCTCCCATACACCAAACCAAAGACCTTTTAGAACTCTTGGTAAGTTGCAGATTTAAGTCTCTTCTCATCTGCTTACCTATATGGTTTAAAAAAAAAAAAAAAAAAAAGGAAATTAATTAAAGGCAACTGAACACTGGCAGTGAGGGGGGGAGTGGACTCCTAAAATTCTGTTAAGACTGAGAAGCACTGAGAAACTAAAAATTATGATATTGAGGACAATCGAAAGGCAGAGCTATGATAGTAATTAAAATTACATTGGGGCTCAAATATTGCATCATTAATGAAAAATAATCTTTTTCTTTATTGTCCTGACAGGGTCATGCACAGAAAACAAAATTTAGTTCTGGAAAAAAACATAGCAGAAATATTTAAAGAATTTAAAGGAAATCCAGAGAACTGTACAAATAAAATTGGAAAGCTGAAGGAAGGGTTTTATGATGGAAATCTGACAGCATTACATGTGTTTACTTTAGCTAAATGATAGAGTAGGTGAAAAGGAAGTGCCCCTGTACTCAGTTAATATAATTAAAACAATCTGAAACACTTGGCAGTGTTGTCCATAAGGTAATTAAGGTTTTAACGCAAGAGGTTTATAAGAGCAGTTTTCATTGAACTCTAAATGACAATGTAACATTGCTGAAGACAGTTAATTCTTCCATATTTTGATAAATACCTTTATGGTTAAATGTTACCTGAAAATTAATCTTATAGCCAAAATAACTTAAGTCAGCATACACTGAACCATATTTTATCATTTTATGACATCAAAGTCAGCATTTTCAGCTCAAAAGAAATTTTGCTTGTGGAACTTTTACAGTAAAAATGAAACAAAGAGCAGAAATACATATTGAAACTACATTTTAATGTTTCACATATTTATATAGGAAAATAAGTAAGAAGTATCTTAGATGTGATTTTTAAAGGATTAGTTCAAATAGTTGCCAAGTTGACAATTTGAGAAAAACATAATCTCAGAAGGGAAACTGAAACTATTTATATGAAAGGAGGGAGGGGAGTTAAATCTTAAAGGGTGAAAAAGGCTCAGTTTTGCAACCATTTGTTTTAGTTTTGTATAAGGCAGACTGAAAATAAAATGTAATTCGCTTTGGGTTTCTTTTAAACAATCTGATTAGCCTGACTTCCTAAGGAAATCCTGCTGTGTCCCTCTGTCAGTAATGCAGCCAGCAACTTTGGAACCTGTTGGACAGTTTCAGTAAATTCAATAGACAGCCAAAAAGCTCCAAGATACTTTGACTAGGTGGAGGGTTTTGTGTAAACAAGGGCAAAATAGAGGGAGAAGACCAATTTACTCTCTCCATTGATATTGTGTAGCATTGTAAGGACCAATTTCATGAAGCTGTTTCTTTCTCTGCTTTCAAACAGAAACAGCGTTATCTGGAGTCCTCTTATTGGCTTTGTGGTTTTCATTCAGTTATATCTTGGCAGTGCAAAGGGGCTCAAATGTCAGTCAATCACTCATTGCATCAATACCTTATTAATGCAAAATAAAATGTAGTTTCTGTTCTGGACACCTCACTATCTAAATAGATAAGGGACACAAACGTAACTAAAGCAATCATCAGATAGATAACTTATTGAAACTACTAACATGGGAGTGGATTTTTTTTTTGTTATTATATTTGTATTTGAATGAAAGTAACTGGTTTCGTCTGAAACACCAACCACAACATTCAAAGCAAAGAATGATACACATAGGACAGGTTTTTAGAGGTGTGTTTAAAAGTACCATAGAGCTTGTTTAACAGTACATGAAGTTTAAACTGTAAAAGTAGGAGCATTTATATGAGAAAATGCCTCAAATAAGAATGCATTTCTATAATGTTTATTTTGCTGCCCTCCCTCTGTGTTCCTCACAGCAGTATATGGTGAAGCTGCTGATATGTTGGTGGGGAACAGTTTTCCAGTTCTCAAAAAAATTGTTAAGGCTTTCTTTCATATCAGAACCTCTGAAAATGCATAATTTCAGTTTCTACTTTTTTTCTTCCTCTTGGCACTACAGACTTCAGGCAGAAGAGTTTGGCCACTCTGCTGCACATCAGGGAGACAAAATTTACATATCTTTCCTTTGAAAAAGTAAAAAATCTACAGGTGGACATAATAATAAATATTTTCTTAAAGCACAGAGATTAAATTTTTGCTAATGTAATTTTGGGGAAAAAAGCTTGTTCTAGGAAGAATCACGTTGTAGAAAATGAACTGAAGTAATTGCTTGTCATTGCTATCCATTTCTCCAGGTCTGAGCCTCAGCCATGTTCTTCCAACCATCAGTAGGTCTGAGCTGCAATAAATTTCTAATTATACCATATTTTATTGGGTTATAAATGGACTGATGGATAAGGCACAAAATATGGAATGTGTTCTTAATTTCAAACATCCTAAGTGTTGCATTGTATGCTGGTGCTAAATGTTATTTATCTATAACAGGACTTCTGCTGCAGATTTACTAAAGGAAAGGTTTTGAAGTTTACTAAAGAGAAGGATATGTTCTTTTCAGTGAATAAGTTCAAAAGGCAATTGTGTTCAATAGGCATTTGAAGGAGAATGAGAAACAGGATGAGATGACAAAGGAGGCATTGTCTGGGAATGTGATACTGGGTAACAGCTCTGAAAAAGTGGGGTTTTTTTCACTAGACAAGCAATTTTAGAGCAAATCCATTTAGAAACCATGAGACATTATTTTAATTGCTCAATTAAAATTGCATCAGTATTTCATTTGAGTTTCAAGATGTGCATCATCTAAAGCAACCAAAATACCAAAAAAGATTGGTGGGACTGGGGCACTGAGAAGCACAATAATTAATTATTTAGTTTTGCGTAATTGTCTTTCAAATTACCATTCTGTTAAGTGGAGGAACAGTTTATATGAATCTTTACAGATTTTAGGACAGCTACATTTATTTTAACCTGGCAAAACAGTTTTTATAATTAGGGTTAAGTTATGTAGCAAAGGATATATTTTGTGAGAACAGTGCTGTACAAAAAAAAAACCCAGACTTTGCTACCATAATATGAATACTCCATAATTTACTTGTTATTCATGTGGTTATATTTTCTTTTACATAGAGAAATACTTCTCATGGTCGTTGAAAGTACTAATAATATCTTGAGCTACAGGATCTAAGTATCAGGTTGAAAATGTTTGTGTAAATACTGTGTTGATAATGAAGGATTTTTTTTTTGCTTTCAACAGCTACATTCAGCTTAAAATAATTTATCATTCCATGAAGAGCATGAAGGAATATAAATAGAAAATACAGTTGTGAATTATATGATAATCTGCAATACATGAAAATTTCTGTAACATTTGACAACAGAGCTTTCCCTTTATCACATCCTTTTTTAATGCATATCGAATTACTAGCCTGACTGCCAGCTCTGATCATTGCCAAATATATCTTTTACAATCCAAAATTATAATTGAAATGCTAAAGATAGCCCTTAATTCCCTGAAAGCCTTCTCTAAGTCTGTATTCACAGGGAATTCTTCTTGGTCTTAAAGAAGGCTTATATATCTTTTTGTTTCAGCCCAGGCAGAGCTGTCTTTTCTGATCAGGGTTTTTTTTGATAAATTGAAAATGTACTGCTGGCTGTTCAGTGTCTGAATTTGAAACACATACTTAAAAACTTAGGTATAGCCTCGTATGTGCGTGTATTTATCTGTACAGGCTGAAAACAATCCTATTGATGGAGTGCCAGTGGATGCCACATTTCAAAGCCTGCTTTCAGTTTGCTTCCCGGCTGCCTGCTTTATTCCTGAACTTGAATTTCTGTCCATCTCAAGGTGCCTCCACTGCAGAATGTTGCAGTCCTACTTAAGAAACTTTCAGTCATCTAATTATTTATGATTTTCTGATAACTGCCATTTTAACAATTCTGTGCAGAATCTTTTTTCCTCCTTCAGTCATTCTTCTCTAGCCCTCTAAAAATACAAGAAAATTCTATAAGCTGAAAGGACCAATGTGAAAAGAAAATATGGGGACAGGATATAAAGCACCATACCTCTGGACTGAAGACCATCTTTGCTTATTAGGGACTGCAAGGCTTCAGAAGGTGGTGATCCCATGTCTGCTACTTCAGTTTTCTTTTCCCATCTTTTGTGACATCTGGGCTTGACTATGCTGGAGATGGGCTACAGAACTGGGTGGAGAATCAGGGCTGATCCTGTATAACCCGGTTTTTGCTTTTATATTCTAAGGATATTTAGGCCTGAGGACTGGGATGAGGAAGGAGGTGCCTTCCTTCATGTGTAAGGAATTTAACTTCTTTTTAGGTTATTCTTTTTATTTGCAATTTTTGTCTTTACCACCAGAAGAATATCAAAATACTACCCTGCAAATTTTATAAGACCTTTGTAAAACTATAGAATATATATTAAAATGTAGGATTTTTTAAACATTATATAGCACTATTATATATCTCATTTAAATAGTCTTGCATTATTCACTCATTTGAAGAATATAAATGCCACCTCTAGAAAGTTGTTAAAATTTTCAACCAAAATGCACTGAACTGAATCTATAATGTAGCTCAATTGCTATGATTGTGGTATAATAGATATCTCAGTTACTACCTCTCACAGTGAAGGCTACCTTGATAAGAAAAAGATATTTCTTTTTTTGTACATCAGCCTGTGAGATTAAAGCATGAAAGCATAGCTAGTCTTTTTTTGCTATTTTAGTTGTTCCAATTATGTTTTCTTACCAATCTTATCTTGCGTTATATCATCAGATCTTCAAATTTAAGTGTAAATTCAATTTTTAAAATAGTTTTGGATGTAGACTTTAGCTCATCACAGATATGGCAGCACCGTTGTTGGTATTTTTATGCAGAAACTTGATATTTAGTGAAGACCTCACTCTCCCAATAGGAACCTGGTCTTCTGCTGCACCTGTGAATCCTTACTCAAAGATATGGGTTGTGACCCTCAGTCTGCAAAGACTATCATATTTCCCACATATTTGGTCTATGTCTCCAGACACAGGCCATTGCTGGGATAAATAAGACTTTTTCTTCTGTTTGATGTGGATTCCCACTTCTGTTTGATGTGGATTTATCAGCAGAGCTCACCTGCCCACTGCTCCTTCCATGAGCAAGGGGGAGAAGGAAAATCTGCTGAGCTGAATGCAGAGGGGTAGAAGGGCATTTATGTGAGGTAAAGATGAATTGGAGAGGTGCTGGGGGAGCCAGGTGTTGGGAAGGGAGAGCATGGGAAGCCAAGTAAGAGCAGAGCAGCACATGGAAACTTACATAGAGATTGGATTTCATGCTGATGGGGTTTTTTGAATTTCAGGTCTTTGCTTTTGACTTCTACCGTTGCCTCAAGGAGGACTTTTGCAATAAGGCTAATATGTCAGATAGCTTAAAATTATGTACCCATGTACTAGGCAGACTGGTGGTCCCAGCTGGCCCTCCAGCCACAGCAGGGATGCAGCACCATCCTCCTGTGGGTCTCAGAGTTCAGGAAACCTTTTCCAGGGAAGCCCAGAAAGGGCCTCCTCTTGCACCTCTCAGGAGGCACAAGCAGAATAACAACAGCACCAGCAAAGGGCACCTGTGTAATCTTTTCTCCAGTGGCTCAGGGTATTCCTTTATGTAATGCAGCTGTGCTTGTATCCATTCTTCTGGAGATGGTGCCTCTTCATATCAGTCTGTCTGGGTATATTCTGTAACCTGAGACAACATAATAATGCATTTTTGCTGGGAGCTTGTGACAGAGTGGCATGGAAAGGTTGTGCTGGCTGCACACTGCATTATTCAAGAGGTATAAAGTCTAACCATTTCCCAAATCTCTAAAATGACTGCCTTTACATTGTTGCAACATCCCACAGTGCCTTATGGCCCTTAAAAGCAATGCTGCTCTTTTTAGGGAAATGCTGCTTAGCAATTCTTTAAAGTGTATTGGCACTGTTTTTCATTTATTTTTCCAGCTATTTAGGAAAGGAAAAGAAGTATTATAACTAAAAAGTAATGATATTTCGTACTCTAGTTTTCAAAATTAGATCTTTTTGTACCTCACGGGATGATGTTATTAAGATCAAGAGTCTCTTACTGCTCTAATATCAGAAACAGGTTCTGTAATAAGCTGGCAGTCAGAGGTCCTCTGTTGAGAGGGATAAAGTATCTTGTTCTACACCCAAGCCACCACTGAGAAATGATTCCCTACTCTTATCTCAGTCAAGGACTTTCATTTTATCCATGATTTCTGGAGTAAAAGAAGTTTATTTTTAAGCAACTGGTTGGTATGGATGATTATATAGAAATAATTCATATTCAGTGGTAGAACCTGGCCATTTTTAATTTTTTTTAATTTTTATTATGAAAATCTATAAGGATTATGGAGACACCTTATAAAGATGCTTCCTTCAGATAACACCCTCTTTAGCAACATGATCAATGCCTGCCTCTACTTTCTTAAAAGCAGGCTAGGGGAGGCCAGTAGAGCTGACAGTGGGAGACACATACAAATTTCATTTCATATACCGGGGTTGGTTTTTGTACAGATATTCATAATCCACTCAAGATGCTCAGAGAGTGTTTTAAAAAATCCACAGTGTCAGGCTTCTTGGATTGTTTCACCTCCTACACTTTGTTTAAATGATCTTAGTATAAAACTATTCCACTTTTTGTACTGCCTTTGCAAAGATATCACCCACTCCACAGATTATTTTTCTGACAGTGTAAACAGCTGTCTCAGAGACTTCTGGTTTCCTGAGATTATTTATATGCTGTAGACAAATATTTAGAAAATCAAGAGATGCTACCTTGTAATCAAAGGGATTTACCAATGAATCTTTATAAGGTTTGCTAGATAGTACCTGTGTGTAGTTTGTAATCAATATTTTGGGAGTCATTTGAGAATAAAGGTGATCATTTACCAATCATGTCATCAATGTTTGTAATTATCTATGGGATAGGTAAGATGGGAGTCTTTTAAGTGTCTTGATGGGTTAATGAACTCCTTCTAACAGTTAAATTTTATTTCATTTTTGATAAACATAGCCTTAGTTGACCATGGCTATTTGGATTTTATGTGTTCAGTACAAAGTTCTGTGTGAAAGCATTTAAAACAGGTGCAAAAAGCAGAATAAAGCTGGGCCAGCACATACGCACATCCTTTTGCAGAGCAGGTTGTTAAAGTCACAGGCTTCATTTTTTTCTGATAGTTTCCAAAGTCCTTGGCTACTGTATTTGATGCCCATTGCCTCATAAAAACAAACATTTTGTACATTTTTGTTCCAATACAGAGATAATGAATTAGAAGCTGACAATGTACAGTTGATTACTAATTGGCAGTGTATCATTTATAAACCTTTCATGAAATGCAGGAGACACTCTGCAGTTTGCAATGATGGTGTGTGCATCCACTGCTACAGTGTCATGGCTAAATGGGTGTAAGCTCTTCAAGTTGTGACTCTGTAGTGGTTAGACCATGCAGTAGCCAAAGAATGACTTTTCCCTTACAGTGGAAATCTGAGTTGAGAAGCCATTCCTAGGAGGAGGGATAGAGCGAGTGTGGGTTTTTGTTTTATTTGTTGTTTTTTGAATGGGCTTTACTGGTACTTGCTTCAGAAGTGCTGTGAGGCCAGATTGTCATCACATCATTTGTACAAATTTGTTGTACGAATGATGGGTTTAACTCAGGCATTTTACAGCAGGTTGAGGTTGAGCATCAAGGATCTGGTTCTGTTTCTACCAGGAGAGCACCATGTTGAATTGACCAACTACAGCAATTCACTGTAAACCTGGAGCATGGGCCAAGGGCTAGAATTTCAGCTTGAATCTGGCTGTAGGAGGTACCTTGTTATCAACTGAACCACCAATGAAAATTGGGTTTGGTGCTCCTTCTTGAGCTCCTTTGGCTCAACCATATTAGCCAGAAGAGCTACCAGGACACAGGCTAATTCTTTAACATTTACTCTGTTTGCCTAAGTATTGAGGCTTATGCTATCTCATGGTATGTGTGGGTAGGAATTTCTGCCCTTCCCCTACTGCAAACCTCTATCAATACTGCAATTTCAACCACATTTAAGTCTGGCCTAGCATTCTCAGAGATATTACAGCCTCAAGAGGCTGGAGAGGAAAAGATGGGTCTATCGCTGCCAACACAGAGAAAGGCTGCAGTGTAAACTTCCCCTTGATTAGATATCTGAGTATCCATCCATGAGAGCCTAGCTACAAATGACCCAGCTATTGGAAAAGCACCCGTGAGACTCTGCATTAGACATTCCGTGAATGCAACAGCAGAAACAACTTCATAGGAAGATAGGCCCCATTATTTCCATTGTTGTTCACAAACAACTCCTTGTCTATTTAATTCTTTTTAAAAAGAAAAAAAAATTAACAGTCTTTGAAATAAGGCATCTCTTTGTTGCTTTGTCATTGAGATGAAGGCTGAGCTGTGGATGCATTCTCCAATGCCCATCCTTCTTTAGAAGAAAAAAAATTTTAGTAAATGTGTCAGGCCAAGGTCTTTATGTTTGCATAGTGTTCAAAGAAATTCAGAGGATAAAAGGAATAAGAAGTTATTCATCTAAAAATCAAAACAGTGAAAAACTGCAACTTGCTTCTTCCATAAAGACAGCAGGGGTTGCTTCAGCTGATTACCTTTGATATTAAATAGCGTGTTTGGCACAGAGCTGATAAGAATATTACAGAAAACTACTTCAAAGAAAGTTAAAACTGCTGCTTTCAAAAGCATGGTATCAACAATATTCCTTTTGTTAAGACTGGAAAACATGTTTAGCATAATTGCCAAGTACTCCAAAACAGAATTCTTTGTGTATGGAGCTATGTCTTCATTTTCAAAAGGAGTTACAGTAATTTCTACAGTAACACTACTACAGAATCCCAGCTATTGATTATATTATGTTATATTCAAGGTCTTGAAGGATAAAATTAAACCTCTTTTCTTTAAGGTATTGTGCAAGGATGTGATAAGAGTCAGTTTCTGTCTTCAAGAAACCCTCAGGCAGGCCAGATAAACAAATGGTGGAAAAACAAAAGCACTGGCTTTTCTGTTTGAGCCAAGGAACCAAAATATTGAATGCCTTCCCCTGAATCGTATCTCCAGCAGATCTGCATATTCACCTAAGATATCTAATGTTCTAAGCCAGAAGCAGTGAAGAATGGTAAACTGAGTTTGAATAAGCATTCATCAGTCTTGACTGTGAAAATCCTTTTAGGCCTTTTTAAAAGTTTAGCATAATGGGAAAATTAACATTATTTCAATTAATTCTGCTACATTTAATTTTTATGATTCATTTATATATCCTTTATAATTTCAAGGAATTGGACCCATGAACTTCATGTGTTCTAGACTGAAATTAATCAAATTATTCAGTAGATATCCAGTAATTATTTCAAAATATGGAAAGTGATAAGCTCGACTAGTTGTTTATTTTGGAAGACAGTTGCATACCATACCAGGCCATGTTTGTATTTCATTTTAATGGAAGAAACTTCCTTCATAGAGAAGCATGTCAAATGCCTTTAAACACACACACCATATGATTGGGAGGTCATTAAAAGCTGAGATCTATAGAAAATCCTCAGTCATAGTTTTGTGATCACTTTCTGGTGTTGCTTCTTTATTGTCTTTTCTTTCGGGATGCTAGCAGAGAGTGGAACCATGATGCAGTCTGATCTGGATTGTACCAGAGAGATAAGGCACGAAAACTCCCACACTTAGGAAGCCAAATTAATCCAAAAAATGCAGCTTCTTTTCACAGCAGAATGAGCTAAGGGCCTGTCAGCCCAATCTTCTCTCTCCAGTGGGTGCCCATAGAACATAAATTGCCACAGCCTAAGTCTGCGTTTTCAAAACCAAAGCCCAAATGCCTAAATGACCACTTAGTATTCCATACAAAACTATGTTCAGCAAACAAATTATCTGGCTTAAGGAAATTCTTGTCCAAGACATGGAAATTTTATTAAGAGAAGATGATCTTTTCCTCCATATTCTCTAAGAGGAGACAGACAAGATTTAGAAGCAAAGCAGTCAACACTCAACTTAGAGTATGTTTATACCGCAATAATAGCATGTGATGCATAAAAATGATTGGGATTAATGGATGATTTTGCACTGAATGTGGAGACCCAGTTCTGTATGGAAGACAAAAGCAAATGCACATTTCCATACATGAGCAGTGCTCAGTGCTCCTATTAGCCCTGAGATTAGCTCAGCTGGTTAGAGCATGGTGCTAACAACACCAAGGTCATGGGCTTGTTGTAACAATAGTAACATCCATTCTGAAATAATATCTTGAGTTGTCAAGTTTATGCTTCCATAGAAATGTTGAAGAATGTCTAGCAATTTTTTACACAGATAATTTGATTCAATACCAACAATTCTAGACTAAAAAGGGGATGTTTATTAATGTCTTCACCTACATTCTGTTTCCACGCACATGTAAGACTGTCCATCAAGGGTGTCCATGACTGGGGGGAAGAACTGAATTGAAAATTTCAAAAGACTGAAAGGAACACTAGGGAGACAAACTATGCACAACTCCACAGCTGTTCTGGCATTAAGAGAATATATACTTCCTTTTGATTTGTTTTGTGCATTTTTATTATTAGATGGTTAAATACATTTTATTTGTATGTACAGATACATTTTATTTTGTCCATGGAATAATAAATGTCTCACTGGAAAGCTTATAAATTTATGCAGATTATTACCAGATTCTACTGCTGTTTCTGAGCAAGATTTTATGCCCTTGGTAGCTTATTCAAAACCCAGCTTTTCTTCTTGCCAAATCTGTATCAGAGAAATGGATCATTTTCAGAAGCTATTTTTTTATATGGCGTTGCAAGCCTCTCACTGTCGTGGCTTCACTCCAGCCAGCAGCCAAGCCACTCATCACTCCCCCAGCAGCAGGATTGGAGAGAGAATCAGAGGGTAAAAGGCAGAAAATTCAGGAGTGGAGATAAAGACAGTTTAATAGTGAAACCAAAAGCTGCACACTCAAGCAAAACAAAACAATTCACAGCTTCCAGGCAGGCAGGTATTCAGCCAACCCCAGGACAGCAGGGCCCCATCACACACAACTTGATAAGGCAAACTCCATCACTCTAAATGTGTCTCACTTCCTTCTTCCTCCCTTCATTTTATGCACTGATCATGGTGTCATATGGCCTGGAATATGCCTTTGGTCAGTTTGGGTCACCTGGCCCAGCTGTGTCTCCTCCCAAACTCCTATGGCACCTCCAGCTTTCTAGCCAGCTTGGAAGTACTTAAAAGCAGAAAAGTCCTTGACTCTGTGTAAGCTCAGCAATAACAAAAACATTTCTATTTTTATCACTGTGCTCAGCACCAATCCAAAACAGAGACCCCTACCAGCCACTCTGAAGAAAACTAACCCTTCCCCAGCCAAAACCAGCACACTCCCTCAAACAGAAATTGACTCAGGAGTACATTGTAAGGGTGCTGCCATATGTCAAAAAATCAGAGGTCTATTTTGAAACAATTAAGTACCAGTAATAGATACAGAAACCACAGTGTGTAGAAACTGTTCTGGCTCTCTATCATCCATCCTCAGCCACCTCCCCCTGTAGGCAATGAAGGGCCAGCAGGCCTGGTCTGGGGAGGGCTTTGCAGTGCCCAAACAGCAGTGCCTGCACTGCACAGAAAACACTGGCCCATTGACCCAGTGCTGCACTTCCTCTTGTAGAGTTTTCACTGTGTTTCTACACCTGGGTCTGAATCCCAGCTGAGGTGTGCTCACTGCCTAATTACAGACCTGCAGTGCTAATCAAGAGCCCCAAGGAACCCAAAAGTCTTGCAGAAGTGCCACAGGACCTATGGAAGATGGGGTGTCTGAGGGATGGGTCAATACAAGTTTGTAAACTTGACTGGTCTGCTAAGATTTAGTGCAAACCTGTGAGAAATAACTTAACGTTGCTGTTCTTAAAGCAGTGTCAAAATCCAAATGAAATTCCTGGGAGAAAGAAAAATTACCTGTGACACAGGGGACTTAGCAGTATGACTTTGCAGGTGGGAAACATTCTTTGACATGTGCATAAACAATATGTGATAGAGGTTGGGAGTTTTATTTGTCTTTATTCTCCATGTAATGTTTTCATCTGTAGAATTCAAAAAAAGTAGATGAATAGACAGAGAACCTTGTGATTTGGTTCATGAGGAATTTGGAAATTGGAATCAAGGCAGTTTGTAGTAAAGCAAAGATAAAGTTGTGTATGGTACATTCCTGGCAGAGTGAGAGCGGTCGACTGATGCAGAAAGCTTCCCTTCAGCATAGTTTCCATGAATCTGTAAGTGCTGGTTTTGATTAAGGAACTTTAGAGTTTTCTTGTGTGTTCTCCAAAATGTCAAGCTTTTATTAAGGTTAGTATGTAGAATTGGTTTTTTGCATGTTTTGTTTTTTGTACTGCGAATCTGCTATTGGAAGCAAGTAGTGAAAGGAGCTGGTTAGGAAGCCCTAGAAATGAGCTGAGAACATGTGGAGGAGCCATGACCAAAGCCTGGGCTGAGATCTGCTTCAGTTTGCTATGACAGGTGATCTCTGCCTCAGTTTCACAGTTTCTAAGTACTGCAGCTTACTCAATGTTTATGAAGCACCCAGGAGACCTGAAAAGCGCTAAGTGGCAGAGGAGAGCTACAAAAAACAGCGGATGTGGATTTATTGCATATGGATAAATAGCAAGTGTGTAGAAAGTCACCTTGTTTAGGAGCATCTCTGCCTCTCCCACCAAGTACAGGGAAATAGTAGGTCAGAGAATAAAAAAAAATGGACATTTCTTGGCTGGTAAGCGATCATGGGACACTGCATCCTTTAGGTGAGTAGCAAGTCCTCTGTAGCTAATGTTCCAAAGGGAATTAGTTCTTGCAACCCTAAAGCTCAAAAACAAAAGTGATGTGCTAACTGGCTAACTGATGTTCTAACTGACTCTCTTTGTTCTTCAGCCTGTCTTTATTATTCACATTGGGCTCCAGATATCTTAAACTTCAATATGTATGTTGCATGTTTATCTAGGTAGAGTTACTAACCTCAGGTCTTTTTCTCTTCATTAGCAAACATGTTCATTGTAACTTGATTCTTATCTGCTGTAAAACCACTTCATATATTATTACTGTCCACAGATTCCAGATGCTTCTGTGATACTGCCAGAGTAAGACTGAATGCTCCAAGATTATTATTTTTTCTGGAGTAATAGTAGTAAGAGATTTTACCTGTAAAATTCCCGCATAGAGAGAGCTGGCACAATGCTCTTGGTTCTGAGAAACAAGGTAAAGCACATTTTCATATAGATACCCAAGTGGTTTTGCAAACCACACAAAATGCACAGATAAGGAACTGGAAAGGTAATCACATAATAGTTTGGGTTGGAAGGGAACCTTGAAGATCATCTAGTTCCAACCCCCCTGCTGTGGACATGGACACTTTCAGGTGGACCGGGTTGCTCTGAGCCCCATCCAACATGTCCTTGAACACCTCCAGGGAAGGGACATTCACAATTTCCCTGGACAACCTGTGCCAGTGCATCACCACACAGTATCTAGTATCTAATCTAAAGCTACTCTCAGTTTAAACCCATTTCCCCTTGTGCTGTTGCTACATGTTCTTGTAAATATTCTTGCCCCATCTTTTCTTTAAGTTTTCTTCAAGGCTGCAATTAGGTCACCTCAAAGCCTTCTCTTCTTCAGGCTGAATAATCACCATTCTCTCAGCCGTTGCTCATAGGAGAGGTGCTCCATCCTCCTGATCAACTTTGTCACCTTCCTCTGGACTCACTCCAATAGGTCCTTCCTGTGCTGAAGATCCCAGAGCTGGATGCAGTACTCCATATGGGGTCTCAGGAGAGAAAGTGTTGGGAGAAGACCATGTCAAAGGTCTTACAGGAGTTCAAATAAATGACATTTGTAGCTTTTCCCTTATCCACTGTTGTAGTTACTCCACCATAGAAAGCCACTATGTTGATCAGACAGGATTTTCCCTTGGTGAAGCCATGCTGTCTGTCTGGAATCACCTCCCTGTGCCTTAGAAAGTGTCAGAGGAATAATTTCTCTTTTACTTCTTCAGAAGACTCATTACTACAAATCTTTCATGTGAGTCTTCCCTTCAAAGGATAACTAAACATACTTTGCCAGAAAGGAATAATTGCCATTTTTACTTGCCATCTCCAGCAAGTTGCATTGTTCTGAGTTTTACAGTGACTGTTTCACATGCAGGAACTCTTCCTGATTGTTAGAACATTAATTCCCTGTCATTTTTTATTTTGTTTATTAATGTGAAGTTGTACTGTGTCTCAACAGATCCTACAGGAACAAGATTTCGTGTTGATTTTCACTCTGGTGTTACCTGTAAGCAGACCTTAAACAGCTCCTGAAATCTCTGCCCGTTGTTCCAACCCTGTCATACTCTTTGTCCCTCCTTTGAATTCATCCATGACTGTGATCCACAGGGCCATGTAATTGTCCCCAGACCTCAAGACTGAACATGTCATGTCTCTGTCTTCCATCACATGCTCACACCTTCTCCTTCTCTTCTTTTTTAATGTTTTTTATCTGAAAGGAATAGTAATAATATAAAATGCAGTAGAGACTGTAAGAAAATTATCCATATTGCAAAAAAAATTATGAAATCACCATTAGGATTAATTAATGATAAATGAACAGAGATTTGACTCCAGGGGGGAAAGTCTAACATCTGTGTTAGGTCCCAATCTCTTTTGGTGTCTCTTAAACATATTCTTGAGCAAAGGGAAACAAAATGTAAGACAGAAAATGTATCAGGAAAAAAGTGTATTTGCTACTGAACAAAGCCACCTAGTGTGATTGTGGGTATGTTTCATATTCTTTCAAATCTATGATTTTAAATTATTAGTGGCAGTTTCTATATTTTCTAAGAGAAAAGGGTCTTTAATTATTTAATGCCATTATATTCTAATTAAATATTTTTTCTTTGATTGTTACTTGAAGTGCCAAGTATTATGAATAACCTCACTATTTAGTACATACATAAGCAATGATAAGGTAGTCTCTTCCCTGACAGCTGTATTCAAATGGGCTTAATATCAGTAGGACTTTTACATATGTAATGTAATGCTTCTCTGCTACCATATGATAAAAAGAAATCTTGGATCAACAGGAGCCAGAACCCCTCTCTCAGATGTCTCAGATGTTAGCTTTTATTTCCAGAGAAAAAGATAGATCATTCTAAGGCATCCAGTTTTTCTCAGAAGTACTGTGTTTCAATGGGGTTTTTCTTTGTAATTACTAAAGCTGTGCAAGGCTCTAGTAACCACTATCTGCAACTCTACTTGTAAAATTACTCACAGGCAAAAAGCTGTGTGGGTTTGTTTATTTGTTTATAATTCCCAAATTTATTTTTTTGCATTTGGAATCTTAAATCTTAAGTTAGTCTTCAAAGGTTGATAGAAAACTGCTTCCATTCAGAGGCAGCCAATATTTGGAGCTGGAACTTCAGACAGAATAAATCAATAAAATTAAAGCAGGGATTTGAGACATAAGAAATAAGTTAGGAAAAAAGAATGGAACAACTTATAAAACATAAATCAACCTGGTTGTGTAAGTAGTTTTCAAATAAAAGTTAATGAAAATGTCTATTGTGTATTCCAGGCAAATGAGTATGTGTGATAACTATGCATGCTCATGTCTCCTATGAAATCCTTATTCCCTTTGAAATAATATATTTTAGGGACTTGAAAAAATGAAAAGCAAAGGCCCCTTGCAGCTGGGTCCCTATATTGCTTTGTGGGGATGCATTTGTTCAGAATCAAATTGTCTATTCCAGTTTTCATGTATATTTTGTACCTGAACTACAAAATACAGGGAAAAAAATCTTAATCTCTCTGTAACTGAGGATTAAAGAACTTTTATTCTTTTATTGGTCCTTGGGTTATTTTTTTTTTGTTTTTTTTAAGTCTAAGGCCAAGGTAAATGATGGCATGGAGTTTTTCCACATTACACTTCAATGTCAATTTTCAGTGGGGAAGACTATGGTCCAAGAGCAAATTTCAATATGTCTTTTTTCAGTAGGTATTACTAGCGTTCAGGTAAACTAAAAGATTACAGACTACACAGTGCAAAGAAGATGCTTTGTGTGTCTCACTTTGATTTTAATCAAGAAATTGAGACATTTTTCTGAAGTGACAGGTTAGGTCAGCACTGTATGATGGCATCTCATCTTCTGTGCTTCCCTCCATGTTCTGCTTCCATCTCATGTACACCCTGGTAAGAACAGCTATAGACAGATGCTTGAACTGAACTGTATATTCCTGGAATGTTTATGTCTGGGGTTTTTTCCTCAATTACCTACCTTTCCTAACTTATTTTAATTGGAAATGCTTTCTAGAAAAGCCTGTCTCTCTCCATAATTATATTGGGATCTCTAGGAAGACTATGGCAGTAATTTTAACATGGTTATTTTTCTGAATATTGGAAGTTCCTCATTTTTAAGGCTCTGAATCTTCTTACAAAATTGAAATCCAGAATAAAACTGCTCTAGAGAAGGAATTTATTTCTTTTCTTGCCATTTTGAACATTTCCAAGATCCCAATTTAAAAAAACAAATCGGACAAAGAACCTTTACAAAATATGTGCAATGAAGAAGTGAAATTATGTATTTGTGTCCCACTTATCCTTGCAAAGTAGAAGTTTTCTGATTTATAAATGCAATTAAATAAAATTACGGAAAAAACCACACCAAATTTGCACATGAACTACAATTAAAAATGAACTTGTAGGAGAATCATTTCCTAAAAAGTGATTTTTCTTTTCTGAGAAAAAAATGGCCTTGCTTGTATTTCATCATATCAGTGTTTTAAACAGAAACGCTTTGTTAGCCAGACTGTTCATGGAATGGCAAAAAACTAATGCTTTGACAGATTTGAAAACAATTTACTTATTCTGTAGGGAGATGTTATTTTCAGTTCCTGTAACACAACAACTAAAACCTTCTAGAGAAGCTTATTTGCTGACTTCTCTAAAGCAACTACTGATTTTCTTACAAACAAGTAAAGCTTCAGTTTAATCTCTACATAGCCAGTTGCTTGTACCATTTAAGCAGTAAGGCAGATTTTAATAAAAGTATAAAAGGTTTCAATAAAACTAAAAATGTAAAAACTCTTTTTTTTTTAAATTTCTGCTCAGAGGATTCTGTGGTTTTTACTTATGCCCAGAGCAATTTGAAAATACACTGTTTTGTACTTTGGTCCTAACAGGCCTTACCAAACAGTGGAAGGACAGAAGTCCCTCCTGAAGAAAGTAATTGTTAATAATGTGATAAACAGTACTTAAGAATTATTAAGAAATAGTTTGGGGTTTTTTTTTTCCCACAGGGTGGTATCTATATTTTTTCCTCAGCTTTATCTGTGTTCTTCTAGAGCATTACCAGCCTTTAGTACTACTGTTATTTAGTCCTCTGTATGATCAAACACATATATGTTGGGATTGCTAAGCTTAAGAAATATGTGTCACTGCTTATGTAAACTTTAAAATCATGTCCCAGTTTTCAAAACTGATTTTTTACTTTGATTAATTCAGTCTCTGTCTCACCAACCATGAGCCACCCTAAAAAACACAGAATGATGCAAAGGCAGGAAGGGGAGGTGATCTTCAGGCTTTTCCTGGGGAAAAAAAAAATAATAACAGATCAGATGGTCAAAAATGGAGATGGCCAAAATCACCAGTCACTTTGGGAAGCTTTAGCCATTCATTTCAGCACATCATGTTAAGGAAATAATTTGTTCTTTATCATTTCCCTGCAGTCATCCAGTCAGACAGGGGACTGGCAAGTGCTGATGCATGGGCAGATGGATTTCAGGGCACAGAAGTAATTCAGGGATGGCAAAACACACACTAATACCTGAGTGAATCCTGGAAAGCACACAGCAAAGTTGGTTGGTCTGTACGCAGGAATTTTGGGTGATAGCCTAAAAGGGTGTCCATAGGGTATGAAGTTTTATCTCCAGGAATCTTGTAAGTACTTGCTTTCTTCATGGAGAACATGCCCACAGGGAAACTACAGCTTAAGTCATCCCATTTTGTTATACCTTTACAACTGGAAGAATCCACCTGTGTAGGTCCCCTTGTCCTTGTGAAATGATGCACTTTCCTGCCCTGATCTCCCTTTTGGAAAGGAGATTTTGTCTTTCTTAAGTGAGCTCAAAATGCTATCCAGAACCAGACTGGGTTTGCAAGTGAGACTGGAAGATAACGCGGCTTTTATATTAATCCCTCATGGTCTGAAATGACATTACTTTAAATTGCAGAGAGGCATATCAGTGTGATAGTTGTGGACCATAGAATGGACTTGTTTTACAATAACCCCTGTGTTGGTAACCAGAGCTTCAGTTGCTGAACACGTGAGCCCATCAGCATGAGGTGCCTGCAGGCAGAGGGAGCCCACCAGAGCTGCCCATGGGCAAGAAGAGGCAGGAGCAGGCACAAGCAGCTACAGAGTTGACACGTTTTTCATTCTACTGCACAGCTCAAAGGGAAAAAAATAAGCAGTAAACTCTAATAGCCAGTCTAACTGGGTCTGTGTGGAAATGGGTTAAAAGCTGTCCAGAGGAAGGCAGAAGGAGGGGCTGTAGGGGACCTGTATGCACATTGTAGTTAAACCCAGCACACTTTCAGATGACAGGGCCTTTGGGTACTTGGAATTGCTTTCTTCCCCAGGTCTCTGCCCTGTCAAGTAGATGTGAGACATCCTCAGGCTCTTTGGTGAGTCACTGGCAGGTCCTGGCCCCAGAGTACAGCCAGCACTCACTGTGGGGCACTCAGCCAGCACAGGGGGGTGCCTCAGGGGTGGTGAACTGATGAAAATTAACCTGGGTGTAGGTATGGCTCAGTGTAGGTGAATAACTGTTGAAGCATAAATTCACCCTCGCCTTAGCTTCTCTCTTGACCTCAGGCTTCCCAGCTGAGAGCCCTCTCCCACGGACTGGGGTCTAACAGTGTGAACACCAGCCAGGCTGGGGATAAACCCCAGGTTCAGACCCTTCCCATCTCAGCAGGTATAACCCATAAGAGTACACAATAGAGCAGATGGCAGTAAGCAAGCTGTGCAAAGTCTTTCCCAAAAAATGACTCTGCCAAAGTAAATTACCATCAGTTGTCATTTAAATGAGAATAAGCTTCACTGATTACTTTTTGCATAATCATTCAGAATGAAACCAGATGTTCCTCAAGCCACGTTTTAAAGCTGCAATGCACATTTAAAGGTAGGCAAGAAAATTCTCACAAGAAAAAAGATACTGAGTCTTGTTAGTGAATTGGTGTGTCTGAAAAAACTTATATTTTATTGGTGATTAAAGTATATTTCTGAATCAGAAACCATTTCCCAAGCTGTTAGACAAAGCTATGTGGAAATTACCATCCCAGCAATGATAATATTGCCCCAGCATGAGTTCAAGCTTTCGTTGTTGTTTTTTAAAAGGAACAGTAACTTCCCCTCAGGAAGACAGCTCTGAGTCACAGTTAGGTTTGGACAAGTGTTTTAACAGAATGATTTTCTGGGTTTAATTATTTTAATTTTACTTGCTTTGTACCTTTACATTTCTTGACGTGGCACGTTTTCAGTCTACAGCCAGGAATCTGGGTTTCAGTGTTATGTGACACTTCAGAAGAAAGAAAGTTACTTCATCTAAATCATCAGAGAAATTCTTTTTTGTTATCCAGTCTGTTTGAAATTGTCAGGACATCTCTTTTCCTCCTATCTTATAAGACCTAAAGCATCTCCGCCTATGTATGTTGCTTCCTGCTGTAACAATATTTATAGCTTTTCTGACCTTTAAATGAACCTATAAGAATCAATAACAGCAAAGTGGAAAGAAGGTCAGCAACAGTTTTCCTCTCAACTGAGTGTAGCCGGTATTAGGCTTGGAATATCTAAAATATATTAGGAACTACCATAATCATATTTATGCAGCATTTAAGCGAATTAGAAACCATTCTCGTTAATCACTTATTGCAGCTGGAACACAATCCATTTCCTTCCACTTCAGATTACAGTAATAAAATTGACGTAGTCACCCCTCAATGTGTGAGCACAAACAGCCATGTGAGATGGCAAGGTTTGTCCATTCAGAGTTGTTTTCCTTATGACCCTACAACTCAAATATTTTAAAGACCCTTTCCTAATTCCTCAAATTTATGAAGCTCCTTCCAAAATCAAAATGTTCTCATAACGAACTAGACATCTCAGTGCTGTTTGCTGCCTCCTTCTAAAGGGGAAATTAATTTCCTATTATTTCATTGTCTGAAAGCGAATTTTCTAACTTAATTAAATCCTTTCCTTCTCCAGGCTTGGCACCCCTAAAAAAACACTTGTTGCACTGTTGTTTGCCTACCACAGGGCCAACTAGTTCAGATTGTAACTGTGAATTAGAAACCTAAATTCCGGATGCCTTCAGTTAAGTGAGATTAATCCCATTGCTAGCGGTGACAGTAATAACTCTCACAGAGAGAGAGGTCTTCTACCTTGTAATTAGAGTGAATTGTTTCAGTCAGGACTTCCCCTCATGCCATTCCACAGAGGTAGCAAGCAGGGTTTTGCTCTTTGCTTGAGCCTCCTGAGGCTGCTGTAATACATAGGGCTGCTGTTTGCAAATGCAATGTCCTTTTTCTGAAAATACCTCTCGTAAAAGCTCCATTTTTCTCCAATATTTTCCTGATTGACTGAATGGAGAGACAACGATAGCTATACAAATCTTCACAAATTTTAAAAAACTTCACTGCATCTCAAAAGAGTTGTTTTCATAAGTTTCTTTTTCTATGTTATTGTCATTTGAAGATTGTGGCTACTTTTTCAGTGAACCATCCAAAAATGTTTCTAAAAATACAAAGAAAATAAAATAAATTCACTGTTCTGACAAATTTTGTTTGTTCAAAAGTTGTTTGATCAAAGGTTTTAATAGTCAGGAAATTAAGATTTTTTTTTTAATGGATGCTATCATATTTTTTATTATTGTAATTATTGTTACATTCCTGAAGAAGAACAAAGGAAAAGACATTTCCACACAAGTTCTACATGAATTGTTAATGTCAACTTTGAATTTCCTTGTTTTTTCCTAGTTTATAAAACACCCTTAATATAGAATTGTTTTGTCTCCATTTCTTCAAATTCGTAGAATCATAATATTAAAGAATTATTTCATTGCTCTATTCACGTACCCATTTGCATCTTCTTACTTCTTTTTTAATTTCTTTCAAAGACCAGTGTATTGCGCCATGTACATCCTCAGTGCTCTTAAACATAAAGCTGTCTTAGCATTTCACCATTCTCCAAAATTTGCACTTAAGCATTCAGCAGTATCTAGTAAAAGTATCAAGTAAAAGTTGCTCTTTTCCTCTCATTCCTAACACATTTTAAGTACTTTGAAAAATTCTATAAGGAAAGAGAAAAACTGAAGTTCTGATGTTACACCTGAGTCATATCTAAGTACTGGATTGGTTTCTAACTCTTCTGTCTCTAGCATGAAATTAAAACAGGTTTGGGACTAAATAACAAAATCAACCTTTTGTTTCACCAGTTCAATAGAAAAAAGACATTAATATTAATATTTCTGATTAAAATGTAGTTTATCAGTTCACTGAGACTACTATTTTGGCTCCAGCAAGAAGCTAAAAGGAGTTTATCTGGCAATAGCACATGGATTTGAAAAAGCAGCAAGGTTAAATGGACACTGGTTCAGATCCATGCTTTGGAACCAGCCAGAGACAAAGCCTATAGCAGAGTTGGGTGATGACCAGAGAGTTTCCGTTTCTACTGATTTTTCTATTTTACATAATTTATCTAATTTACCGGAGTGGGTACATGTCAATGTGGATTATACCACCACCAGCAACACTGTGGTTGTTGTCCACTCATCATCTCTTCAAAACTGGATGATAACTGGAACTGCTTATTATTTGTGCTGATCTAAGGCTGGTGAACACCCTTTAGAGCTACTTCAGTCTTTTGGGGTTTATGTCAGTGTTTAAAAACTGTGGGTCATTTTTATGCAAGGCAAGGTACCTGCTGTCTCTTAAAGTCTGTTTTATCTCACAGTTTCACCTTCATCTGTAGCAGCTCCATCAGCCTGGTCTGTGTGCCCTCCGGCCTTCACTGCTGCAGTGTTTGGGTGGCAAAGCCCATGAATTTAACTCCTTAGGTCTTCTGTAGCCAGCACTGATGAAACTCAGCCACTTCTTTTCTCACAAATGTCTGTCTACCCCCAGCTACCAAACACCTTGTCTGAATCCACAGTCAGTACTGGAACTTGAGCCAGACACTGGGGCTGGTTTAATGTCAAAATAGACCAGCTGTGCACAGGCAGCTTCTCCCACAAATCACAAGTACAGGAGGATGGGTTGGTCTCACTAACAGCACTGCAATTTTGCTTGGTGATTTCAGAGAATGATGAGGAGCAGGAGGCTCTGCTGTCACTGGACAAGCCTGGTTGGTATTCCCAAGGTAATGCAATCCAGCTTTATGATCTACTGAAGAAGATGACTGGCAAGTTGGATCCCAAGGTATGTTATAAATGAGAGTAAATCTTTCTGAAAATACCCTGTTTCAGTCAAGAATTCACCAGACAAACTTTCATTAAAGTTATTGATGTGATTGGTCACAAACATCTGTTCTGGTTGTGCTTCCTGCTAACAGCCTGCAGCCCAGATCTGGAAGTAGCATATTTGTCTTCTTACCAGTAAAAATGTAAACTTTCTAGATGTAAACTTTCTGTATGCATGGTTAAGCATTTCAGCAGCTTTGGGAAGAATCAGGTTGTAATCAGGAAATCTCCCTGAGGAAACAGATCATATAGATAAAAAGATGGCATCAGTGAAGACTAGGACTTGGTTGGTTTAAGTGCTGGATAGGTGAAAATGCCACTGAAGATGGTGTGACATCATTTTTCATAGTGAATAAATTCCTCCCTGGACACAGAAGAGTTCTGAGTCATGGAGGAGTGCATCCTGTTGCCAGTGTAGTCTAAAACTTTCCAGTTTAGTGTATTTTCTTGGTAATCTTTCCACTGCTTCCCATCAAGCTATTTCTGTCAGTCAAAAAACTCACACTTCCTTTTGCTGGTCCCAGTTAGGCATCCCTTTCCAATGCCCCTGAAGGGCAAGAGCAGGGAGCGTATGTGGGGCCAGCCTTTCCCTTATGGAGCTGGTTGAAGATAAAACCCCAAACTTGACATTAATAGGATCCCTGCATGTCATGACCAAGTGTAAACATGAAGGAATTTTTATTAGGTCGTTTTAAGGCTCTTTTTCTCTCTGTGAAATACAATTTGCTTGTGTTGTCCTCATATACAATGAACTTCTAATTTGCTTCTTCCCTCATAGGTTGTTTATTTTGGTGACAGTATGCACTCAGATATTTTCCCAGCTCGTCACTATAGCAACTGGGAAACTGTCTTCATCCTAGAGGAACTTCTACAGGACAAAGGTACAGTGCCTGCAAAGGCTGAATCTGAGCCCTTGGAGAAGAAAGGAAAATTTGAGGTAAGGGTTCTTGCAGATGTTTCCTGGAACAGAATAAAATAAGTTACAAAAAAGCCTCATGTCACCTGCACTAAGAAGAAACCTTCTTATCTTACCAGGGTGCTGGCAAGTTCAGCATCCCCCACAGATGTATCCTCCTTGTCTTACCAGGAGATGCCATTCTGTCCAGCTCAGGGTAGCACAGCACCTCTCCCTGGAGCTAAGCCATGGATCTCAGAAAAGGAGCTGTGCATGCTGTCCCATAGCAAGAACATTTTTAGTAACAAGATCCCTCCCTCCATCCCTCAAGGAGAAATTTCATTCCCACTTATCACAAGTCCGACTCCTGAACACTGCTAAGTTCATGGTGTTTCCCTGTGTGTTGAGGCCAACTGTAAACATGGACAAGTTTTTATTTCATTGTTTTAAAGGTTGCTTTCTCTCTGTGAGAACTATTGTTTGCTTGTGTTTTCCTTATATACAAAGAACTTTCAATTTGCTGCTTCCCTCACAGGTTATTTTGGTGACAGCTGTGCTCAGGTAAGAGGGACTGCTTCAAAATCTGGCCCAGTGCAGACTTACTGATAGTTACCTCAGATAAATAATGTGATTTTCAGGTTGATGACAGTTGGCAAGTAAGGCCTTAGCACTTACTGTCACCTTTTAATTCTCCCACAGAAAGTGGAAAGTTACTATGGCTTATCCTTTCCTCTGCTGCCAAAGAGCAAAGTAGATAGGAAACAGTGCTGAGTATTGTACCTCCAGCATGTCCCATGTGGGTAGGAGCTACAGCAAAGCTTCACTCTCCATTTGGAGTATCTCTTCATTTCATATGCTACCAAATAAATAGGTCATTTTCTTCTAATTGCAGCCAGATACATTTGCTTGTCACACTTTGCTTTGTAAAGCACTAAACTTTATTTTTCTTTTAAAAAATATTCTTTGTGATTAAAAGTTAACTTACCAATAGAAAAGATTTGGGGGGTGCTTTTATACTAGGTATGTTTTTAATCCAAGTGTTGTAAAAGATCCTAGTTTTAATGGAGGAAAGGGTGTCTTCAATGGAATTAAACAGTATAGAAGTGCTATTTATATCTTTCTTTTTTTAATAGACATATCTCATATTTTCCCCCACTATCCTGATTTCTAAACTAAGGTCAGACAAAGACATTTCAGTCACTGAAATAAGAAAATGTATTCATTAACGTTTAGGCTTTTTCCTGGGTTGTAGAAAAACAAAAACGACAACAAAAAATTTATTATACTATCAAAAGAATGTGTTTCTCAGGAGGAAGGGGACATGGGGGAGGAAGACCTAGTAGCACTTGATAGGTTAATACAATTTAATTTATGTAATTAGTGCTTTAAAAATAACTCACTTTCATCCATAAATTTGGTCATTCTCTGACTGGAGATTCTGCTGCATTGCTGCGTAAAACTTACGTCTCTATGAGGTTTTGGGGATTTTGTTCAACGTGGTTTCTTAAGCATGTTCAGTATATGCTTTTGAAGCACATGTTTTTATACAGACAAACAGAAAGTGGTTGTTTTCCTGGAAGTACAAAGAGTAATGGATTGATGCATTTCCAAGGCCATGATGCCAATATGGTTTTCCCTTGTTACAGCACCTCTGCTGGAGTGCCCACAAGATCCATCTTCTCTATCGCAGCAAATTGAGACTTTTAGACAGGTGTTTGACATTTCACTGACACTGTAGCAGTCTTGATAAGAGATTGCAGTATCTCAGGGAGACACCACCCCTACCACATACACCCCCTGTTCCGTTTACATCCGCTACCAGTGACAGCAAGCAAGCAAGGGAGAAATGAATTGTGTTGATTAAAGGAACCTGAACCAGGGGGGCCGTGGCAGGTCAGTGGTGTTATTTCATTACCATGCTGCTCACTGGAGTCTGAACAACAGGTCACATCCATATCTCTGCAGTTGACTGGACACCACTAACTTAACAGGACTAGTTCAAAGGGACTCCCATTACAAGCCTATGAGAGTTTTCTTTTCATTCCCCTAAGCAACTTCTCCCATTAACCCTTTGGTTAAAAAGGGAGAAAAGCCAATTCAAAGGATTGTACAAAGACAAGTGCTTTTGGAATATTATATCTGGTTAATCAGCCTTAGCATTCATTGGCAATAAAAAATACACTACTACTGCATATTTTCTGTGCCATGCTGTGTGTGCAGAGAGGGACTGAAAACTTAATACACAATGCAACTTTCAATTCTATCACTCTTTACTATTTAAGTAATAAAGTATCACTTTAATTGGCAATTGCATGTTTCACAAAAAATGACAAAAATCTGATTTTAGTTGTTTGGTGTTTCATCACTAACAGGGAGAGGGGAAGAAAACAACCTCCTCACACACAAAGTGGGAGACTTGTAATTTCCATTTTCATTTGCAGTTTTTGTCTTTTCCCATCAATTAAATGAATTATATAAGCCAGATACTCATAACTGTGAAATTCTGGTAACAACTTCAGTTCCTTCAAGTCCATGAGTCATAACCAAATATGCAAGAGTAGAGAATAGCAAACTAAACACTATTTATGTAGTTACTTGGCTTCTAAGTACATTGCAGCATGCAGGACGAATGAAAATATGAAGCATTGTGTTGAAAGCATTGCCTCCCCTCCCAGAATTGGGGGTTGGTTTGTTTGGCTGGAGGCTTTGGTTTTGCATTCTGTTCTTCAAATGTGTGATCAGTTCCATCAATGAACACTCAAAGGAAAGCTGGAATTTGTCCCAGAATTATGAGGAAAATTATTACAGAGGAGCTGTCAGTGTGTAAAAAACCTTGGGCTATATGAATGAATGGAGCAGAAATCAAAGAATTAATTGGTGGATATAGATGACAATTTTGTAGTTAGAAGGGAGAACTTAATTTTTAGAATATTGCCTAGTGACTGGTTCTTTGTAGAGTTCTGTTATTCTGGCTGTTATTCCCCCAGATTTCCATTAACTGCCTTGGTGTGACAATAGACAAGGCTATTTACTTTATGCCTTTTGGCTCTGTTTGTCTCTTTATTCCTGATTATCTTTGACATAAATCTAACAGTCCTTTTAGGAAAAACCTGATGGGCTGTTGTGAAGCCTGGTGAGTTAAAGCACCCTGAAGTGCAGCACATTTTAAGTCTGCTTATACTGATCCCTGTCGTAGTTTAGGTACAATGATCATGGGTGAAATGTTTTATATTTGCATGATGTGTAGGAGGGCAGGTTCTGTGCAACAAAATTCAGACCAATGGGTCACTTGTCCATTTGCAGACCCAGCATGGGTGTGTAATTCAGGGACACCCATTGTTGTGACCAGCACAGCTGTGCTGACAGAAACATCTCAAATACCTACTGTTACACCAGCAAAACTTTATTTTGAGCATTGATTTTTTTTCTGGCATCAAGAGTCAGTGGTGGTGTTATTACCTCAGCACAAAGCATGCAAACATCAGCACCATCACTCATAGTGGATGCAGTAAAGTATTCCTCGTGCTCTCTGCTTGGTACAAAGATGATGGCATAGATGGCAAAATGTGTCTAAATAAAGCCCTTAAAAATACTAACAGCTTGATCTTTCACTCTTGTCTCCTTTACATCTTTCTTTTTTTCATGTCTTTACCAAATGTAGAAAAACTTCAGCACTCAGCTTCCTGCTAATTTGTATTTTATAAAGGTCATTTGTAAGCTGACAAATCAGTGTTACCCAAGGGTCCTTTTAACTGTCTATTCTGTTAACAGGCCCTATTTGTCTGCAGTTAGCAGAGCAAAGGTGATAGTAAGTATTGCAGGTGTTTTGTGAAAGGCCCTGGAACTTGGGGATTTCTGGTACCATCCCTATTTCCCTGAGTGTAGATGTTTTCTCTGAGGCTTTGTACTCTCAGCTGACACAATCAACATCTGACCTGCTGCTGTCTGACCAATATGCCTGAGAGCAAACCCGTATGCTTGGGGGATTTGCATGAGAAAGAGGGATTGCTTGGCACTTTCCAGGATCTACTGCCCTGCTGTGAGAGCAGATTCTGTGTCTGGGGACTGCAGGAGTGGCTGATGCATCTTCCAGAGCTCCTCAGCCCCACTGCTGGGCATGTGCCTCCAGGCATGCGAGTAGCCACAGAGAGAGGAGACTTTTGCCTCTGTTCACAGATGTACAGATTCATGGTATGTGGTCTGTCCTTCACTGCAGGCAAGTGATATGTGCTGCATGCAGGTGAGATAAGGACACCTTCAGGGCATCAGTTAGGGATGGAAGGGGTCCTATGTCTGATATTTCCTAGGGATGTGGTCAAAGTTTCAACTGCTACTTCCAGATTTGAAGTCAAGATTTAGCTTGCCAGGCCTGCCCTGTCATGTGGAAATAAGCCAGTAAAAAATGATGTGAGTTCTCTATCAGATGACTTGATGACTAGTCTCATATCTAAATGGGTTTGGTTTTACCAAGGGCTTGGATTGTAAATCCAAAATGTAACTCCCTCCTCGTTAATAAGGAAGAAATTCCCACTTCATCAAACTTCTGGAAAAATCAGTTAATTTCCTCAGGTTGCATTTTTAGTTGTCTACTGAACTAACCATCCATTTCAGAAAGCAGAACCCTCACATTTTTTCTCTTGTCAATAAACAGGGCCCTGTCTTTTGTGCAAGTGCTTAGGTCAGCTGGTACTGGGGTTGTTGTTCTGATTAATCACCTGAATAGCTGTAACAGCCTTAAGAGTTTTCTGCATCTGTCATCTAACTGGCAAATAGATTTTAATTCATCAGAGCATCTACACTTAATTATAACTGATGTAAAGTCCTGGGATTTGCATGGAAAGATAAGATATGGTGTAAAAGAAAATAAAGTAACATGCTGTCCCTATGTGTAAGGCACAAAAAAACCCCCCAAAAAAACGCAAAAAAAGCCCAGGACTTCGGGTAGAACTTATTTAGATCAGAAGATAGAAATTAATATCTACATTTGTTGAAATCAGTACTTCCTCCCCACCGCCAGCCATATTCAGAGGAAAAGCTGTAACTCAGACTCGGGGAAAGAGTGGCTCTGTGTTTACTCGTGTCATCTCTTCAGCTGCATCCTCCGCTTCCTTTTGATGAAAAGATACAGGCCTCTGTCATAAACACAAATGATTCCAGCAGGTTCTCAAAGCTGTTAGGAGAGGGGTTAAATGGAGAATAAAGTACAAACCTGGAGGGACACGCTATGGTATCTGTTCTGTGCTCCGCAGGTCTGAGAAGTTACTTTGGACACAAATTACTTTAACAGATTTTCTGTAGTGTAGTTTTGTTTCCCATTTTTCCCCTCTTTCTGTAGATGTGTCCTGGCATTTTTTTTTCTGATTGCTCATGGCGATATATAGCACGTTTCAAGATGAACTGGTAAAAAATCAGTTTTCCCAATGCTGCTTCAATGCCTTTTTTAAAGTATAATTAGTCTAGATGCTGTTGTCTGAAAATACACATTTAAAAAATGAATATTCCCCAATTTTCTAGGCAACTGAATGTCTCTCCGTGGATTCTATGGCTCTGATTTCACTCGTTCCTCAGCTCAGAAAAGATAACACAGGTGGCATGATGCATTCTTTGCAGTTACTCCACCCGGCACCAGGAAGCTCCTTTTCCCCCAGGAGGAGGTGCCGGTTGTATCAAAGCCTCTCCAGCAGTGAAGGGCAGCAAACAATTCACACTATCAAAAACAGAAAAACAGGGAAAATAGAAGGGGTTTTCTTACAAGGTTTAAAAAAATGTTTAAAGTTAACTTTTCATGTCCTAGGGAATCCATAAATTGTATAAAAAGGAACTTGGGGGGTTATGGGCAGAAGATTGCTATTGTCTTTATATTTTAAAGCCACATTGTTCCTGAGATATAATATAGGTTCTCCAGAAAATCGGATAAACACTAGAGTCCTTTAAACTAATGTTTATGGATGAATAAAGAAGTTTATGGGGTTTTTTTAAGCTTACATATTTATTTATTTTTCTTTCAGGAAGATCAGCTCAAAGTTCCTTACTTTGTGTCTAAACAGTGGGGCTCTTTCTTCATGGACAGATTGCCAGGCCTGGAAAACGCAGAGGAAACCTTAGTTCACACGTGGTCCTGTAAATGTATTAGCACTTACAGCACTATTGCAATCCCTAGTCTGGAAGCAATAGCAGGTAAGCAAAATGTTAGGTAGGGTTTTTTTTCTAATGAATATGTAGTATTCATAGTAAATTTGTAGTGCTCTAGATCTGGTTTTGAGATTACATGTATCTAAAATATGTTCAAAATACTCTGTTCATATGACGCAACACTTAGCACTAGTGGCCTCAGTGACTGACTACTTTGATGTTTGTGCTTTTGATTGTTGTCTGATGCACCAGGGTTTTGGTTTGTGTCTCAAATACTAGGTGTTTAATTGATTCTCTGTTAGAGATAGGGTGCAACATTTACTAGAATGTAGATTAGTTCCTGAGCTTGGTCTGGACTTCCCCACTGTGTTTTGCTGTTTCTACTTTCATTGGTGAGTTCCACTGGAAACAAACAACATGCAAAGCTTGTTACACTTCCCCTATCAGCTCACTGTGACTTTGCTACTGCAGTACGTACCAGTGGATTGCCAAATGGGGGTGAAGACCTCTGTGTGCTCAGTCTACCCTCCTGCATTACTGAACTTTGTCGATACCCATAACTAAACAAACAAACAAATTATTAAATGAATGAAGAAGCATTTACTTTACTAACACCTCCATTCAGCGTCTGTTGCCTGCTTCATGCATAAGACAGGGGAATAGAAGGCTTGTTGCAAGAGAGCATTTCAGGTTTGCCCAGCAGTGACTTCTATAGCAGGACATGTGATAGACCTTTTCTTTGCAACCATTTTTAACACATATACTTACACTGTATGGTAATCTCAAAACAGAACAATCATAGAGTGTCACAATTTATTTATGCTTCTGGTGTTTGCCATTTTGCCGTCTATGTCAGCCTGAGGACACAAAGCCCAAATATACCAAGGGAAAATGATAACAGAAAAGATAACTTTTGTAAAACTCCCATCTAATACCTTTTCCAGGGTCATACTGTGGCTCGCTTTGGAAGTGCTGGCAAGACAAAACACATCAGTCAGCCACAGTCTGAAAGTCTGCCTCCCAGCCAGCTGCCCCTCAACCACAGCTCAGTTTAAAGGACAAGCAAGGGCTCTGAACCACAAATGTACCACCAGCTTTCCAGCTACAGATGAAAGGCTGAGAACCAGAAAGGCATATCTGAGCAGTTAGTGAGTAGGATAGCTGCCTGTCATCAGCAGTGGAGCTCTTGCAAAGCCTGTTTTTCCATTAGGAGGGACACAGCTGTCCCTTGCTGCATTGAACCAGCACTGGGGCAGGGGGTCGTGTCTGTGAAAGTTAAACCCAGTGCTAAAGGACAGGGGATAATGTTTGAAACTTGCGGCTGTGCACTGGACAGCAGACTCAAAGGTGAAGGTATGAGCACATCTCTGCTTTCTTACAGAGAGAGGTATTTCTTATTTGTTTGTGCGGAAGAGCAGATGTTCATTATTATGCATGTTGAGGAATTCCTGACTCCTCTTGAATACCTTGTCTGACTCCTGTCACAGCAAGCTGTGGGAGCCCCTGCTTTGCCAAGCCCTGAAGATTTGGCTGCAGTTGTAAGTCATGTCTTGGCTGCAGCTATTTGGGAATAACTAGCCAGAAGAGATTGAGACGGGTTATGCGAGTTTGATGCGCTCCAGCTTTTCCTTTCGTATTCATCTGCTTTAATTACCAGCAGAGGACTTTCCACTGCCAAGCTGCAAAAACACAGGCCTTTCCTCAAGATCCCCTGAGCCCAAGCATGCAGCCAGAGTGCCACCATGCTGACCACATGAACCCAGCTCCCAGCCAGCAATGTGCTGACTGTGTGAGCTCAACTCTGGCTGGCTCAGCCTTGGCAGCACCTGGCTCGGCCTGACCCAGCCAAACAAGCTGCCACTTCACTGGAGGTGTGCTGCAGCCTCCTATGAGCTGGAGGTTGACAAGGGCTTCTCTACCAACAGTGTCTGACCTGGCTTTTGTACACCTATGTGAGCAGTAGTGCGTGCCACGTACAAGTCAGGATCCCAACAGCTTGTGATCTGCAAAAATATTTGGTGAAATGCAGAGGATTGGTCCACTGCTGACTTTGAGATTGATTCTTCTCATTTGGCTGCAACAAGTATTTGTGCATAAAGAGCAGCTTGGTGTACTTCTCAAGACACATTGAAAAAGATTATTCAAAAAAGTATTCAACATTACTCAGTACTAGTATTGTTTTACAAAAATAACTCAGTTTTCATCAAAATTCATATGAGAATTCTTTTCAGAGCATTATCAGAAATTAACTGCGTAATAAAACCTTTCAAGGCTGTTTGCTTTTTCTTTTTTTTTTCTTATAGAGGAAATATGTAAAAATTTAAAATAGGCTGTGCAACTGAATTGAGAAGTTGGAATAGAAACAACCCTGACAGTTCTCTTTTTTCACCAACCTCTTTTAATTTTGGTGTGGGTGCCTTCTGATAGTTTCACCTGAAGAATTTATACATGAAACTAAAGGGAATGATCTAAGAGTCACCAAAGAGCATTGCAGGAAAAAGGTTTCACAGGGAATGCTGCTGTTGGAGTTTTTGTCCAAAGAGTTCAAAGAGGCATTAGAAGTTCTGAACTCTAATCTTGCCTCTGACTATTGTACCACATTTGGTCATCTAAACTCCCCTGAGAGTCCCCAAAGAAAAAGTGGCGTTTTCCTTGTGCATGAAAAAGTGTATTTCATTTATTGTTAAATTGCCCAAAGGAGACATTCTACAATACTTTCTGTGTACTTCCCTCAGTTCGGAGTGGAAATCAGATAAAAGTTATACTGACAATACATGGTTAACACTCCTATTCTACATGCCTCATTCACAAATCCATCTGTTTCTCCACTTTTCTGCTATTGAGTCTCTCCTCATTTACAGCTCCCTTACAGATTTTGACCATTTTAAAGCACAGTGATATCATAAGACAGATTTTTCCAAACTGGGATCCATTACCGTGGGAATGTTACTTTAGAGCTCCCACATGGAAATTAAAAGGTGTCGGGGTCTCTCTGAAAAATGAAGTTTGGCATCAACCACAGTTTCTAGGACATCCTTCTCCCCTTCAGAAGGTTAGATATGAGCCAAGAGGAGAACGATTACTCTTTCCTACCTCACTGAACTTTACCTTCAAGGATAGTGACCACTACTCTGTGATCATGTGATCCCATTTCCAGATCCCCATGTTAATGATTGTATTTCCTGCATCACATAGGTATTCCAACAGTAATTTCAACAATTTCAAAAATATCATTTCAGACAGGTTTTTAGATTAAAAGTTCTTTGATCCCAAAATGCGATATGCATATTTCAAGATAATGCTTTAGCTTTCAGTCTCACTCTGTTTGGTATTTTTATAAAAGTCACACTTCAAATAATTCCATGAGGAGTTTTAGAGCTATGGAAGGAGTTTTGGTAAGTTGTTTTTTTTTCTTCTTCATTGCAAAGAAAAGGTTAAGAAAGGGGGTTCTAAATCATAACAAGGAGAACATAAAAAACTTCTTTTCTAATTTAATTTTTAACCTAATGTTCTAAACTTGTCTCATAACCTCTTAATAGTGAAGTTTGTCATAGGACTAAAAACTACTGCAAGCAAGAATGGGAGATTGAGTGGTGTTGCAGCTCAAAAGAATTTCTTTTCAGAGAAGAATTAGTGCAAATGTAAATGTTATATGGAGACAGAGTTCATCTCACACTTTGGAGATTTGATAACCAAGCTTGCGTCATGCATGAGGATAATCCATTTTTTTAAATCTTGAGTGCAGTATGAAATCGTATCAAGGTTTGCCCATATGGCTGCATAAGTTTTTCTTCATGCCTGATTGTTATTTCAATTAGCTAGAACAAAAGAAAAATCTCCATTATAATTTACCAAAGCTGTCTCTTTAAAGATGCCTACAGATCTGTACCCTGCTACTTTCTGCGGGAGTTTGAGTCACCAGCCTGCTTGCTGTATAAATATAATGATAAAATTGCCAGTGAACCATGACAAAGAAGTTCATGTTTCTGCTTAGAGCTGCAAATTATCTGCACAATGGAAAGCTCAAGGCAGCCGTGACTGGGGCTCCAGAGCTGGCAATGTGCGGGTTGCAGATACACAGGTCTGCCCAGCAAAGATCAACTACAAATTGCAAATTTCACACCCTATCTTCCACATGTATTTTAAAGGTGAATGCCCTGGAGGAATCAACTGTTATCATGGAAGACATGAATTTCACTAAGCATGTAGCCACATACTGATTTCTATATCCCGAACAGCATAATTCGTAATTATTGCTGAAGTGAAACAAAAAAACCCCTCATGTTTTAGCACATTAGTTCTATGTTTCTTCATTGACATTACATCACTTAAAATCAAATCCAACTCCTTTTAAAATTGAATTAGTCCTTGCTGTAACCAGACTGATAATTGTGCTCTAATTCAAATAATACAATAATGTACAGTTCCCTTAAACACATAGAACTATCTATATTATACATTGCTAGTTAACAATAACCTCTTATATTTAATGCCTTATCTCACAACTGTGCTTTTACTTGCCCATTCAGTGTAAGACTGTATATATGCAATAACATCTAAAGACTAAGTTTATCAAAATTCTTTGAGGATTTCAGCTGCTTTGGGAATTTGCTGTTACGAATAATAGTTGCTACTACAAGGCCAAAGAGGTCATTTTTATAATTAAACCTTTTATGCAAAAAAAGTATTCTTATGCCTGGTGAAAAATTGGTGTAAATACACAACAGCAACATTTCTGACATTTTCTGGTCCTGAGGTTTCATAGAGAGAAAAAAAACAGATGACAAAAATAGCTGACTAGAGAGAAGATATGTGTTCTGTATGTATAAGCAGCATCTTGATCTATACGTCAGTTGAAAAGTATCAGATAATGTAAATCTGATTCATCTGTTCCAGGAAACTGGTTTCAATGTTCTTTTTTTAAGAACTAAAAAAGAAAAACATGAGTTTTTCTCATGTAACACAACCAAGAGATATAATCAATTTATTTTTTCAGCTAAAAATACAGCTGAAACCAACCATAAACAGCATTTTAACCATAACAAATTATTGTTCAATAAATCATGACTAGTTTATAAAAAGTCTTCAGGACCTAGTTACTTTGCAAATGGTCTGGGACCTCATCTTTAACACAGGATTTGACTTATTGACAATAATTTTCAGCGTAGAAAGGACAGTATTCAGTGTCTTACAGTTTGTTCAGGCTTTCCTTACTCCTCCAGAAAGGTGTATTGACTTGTGCCCCTGAAGACCGTGTCAAATCATGCAGAACCCGAAAGATTACTTCCTAGCCAATAGCTGACAGAAATGTTCTTGCCATCGTTATTCTGCTCTATGAGATGTCAAAGTACAGCCACCTTAAAAAGATTAAAGGGAGAACTCATGGGCAACTCATTAAAAAAGGGGGAACCACTCAGTCATTTCTGCTTTAAAGTTATCCTTCAACTCAGGCAGCATAATTTCATTTGCAGGCTATAATTAAAGCTATAATTGGGTTTTGACTGGATGGCAGGCTTATGGGGTGGGTTTAGATTGACACTTTAAAAACCCTGGTTGTAATACACTTTTGAGAATTTTTGAGTATGAAAAATAGTGGAAATAGGTAAATCACCAAGTATTGCAAATATATGTCTGACCAGGTTGAAATTTTACATAAACTGCATCCTCACATGTACAAAACACATTGCTGGAAGCATTTATGTACTCTGGATTGGTGCCTAACATATTCCCTCTAGATGAAGATGGACACATATGCACAAAAAACTATGTAGGCCTTGTCTTCATGTGTGTCTGTGTGTGAATTTTTATTTTAAGGTAAACAATGTTTGTCACCCATCCAGAGAAAAAAAATCAGGGAAAGGGAAAGAAAACATTTGTTTTACAAGAGAGGGGAACATGAGATTAACCCATCTCATGAGTTGGGAGAGGAAAGTTGATCTTGGTAAGTTTACCTCAAAATGAAAGTAAAGGGGTATATCATCTCTGCATTTGTCTTAATATAGTTCCTTTGCAGTCTCAAAATGCAACTCCATTTTTTTATCAGTCAGAAATGCCTGTCAGCTCAAACAATTGCTTGTTTCTAGGCTAACTTCTTCGGCTTATCTCAGAAGCCCTTCCTCCTGCCCTAAAATCCAGAATGAGTCATTCACACAGAAATTAATTAACAGATCTCTGTTAACCTAACTAACACCTCGTTGTAGTACCTTGGCATTCTCTCAAGATTTTTTTTAGATTACGTCTTCATCTAGAAATTTTAAAATATTATAGTCCAATATTTTCTTCTGATCAGTTCCAAATCAAGCAAAGAACCACACAGACCTATTTTCTTACAAGATCTTCAAAAACCACTGTTTAAACTAAAACAAAAATGAAAGAAATTTCCCTCACATAGAAAAAATGAGTTTTCTCATAAAAACCCAAAACAGCAAAGGAATTTCTAAGGCTTTCCTTCACTGCAGGCTCTTACCAGGCTCAGCTGCAAGTTTGTGCACGCCTTGTGCACAGCTGTTTTGTTCAGGAAGGGGTCGGCGGTCCCTTGGCCATAGGGTAGGCCCAAAGTAATGGGACTTGTTATTCCCAAGATAATTGCAGTAAAACTGCATGCCACGAGCAATCACAGCAGCCACAATGGGACAGTCATTCCATTTCCCCAGGCACTCATCCATCTGCAAAGCCCTGGTAGTGGAGCTGCTGCTGCACATATCCCTGCAGTTTGCCACTTGGTTTTTTTCCAGGGGCACTGTCTTCTGTTTTAGATACCACAGAAGAGTAACCAGTGACAAACCTCAGTGGCACTGAAGCTCTTGCTTGGCCCAAGCTCAGGCCACAAATGTCTGCTGGCAGTGCCACAGGCATGATCTCCAACCAATACACCTGTGTAGGCAAAAGCTCTTTTGTAAGAGCAATTAAAGCAGGAAACCTGCACTTTTACTGAGACTAGTTTTAGTCCTTATTCCTGCCTACCCGGGGCCAAACTGCACTGGCTCATGTCACCAACTATGTCCAAACTCAGAAGCTTTCTCCTGTGGAGCATACCAATACTGAGGAGTCCCCCATTCCCATATGACACTGCACAGATACTCTCCTCCTCTCCAGCTTTTGAGTTACAGAGTATGCAGACAGCAGCAATGACTTTCACGTAATTGACAGAAGGAATGCTTTCCTCGTGCTGACTTCACTCTTTTGGGAGCTTTGCTTTAGTACAGCAATCATCCAACCTCCTGTTTCGGAAAATCAGCCTTAGAAGTTTTTCTAAAAATAACTACTATCAGATAAATGCACTTGTGACCTTGAGTTTTTTTCTTTTTGCCTCTAGTACGCTCTCTCACATCCTGAGTTTTTAGTGCAAGTGCTTCTTTGACTGTTACAAAATAGACATGGGTCAGGAGATAAAAATATTTAGTATTTAAGAAAAAGCAACACCTATTACAGGTTACCAACAAACTGGCAAGTCAGGTCACTCGAAGGCACAGCCAAACTGGTGAGTTCCCATGCAGCAATTGTGCTTACTCCATTGCTAAGAAATTATTATTAGAAGTTGTTATCATTGAGAAATTAATATTTTCTTTCAACAGCAACTTTGAAATACAAAGAAAGATTTATTGTAAAGCTTCTAAGCCAGCGTCAATTACGGAAAATCCTGTAAAAGCAAAAGAATTTATACTAGCTGATGGTTTGCCCTCTGCCCTATAACTACCTCACCTGCATGAGATGTAAGATAGAGCTCTGCCTGCGTTTTCTGAAATTTGCCATAATTAAGCAGTTTAAAGATTTTTTCAAACTTGGGTATCACTAACAAGGTTTTAGTTCTCTTCCTTGTGCCTTTTCCTTGGTGATAATCAGGAGACTATGGTTGGATTCACTTAAGAACACAACTCTGCTGTTTACTAGGAAGCTTCTGCAGCATCTGGCGCCAGCCCTGCTCACTGGCAGGGAGCAGACCTCGGGTGGAAGAGGGAGTTCTGCTTTCTGTAGAGCTTCTCACTCGTCATGAGGAGATGCTGCTGTGGTGTCATGATGAAAAAATGTTGGCTTTGCTTTTGTTGGTCAATACTGGAAAATGATTCCTGACATTTCTCCTGTGTATTTTGGGAGAAAACTGTTTCAGTCTGGGACTGTGCTTTTAATTGATAAACAATGCCATCCAGCTAAAGTGCTTAGCTAAGGTTTTATTTGTTTAATGTATTGGTTTGTTCAAGGAAATTTTAAAAAAATTAGAGGAGTAAGTTTATCAAGCAGGCCTGTGTCTGGATTAAATTAAAATTGTCTTCCATTCAGTTACTCAAATACTTTCCTCATCACTCATTGAGAGTGATCATTTTCCCTCCTTCTTGTGGTTTCTCTTTCTTGCTTGTGGGTGGAACTCCAAGTCTTCCTCTGATAAAAGCTTGTGACATTCGTTTAGCTGGCCTACACTAAGAGCACAGTGCACGAGGCAGTGAGATGTCACCTTTGTAACTACGATATAAATCCATCCATAACTCCTAAGTGCATGCATGGATATGGGTATACATATGCATCATAAAACAATGTTGTAATTAATGTCACTTAATACCTAGGTCTGGATAACTGGAACGCTGTAACTGACAGTAGTTACTGTTCAAATATCATCATTATGCTGTTCACACCAGGGCTGCTGGAGGTCCTGTAAGGGAGGTAGGGCAGGCACTGTTCTGAGCTGAGGCTAAGGCATATAACCTGTGAGGGTTGCCCAAGCCTCATGGAAAATGCTTATAACACTGAATGGTCACCCTAAAGGAAACCAGTTTTCATCACTCACTTGCACTCAGGTTGGTGTGGGAGCACAGAAAAGAACAGGGCAGGATTTGGGGACAATGCTTCTTATAATTGGCATTTCTGTGGATCTAGGACCTTCTATACTGTTCTTGGACCACTTGGGGCCCTCCATGTCTGATTCCTAGGAGTCTTTGGCTCTTAAAGTGACTATTCTATTTGTCTTGGGTAAGAAACAAAAAAAAAAAATTAGTCTGGGTGGAATTACCTAAGAATGATAGAAAAATTCTGGGACTGTGATTCTCAAGCAGCTGGGTAGAGTCAGCTAGTTCATTCTTCCAGTCTCAGGCTGTTTAGTTTAAGTCTTTTGTTTAGGGTTTTTTAGGATAGTGGCAATGTTGGGTGAGTTTGGTGCTGGATTCATTATATCAGTGCAGGTTAGGACTCATTACAGCCTTGCTGTCAAATTGTAACTGAGAGAGGACTACATATCTGCCCCCTGCCTAATTTATGACTCTCCATCAGGGTTAGATGGGAAACGGGTGCCAAGATGCAAAGGTCTACCACCACAGCAGCAGCTGTGAGCATGCACAATAGCAAACCCTGAAGAATTTACTGGGAAAAAAAACACTAGGAAAACAACAGCTTGGAAATCAACAACTTTTTTTTTTTCCTGAGGGTGCTTCATTATCAAATACTATCTCTTTTTTTTTTTCATGCTTTTGCAAAATGGATATGGATATTTTCTAGTCATCACCCAAAGTCAGCTTGCTGAGACAAAAGCAATATTTAAATTGATAGACTGTGATGTGAATAAATAAAAATTTATTTATTCTTTTTTGGCGCCTTTTGCATTGTATATAGAAAGGTTTGGGTGTTTAAGCCAATTATGTAAAGCTAGTTTACCAGGAAATATCAACAAAATTACCATTTTGATCCAGCTGGTTCTTCTCCTTAGCAATTAGCAACTCTGTAGTAAGTCTGCCTCATTCATGCTGCTCTTTGATTAAACTACTCTTGGGAGATTCCAGACTGCTAGACCATTAAGCCATTAAAAGCTTTTTTGTGAAAGTAACTGTATGGCATTTGATTTTTATAGCTTGTAAAGATATTTGGAACTATTTGCTTTCTTTTTCAATTTATTTTGTAATTTTTTAAACCTTTGTGTTAAACTGAGTGTCATAAATACACTCAGCAGCCAGTAAATCCATTGGGCCTTCTGCATACTAGGAAAACATCTGCCTGTTCTGCCATGCTCACAACAAGCTCCAGAGATTTCCCTGACTCAGACAAAATGAGAAAATTAACTTCTTTGACAAGCTAAAATCACGCACTTAAATAATTCTCTTACAACTAACTTTTCTCCTATTCCTACTTTATTCCAGCCTCTATCTGCTTTTCCAGCTTGATCTAAGTACTCATTTGCTTACTGTCTTATGTTTAATATGGGTTTAAAGCTGCAGATCTGGATGCTGTCCTGGTGCCTGCCTGCGAATTGCTTGTGAGACAGAGCTGGACTTCCTGTTGTTTATGCTGAAACTACTAAAATTGTGGCTTTCTGTTTCATAAAGGCTGCTGAGTGGGAAAAAAAAATTGCAGTATGTAGTGACAGGATTTCACATCCTCAAATTTACTCTAAATTAAAAAAAAATAGCAATTAATAACTTATTGTACAGATAAGTACAGATTACTATGAGTAGTAGCTTTTATGCTTTACTTTGGTTCTAAACAGACAACCTGGAAAGGAGCTAACCCTGTTTGGGGGGAGATGGTTTGTTTTTTCATTTATTGGAAAGGGAATTGTTTCTTGAACTAAGTTTTATTTATGTGTTTTTTTAATTTGCTTTCTTGAACTTTGAGTATGAAGTGAGCACGGGAAGTATCAGTTTTCTGGCTGTGAGGGTGGGCGGGTCAGTGTTGGCAGCAAAGACTTTTTTAAAAGTTACAGAAAAGAAAGCTTTGACTGTTCAGAGCTATTTTAATGCATTCAGTGTTCTTTACAGACTGGAAGTGATGAGTACATCAAGTTACAAGTGCAGATTTCTAAGAATGCTTGATACAAAATGATGTTGTTAACACTGGACTGCAAGAAGGTCTAAGAGTGGGTGCCTTTGGGGAATCTTGCTTCAATAGCCATAAAAAACAAAAAAGGAACTGATTCTTTGTCTTAAACATAGCCCTCTTATGAGTAGATTGCTGAGATAAAAGAGAAGGGTAACAAATTGAGGAATGAACTCAAAGGTATACTGGGAAAAAAAACTCCATCTAGGCTCAATGAGGATTTTTTATTAGCATTTAAGCATTAGTTAAACTATTTTCTCTGACTAGCATTGTTTCAGCAATCAAGGAACTGAATATCCTTTACTGCAGTTGAATAAACTCTAAAAGTCAATCCCCTGAACAGCTGATGCAATCTGATTGAACTCTGTTGCTGGTGAGCAAACAGCTCAAGGTTTTAAGAAGTATTGCTACTCACCACAGGCTTATTTTTTATGTAATGCAGTCAGTGTTGCTAATCAGATGTGGTATGTTTCTGTCTTACAGATTTACCTCTGGATTACAGATTTACACGATTTTCCTCAAATAGTTCAGCAACTGCTGGGTACTACCCAAGCCCTCCAAGAGCACTGCTGCCAAATGAGGACTCAGTGACGATGAAATAGGTTGTCGGCTTTTTCCTTAAATAACCCTGTGGCCCTTACTTAAACTGCTATCAAATGCTAATTGGTGAAAATGCTGTGTGATGCTTCATAAAATAGAGTGATGGATTAAAGCAGACTCCTGTGTAGACTTGTGTTTCACTTGTTTCTCTAGTCCAGCCAGAACAGGTGAGCAATGCATCCTTCTCTCTAAGTCTTCTGACCACCATTACCTTTCACAAAGTGCAGTTGGCTTTTTCCATGCCCTGCCCACAGCCTTCAGGAGAAATGTAATAGTAATAGCTCATCCCAAGTTATACTCTACATTTTTGAGGACATTTTAGCTACTATTCCTATCTAAGGTGATGCTGTTGCTACCATAAGGCCCAGGAAAGACACAAACCACACCCTCAGCTATATCTCATTTAACAGTTACCTTGGACAGCCCAGGTTATCACCATAGACCCATGTTTTGCAGGCTCTGAGGAATTTATTCTCCCACTGTAACTGTTCTTGGAGATGGAGAAAGACTGAGTCCTAAAGAGAAAGATCATCATACTCAAAGAGGGATTTGAATGGGATTTAGGCAACTAAATGCTGACTGATAATTCTTAAAGCCTGTATCGTACTTTGTATTCCTGAAAATGCCAGACCACTCTGCAGCCATAAGGTTCCCTACATACCTTTTCCTCCTTTAGTCTTCAGTACCTCAAGCATCAGAGCTCTTCTGCAGAAGGAGAGAAACCTGCATACAGTTCCCTTCTCTGGAGTGGATTCAAAGGCACATTCTTCACCTCCTTGTGAAAAGCTCCCAAGAGTAGGAAAGAATCGGCAACCATCCATCTTTGCAAAGTAAAATCTCAGCCAGGACTGAAGGCGTGAACTGAAAACATGTGCTTTTTTACCTGCTTATTTAAGCAAGCAGGGCTCCTGTTCTCTGTGGATTTAGGTCCAAAGACCTGTTCTCCAGCACTTAGGACAGGGAGCCCTCAGTAACTAATGCAGGTGAGCAGATGCAAAAACATGTCAAATATTTGTTTTGTCAGCAGTTTTGTCACACTAGGATGGCATAATTTTGGATAAATTCCCCTCAAACTTTAAAGAACAATAGACAGCAACTTCATTTTCTTGTTTCCAGGGAAAATAACTCATTTTGTTAGGCCTAGATGGTTACTAGAATGGATTTAGGTTATATTAACACTTAACTTGTGTCACCACAGCTCACTCTGTATCTTTGTGGCTTCACCAGTTAAAATATTTTGTGTCAGAATCAGACACAAACACCATTCCGCCTCATTTCAGAGATACCAGTCTCTGTCTGCATATCTTTTCCCTGTCTTTACATAGAATGTTATTTTTACATTCTTGTGGACCAGTATACTTGCAAGTAATAAACAACATTTCCAAATTAGCATTAAGCATTGGTTTATTGAAAGGGAAACATAAAATAAATGGGGATAAAATTGGGAAAAACTTCCTTTAAGACAAGGTGGATGAGGAATGAAAATGAAAGTGCCATTCTCCTCCTCATAAACTAGGCTGAAAATACTTGACTTAAGATGGTAGCAGTTATTAATAGTTGAGTTTATTCGGAAATTTTTTAATTAGAATCAATGTCTTCAGCAGCAAATCTGGCTCACTACAGTGCTATGATTTGTATTAAGGAGAGAGATAACCAGATCAAAATCGGAGATTCCTGAGTATAGCAGCATTGAAATTGTAGCCTGAATCAAGTAATCTTCTGGAAATAATTTTTAACTAATTTGTGCTGCAAACCTATGTTGTGTGTTGTTACAAATTTGCAACTGATTTTTTTAGGTTGGAGATTTTTTTCTTGATTTTTTTAAGAAAACTAATTGAATTTTTACAGAAAATCAGACCAAAAGTCTTCTAAGTCCTTGGGTCCTGGTGTCTCAGTGGAGAAGCAGTATTCTTTTTAATGGAAAGGTGGCAGATTCTAAGGACAACCTGAACACAAAACTCAGCAGAATAAATACATATGCCCATGTTTGGCAAAGACTGTCACCAGCCATTTGCATTTACTGCCAGAAGGACCTCACAGTTGCAGAGAAAGAAGAGAATAACAGAAAGACACTGTAAGCACAACTTCATGTGCCACCATAGTCTGTGGCTGCAGGAAAACTTTGGAAAAAATAATTGAAGTAGTTACCCAAAAAGTAGAGTTCCTCTTACAAAAGACTCTTCTATTCAAGAATCTGTGAAAATTATAGAGGTCTTATTACAAAGTAGAGACTGTCAGTGGAAGAATGAGGATGCAGTTGGTACTGTGGCAAGAGGAAAGCTGCTGGAAATAGCATGAAGAACCAGGGAGAAGAAATGCACATAGAAAATTGGTAGAGAGCTGGCCATATTTAATATGACACTGTAAAGACACCATCTTTGCCATTTCCTTATTTCTGTCTCTCTTCTTTGTGTTTTTTAACTGCTGGAAATCTCTGAAATTTCTTGGGTTCTCTTGTGAGAAGCCATTGAAAAAAAGATTTCTGAAGTGCCTGCAAAAATATCTTGAGCATCAGCAGGGAGACATAAAGTTGTAAAGTTTTATTAAAATCCCTGTGTCTGGTTAGACAGTCCTGAAAGCCACAGTTTTGCTTCAAGCCAGAGATGAATACCAAGTCTCCTTTGGTGTCTGTTTTGGTATAAAGCACATGTGTCCAGATTTTAAAATAAAGAGAATTTATTTCTGGAAAAAAAATCTGTTCTCTGAATTTACTTCATAGCTAAGTAGCAAAATGAGAAAGGGGAGATAAGCTTATCTCAAAGCAGTGCAAGGAGAGGTTTTGCTACAGCCTCAACAAAACAAAATTTGACCTGCTCAGCATAAGACATATAAAACAACCAAAAACTTTAATAAATTAGTAACTTTAATACTGATAGGAAAGTCATCTTTGATGCACAGCAGAGCTCAGTGCAGGTTTCCTCAATAGGCCTTCTTCCTGGGAAATGAAAGCTCTTCATCCCCAGTGAGAAGTTAAATAAACAAACACAGGCAGATTATCCGTGGCAGACGTGGGGCACTGCTGGACACAGGATTTTCTGCGACTGCTCCTTCCCCAGGCTGATGGGGCTCTCAGCTCGCCTGAGTCCCAGCTCTGTGGTAGTGCACTAGCGATTCTTAAGGGAATTCCCAGGAAAATTTGTCTGATGACAGGCACTGGGAACCAGCACTCCCAAAACTAATTTAAGTCTTTCCTTCTGTGGCCAAGTATGCATTAAACCATACCCAGGTAAACAACAGCAGAGTGTAAGAATATGTTAATTAGCAGAGATGCCACCAGCAGGAAGGCGACATCTGAGCTTCCCTTCTGCCTCCACAGGGAACAAAACCACAGTAAGTGTGAAAGACGCTTTTGTACACAAACTTGATGTTTTACAGCACAGTTTCTCAGAAAGTCAGGTTTAGAAATAAAGTCACCTCTGTGCAGGAATGTATAAGTCTGACATACTTCACCAGACGGATTTGATGGGAAGATGTGGCTTCTGACTTCCCTGGGAAGGGAGCATGGCATGGGGCAGCCTGCTGCTCCTCAGCAGCATGGAGGAGCAAGACAAGTTTCACAGTACATTTAAGGGACTGACTTTTAAAACTAAATATGCCTCTTTCTGTACACATGCCTGGAGGCAAATAGCATTTCAGCTGACTCATGGCATCAGATTTAGGAGGCAAAGCTCATGGCTAAACTACAAGAACCTTACCTCTGTGGACAGTGCCCCCTGTAATGGTATAATGGCTAAAATGGTGTAGCCACAGACATCTATTGTTAACAATTGGCCACAAACCAGCCCTTCCAGCAAGCACATAGCTGATCCAGAACCCCCAGGGGAAAGGCTCAATCCCATTATAAATCCAGTTGCCTGTAATTTTGTTTTCTGCAATTCTAAGTAAGTGCAACATCAAACCCCCTTGGTGAGTCACAGGAGAGGAAAAAATTTTAAAAGAGGTTTTCTTCTGAATGTTTTTGGTGCAAGAAACAAATCCTGGTTTTCGGTCAGCATTATAAATAGAAATGTTTAACTGGAAAACAGAGCCTGGATTAGGGCCAAAATAAGATGGAATCCAGGAAGTTAAACAGACTCAGAGATTTCCAGCCCTAAAAGCTTGCTAGCATCTTTACAGGGCAAGCTGGAGATTTCTGTCTACAGGACTAGTGCTGTGGGCAGCATGACCGATCATTTTGCTGAAGATGGGACGAAGGTGTAAGGCAAATCTTTCCAGGATGAAGTGGGTACCCACGGCTGTTCTCTGGCAGCCATGGCAAGACCACAGAGGTTTTACAGCTGGCCAGATGTCACAGTTCACAGAAGGGCAAACATCTGAAGCAGCGCATTTAACTTTTGCCCTGCTGCAGCTAAACTGATTAAATCAGAACTGTGCTAAAAATCCCTCATGCCTCCCACTCCCGCTGCCGCAGCGCACACGTGGCTCTTTCACACATGGCCATGACGACTTTTAAGTGCTTGCAAAGGGGTGAGAAACCCTCACAGCCACTTCAAAAAGATGTGATGGCTTCCAGCCCCTTCTGCAAATTAGAGGTTGCAAGACACAAAATGGCAGCAGCACAAATGGAGCAGCAGTGTGCACAGCAGCTCCAACAGCCCAGCCAGAGCAGATTCTCTAGCCAGAAAGATATTTCTGCTTTCCACTGGCTACTAAATGTTGAGTAAAAGCACTTAAACATTCCATTTGATTACCCCTTACAAGGCTGGGAACTTACATTCCTTTTAAGAGTGAAGAAAATCAGAAACCATCTTACACTGTATACAGGAGGGGAAAAAAATAGGTGTTCTCGTTCAAAATTTATGAGAGTGGTATTTTCTGGGTATATTTTAGGAAATAAGTCCATTAACTTTCAGTAGACCTTGTTCTGTTACAGCACTAAAGGAACTCTAAAAATTGGGACTCTATGAGCCTAATAATTTACATTAAAAGATTACTTTCTAAAGCCTCCACCATCTCTGAGGAATAAAAGTACAGGTGAATATAGCAATTCTTTTCTTGCCTTATCTCAAAATAATACCTGAGAGTTTCAGGTTTTTTCTCTATCACCCCCTGTAACCTCAGCCCTCAATGAGAAGTTAAATGTACACTCTCGGGTGCTAAGCAGCCTGTAAATTATATTAATCCAAAGAAAGAAGATGCTACTGTAAATTTTGTGAAAAGAAGCAATATGTTATGAAATTAAGAGAGAAAAAATTCTTTATCTTATTTTGACAGAGGCCTCAGAAATACCTACTGTTAGGGCTGCTGTTGAAGCCACTGCAGTGATGTTGGAGAGACCAGTGTTGGAGACAGCAGCAATGAATTTCTATCCCTTTTTTTCCCTCAAAGCTGCCCAGAAAATGTATACACATGAACAGTCAGCAATTAAAGGGTAGGATACTGTGACACGGGAACCTAGAGACTAAGGGAATGAGGATTTCATAGGAAATCTGGAGTTTTAGGTCAATTAAATAAACTAAGCACTCTTAGGCAGTAATCAGGGAAATCTCTGGATCAGTACTGGACAGGTGATGGAAAATGGAGTATAGATGGAGCTCAAGGACAAAAAGGCTGAGGGTCAGCATGAGCTGACCATAATAGATCAACAGGGCAATAGATGGCGAGAGGGTATCAGGGAAAGGAGTTCACGTATATCTCAGAAAATAATAATTACCAAAATATATCCTATGGTGTGGGATTTTCCTCTTTCATCTAATCTTTCTCCTGTTATTGTGCAGGACTTGGAAATAGCTGGTACATTACTGATATTAATCCATACTCTAAATGAGGAGGGGAAAAATGTAACCTGAAGAAAATTACATGAATTTAAGAAAATAGACTTAGTAACCATTAATATGACCACTGTTAGATAGATATTCTTAAATGTAACTGCAAAAGTATTTGCATATGTGATACTTGTGTGCACATTTAAAAACCCCTGCTGTGCAGAGCACACTGCCAGGAACTCAGCAAATATGGATTGTGTGTATGAGTGACACATCACAAGGTGGTTGCAGGGTCCCCTGAAATACTCAGCAGCAGTGCCCCAAAAGCCCCAGAAGAAAGAGACACAATAACCAATTATTGATGCAGACTAGTGCAACAACCTCATGAAGGCCCTAAAACTAAGAGCAGTGCTGGAGCTGCCTTTAAGGAGAAGGTATGACTGCAACAAGAGCCACCAGTTGTTGAGCACCATTGTTTTAGAGTCAAGTGTGAAGAACTGATCACTATAGTACACTCTAGTGATAGGTAGGTATAAGTAAGTATTATACTTAAGCAGAAATTAATTTTAATGCCTCTCTTTGTGTTTGAGCTAATAGCTCACCCTTGAGTCTTTGCTGCAGTAAATAGAATGGAGTCAATCAGAGGGAGAAGATTACAAAGGGAGAATCAGCAACAAGTTTGAATACAGTCTGAGACACCTTTTTCATGTACATGTCTCTACTGTAAGGAAGAAGAGAGACATGGGACTATGAAACTCTAGAACTGGGATGGGGATAAGTAAGCAACTTGTAAAAATTTTCATGAATTCCAGCAGTTGTTTAGTTGTCTGCTTGGCTTTCCACATACCAAGTGACTCCATAAAATAGGTGGATTCTAGCCTTAAAAATGCCTTTCACTGAAAACAGCATTCTACAAATGGAAAACATTATTGTGACATATCTGGCATCCAGAGAGGGAGGTTGTGGCAGTCAGCTCTGGATGAAGTCTGGCTTTGGAAGGCTCCTCTTGGTGTGAGCATTAACAGCTTGTGCTCCCAGGGGATGATGCTTGGCTTACAGCATCAAAGAAATTTGGAAGGAGAGAAGTTGACTCTCCTCATACATGTTGAGAAAGGTCACACATTTAGAAACATAAAGTAAATAAATAAAATGCCACATGGTGCTGGAGAGTTGTCTCTCTCCAACCTGTTTTGATCATCAGCAGAGAAAAGAAGGGATACGTGCTAAAGAGTGAGGAGGCCAGTTAGGTGGACGAACAGCTGCTAAAAGAAGATAAACCTAAACCCTGTTGATGTCTACAGCAGTGTAAAAGTAGTAACATGGATTCTGCTGTTAAAAGGCACAGAACAGATGAAGGAAGTAAATTTTTATTGGATCAAGGTATTTCTTAGCACTTCCCACTTAAGTACCTACGTACCTGTTTCATGGTTATGGTCTTCCTGACATTTCTCAGGACCATGAATCTATCTCCACTCACTAATGTATGCTGCAGCTTCCCATTCCTTAAGAAATCTGCAGGATTCTTTTTTTTTATCTGACTTTCTGCTTGCTGGCCTCAGGCTAAACCAGGCTGAACACATGGTGAGAGCAAGAAAGAGGGAAAGAAAGGAAATGTAAAGCAGAGAAAGATGTCCCATTTACATACAAAGAAGAGCTGTTTAGGAAACATCTAGTGTTTTCCCCTTCCAGCTACCCTACTGATACTTTGGCTACCACGAAGTAGAAGAGTAAAAGGCTGCATCTGTGGTAAAGAGAGAAGCATTTCCAGTCTGTAGATGTAGAACCAGACAAAGGATTTTGCTGTGAGAGAAAATTGCTTTGTGCCACACTGAATGTGCCCCAACCAGCTTAGACTTAACTTCCAAATTTCTGAAATTTGATGGAAATCAGCCCTAAGAATAAGACTTTTTCTAATTCTTAGGGCTGATTTCAGGCAACTCCTTTTCTTCCTAGTTTTGGAGCTGTGACTATTTCTGTCCATTGCCTGCACTGAGCCAGAACCCCCAATGCCCAATTATTAAATGGAATGAATCATGCAACAGTCTCATAAACTTTAAGGATGTAGCAGGAACAACAGTAGGACACTGTCTGGTCCACACCCTGGGTGGAAAATAGGAGATAGCCAACATTCTCCCATATGTGTCTGGAACTGGGATATGATTGGAAAATTAAAGCTGCCTTCATGTGGCACTAATAAGTCCAGGGAGAAGAGTTGGGCAGAACATCTCAGATGCAAGCATCCAGATTTGCAGTTCTGCAGTTCAGCTACAAGAAGAGACTGTTGTCCTACAGGTTTCAGCTCACAGCATTAAGATCAGAAATCATCACAGCTGGACACAAAAGGCAAAGAAAACACAAGGGTTATGGTCATAACCAAATCAATTGTTTTGAAGAATTAGTGAAAGAATCTGGAGAATTTTTTGTTTCTCTCTCTTTCCATTTGAAGAGTTTTGTCACTTAACAACAAATGTAGAAGCATTTCTTATTTGGAAATAAGAGACCAAACAGATCACACAGAGAACATAGGGGTCTTTAGTGAGAGGCAGGTACTTTAAAAATAAATAAATAAAACTAAAAATAAACAAAATCAATTAAACAAACAAACAACAAACAAACAAACAAAAAAACCCCAAGCACACAGAGGAAAATTCAAAGAAGAAAAAAATTATGTTGCATAGACTGGGCAGGAAGAAAGAAAAGAAGAAAAGGATGGCCAAGGCTGCATATGTGGAACAGGTAGAATGATATATAGCTTCCCTCTTTAGGCTAATATCTTTAGTCAGGAAGAAAGAGAAACAACCTCCAAACATACACACTGTAAGAAGTGAGAACCAAAGGTTTTTAAAGGTATGAAGCATCAGCAGACACTTGGTGTCTCCCCCAGAATGAGCCCTACATCACTTGCTCTATATGGCCCTGCCGCCTTCCTTCTCCCTATCCTACTGAGGCAACTGGGGTTTGTTCCCTCTTCACATCCTCGAAATCCAGCTTGGCACTGCAGGAGGAAAATAAAGAGTGTTTCCCTTCCCCGCAAGCTAGATAAGTACAGGGCTTTCTTGGAAGTTTTTCCTTCTCAAAGAAGAAAGGATAGATGCTACCAAGACGTGGCTGCTCTCGGTGTCTCTGATGTTGCAGACATTTTCAAGACACGCACTGTACATAGGTGTACAGGGATTTCAATGAGAATGACCTAAAACACTTGCCATTGCTGGGAAAGAGCAGCATTTCCCACATATGCTTGGCTCAGGAAAACAGACACCAGCCATTGCATGTAATGTGGCTTACCATAAAGACCAAAGAAAAATAATGAGCATGTGACGTAGAACAGTTTCTGACCTGAAGTTTTCAAACAATTTCCATGAAACATACTCTGCACAACTGGCCAAGTCAATGGTCTTAGCTCCAACAGGTAAATTTAGCTCATTTCCTAAATCCATTCTGGAGCAATGCCACCCAAAAGGTCAGGTTGCTGTATGTTTCAGTGTCACATGATGCAATTCAAGGAAATGACAGCTACAAAAACTATTTATCTCAGTGGGACTTTTCCAATAAAATTAAATTAAATTTTAAAATAATGAAAAAAAAAAAAAAGGAACAAATAAACTAGGGACTTGATACCTGAAAGGAGAGAGGGAGAGAGAATTCAGGGACAGAAGCACCAGGGGAATGGAAAATATATGATGGTATGTTACTGAGTCAGTCATTTAAACTAACTTTATGGTCAGTGGCAAGAATAGATAGCCTGGGGAAATGATTCATCACATCCTAATGAAGACGGCTAAAACAGGTCAGATGAATTCTGCTATAAAAGAATTTACTTTTCTCTGCAGTGTTATAGAGTATAACATAACATAACTAGATCAGAGGTAGTTACCAGTCAAGTATAGAACAAAACTGCATGACATGTTCAGAGGTTAGATGGATCCCACCCAACGTTGCTGCTCCAAATTGACATGGTTTCATTAATTGTTTTCTTCTTGCTGTTAGCACTGAATTCACTGGCATGCAGCAAGGATAGTAAACCACTGAGAGAAACTCAACCTCAGCAAGAGAAGTTATACCCATGGCTAAAGAAGTGAAGGGCAGAAGATTAAGGATGATCCAAAACCTTGCCTGTGCAAGTAGCATTTTAAACATAATCCCACAAAACAGGACCTTGACAGGTCATCTGGTCCACCCCTTGCTCTAAGGCAATATTCATCAGACTTTCTAGATCTGAACAATTCTTGTCAAATATATGTCCAACTTGCACTTAAAAAGCCTCCAAGCAGAGAGGTGCTGTTCATTCCTTCTTTGTTTACTCTTACAAATACTTTTCTTTTAACCTAGCTAGCCTAAATTTCTCTTACTGCAATTTACATGCTGTTTTCAGAGGATGAGGATAAGAGATTATTATCTTCTTTTTAGCAGCTTTTACACAGCTGAAGGCAATCTTCCTCCAGCTTCTATTCCTGAGGCCAATTTTTTCAGTCTTTCACTGTACATGATGCTTGCTAAAGCTGGGGCCATTTTCATTTCAAAACAGCTAGTGACAATGCTGAAATTAACCTAGTGTGGTCAGGTCTTGCCTCTCTTAGATATCACTGAATCATCCTATCAATTTTAGTTCATCTATTTATCCTGACAAGTACTCTGAGTTACCAGGAAGAAAAATGAGCCCTTTTTTACACAAGAGGGCACGGGGCAGAGAGGATTTGTGGCTCTCCACCCTGTTGGTATCTCCAGCAGGTTCTAACTGTGCACCAGAGCAAAATCCAAGCAGCACATCCAGTCTCATCCCTTACGAGGCAGAAAGCCAAAAGCCCGTGCTATAAGGGAGCCATGGTGTGCTTTGCCTGCGTATTTGTCATGACAGGGCAGAACAGGGCAGTTTTCCTACAATACAGCGAGATCCATGCACAGAACAAGGGCAGGATTTCAAAAGCCATTCAGACATTACGCTTTTCAGAATTTTAAGGGCTAATTCCATTTAACTTAGAGTCAGATGCTTAATATGTTTACATACCTAATGAGGCAGACATGTGACAAGTACTTAAACACCTTCCTCCTGATCACTTTAGGCACCCTTGTATTTTTAGAAATTCCAGTAGAATCAGTCTATCTGCCACATCTGGTCTGACTGTGAGGTCTGCAGCTCTTCACATGTTCATTTGTATCACTACAAGTTTACTATCAATTCCATAGAGCCTAATATCATTCAAATAGTTGTTCAGAAAGATATGTTCTAATGATTAATCCAGTGTTTGCATGAGTGAAACTGAAGCACTTAGTGCTTTTAGGCATGTCATTACTGGTAAGAAAGCAAGGCTTCATTCCAGGTTCTGGCATTGCTCTTGGAGTTTGCAGCAGCAATGTGTGGATCCCTAGTCTTTAGGGCTGAGATTGTCAAGAGATATTGCTGAGAAATACAACAGGAGTTAAAGGGTGAAGGGAAATTTATAGTTTCTAGTTTTGTCTACCTTCCACAAGTTTATTAGTCCTGATAGAACAGCAAGAAATCACACTTTAAACCACAATGAACCTGTTCAAAACCATCCTCAGAAAAAAACCCCAGACTTTGCATTTTAATACAGGCAACTGAGCACTTATGAGCCTGCTGACTGATTCAGTAATATCAGTAAATACATTACTAAAGTGAGGAATACGCTTTGTGAGGTGTAAACTTCAGGTAGTTGGAGACCATCCTGATCTATCCTGTGTAAATATTTTTATTTTCATTACGTAGTCGATAAAACATGCTCAGCTTTCAAAACCCAAAAAACATTTGGAATTCTTCACTTCGAACTTTGTCTTGGCTATAGTAACTGAGAAAGAAAAAAGAATGTTCCAAAGGATCATTTATTTTATCCTCTTTTATATTACCTTCTGAAGTCTCTGCAGTTGTCTGGCTGCGAAAAATTTTGGGATGACTGACTTGAACAGTCACGGAGTTTCACTTTTATTTTTTTCCTCTTTTACATGGGAAACGTTTATGTAAGTAGCCACACCACACCATACTTAAAACAACAGACTGACAAATCGGCTTTTTGTTTCTTTGACGGCTTGAGGGGACTTTTGGGTGGGAGGTCCTATTCCTGTCACGCAGTATGGTGACAGCATTAGGGATGGACAATGAATATGAATGGGACACCTGGGATGCTGTCACCTCCACAACCACCCTGCCCGGTCCCTGGTACCGCTGCCGTACTCTCCAGCTCCAGGGAATCCTGTGCCAATACGCCGAAGTTGGAACCAAAACATTCCCTGCGCAGAAACGAGTCCTCCCGTTAAAAGGGAGAATTAGGGCATTTCCGTGAAGTTCGAGCCGAGGAGGAACGGGCGGGGGAGGAAAAGCTGTGTGCGCGCCAGGGATAAACAAACACAGGGGCACATACGGAGCGAGAGGAGCGCCCGGGCCGGGCCGAGCCGGGCCGGGGGAGCTGCGGGGCGGCCCCACCGCGCCGGGCCGCCATGGTGTGAGGGGCTGGCGGAGCCGCGGGGGGAGGAGAGGAGGAGGAGGATGGGGAGAGGTACGGAAGGAGGGCGGGGAAGCGGGAGGTGGAGCGGGAGGGGGGGGAGTCACTTTCTTCCTGCGTTGAAAAACGTACCCCTCACCCCCCTGCCCGCTCCGTCGCCCGGGGCTGCGGAGGAGAAACTTTCAGGCAGGCGAGAAGCGGCCGGCGCCGGGCAGGGGCCGCCGGCGGTGAGTGCCCGTTCGGAGCGGGCAGCGCTCCCGCGCCTCCATCCCGCCCCTGCGCTCCGCCGCCGCTCCCGGGGCGCCTGGCGGCGGAGCGGGGCGGGGGCGCCCGTGGTTTGGGTTTG